>VXAX01000533.1:393258-481457 GCA_013399835.1 Leptocoma aspasia | reverse complement strand
CTAAATATTTTTCTTCCCAATTTCTCCTTAAGTCTCACCGTGTCAAACTCCTTTTCTCTGGGCCCCTGCTGCAGCCTTAATCCCACCACCAAAGCTCCAGGTGCTCAACATGGTGCTGGTGGTCTTCTGGGAGAGAAGGCTGGGAGGGTTGGCGGGATGCTGTCCCTTGTCCCAGCTCTCCACTCCCTGCAGTGCAGTGTGCTCGAGTCCCAGGGACAGTCCCACCCAGAAGGACCTTCCTGCCTGCTCTGGTTTTCCCAGAGAACATCCAGATCCAGCTGCACAAAGGTGTTGGGGGGGGTCCCTGTTACCTCCCCAGTCTCTTTCCCCCTTCCTGCCTCCCTCCCAAAGAAACCCTTACCCTCAACACACACCTGATATTAAAAAAACAATTTTCCCAGGAGAAGCTCTGCCAAGAATTCCCACTGCACACATCCACAGGCGGCCAAAGCCCTTCCCTGTCCATTGAGGCATTGCTTCTACTGCTGCTGGGAGAATGGGAGCAGGCCTGGAATGCAGCTGCAAAATAAAACACTGCAAGGAGCCTAAAAATAGCGCCGTGCGTCTGATCTGCGTCAGCTGAGCTGAATTTTCAGCTCAGTGCAGTAGTGCTCCGGGAAGAGCCACCCTCGCTGCTTGTTTGTTTATCCCTGCCTTCGGATGCTCCTTGCTCCTGATCCCTCTGCAATTCCCGCCCCTCGGCCAGGGGGGATGACAGCTTCCCTGGCTGCCTGCTTGGCACACCCACTGGGGGGATGTGGGAGCTCCTTCTGCTCTCCTCAGACATCATATTTCTTCGGGAAACTTTGCTTTGCCGAGATTTTTTTTTAACGCTTCTGTTGTGTTTTTTCCCCCCTTTGTCCCATCTTTTCCTTTAATGAAGGGATCTTCTTGGAAACCTCTGCAGCCCCTGGAGCGAGCTGTGTGAGGGACCTGGCCATGCACAACATCTCATGGACCAAAAGCGATGGTTTAGAAATATTTTTTCATTAAGGCTTCTCAGAGTTTAAGGACGGTGAAGTGAGGCTGGGAGGTGGAAGACGAGCTTGCCATTAGCTATAAATTACTCTCTTTTGACCTCTTTCACTCTTAATTTTGCTGCTGCACACTCAGATCCCTAAAAACTCTGCTAGGATCGAGGGCACATTTATGTCTCAACGAGGCTGAAAGCAGCATGAGGCTTTCCAAACTAGCTAAGCCTGAGGTTTTCCAAACATCACCATGGACTTCTGTAACTGCCAAGAGGTGCCACTTATTTCTTCCAGAAATCCTGAGTATCCCTGAAAACTTGCCCCAGCAGGCTCTGAGTCCTTTCCCCCTCATCAGCACTGTGGATTTTTTGGGATGTCTCTCATTCCAAGGAGAATCAGATATTGCTCATACCCCGTCTTTTGGCATTGGAAAATATTATTGTCGGAACACAGAGCATGAGATGAGAGTTTTTAAGGGCTCCTGTGACACGTTTGTCAGGTGGGTCCTGTCCTTGGCCCTCCCCAGGCCAAGGGGTGAGGTCTCGGTGGCATTCAGGTCCAGGCTGCTCTGGGCTGTCTCTGCCAGGTGCCACAGGAGCTCTTCCTCCCCAGCCCCTTGTGTTGTCCCCGCTGGCATCCCCAGGGACTGCTCAGGGGACAAACTTTCCAGGCTCTGCTGCAGTTGGAGCACCTGGGAGCCTCCAGCTGCTGCTTTTTCATCCCTGGTAGGCTCTGGGTCTTCCATGCAAGGCAAATCCATTGCTCGTGGTCTTATCTAGAAAGAGCCAAGCGCGGCCCCTCTGCGAGAGCATCTCTGGGATTTCTGCCAGTTCCTGCCTCTCCTGCCCCTGCTGCCAAAGCCACGGCTGGTCCTGTCCCCGGGGGCACTTGGGAGTGGATGGGGGAACTTTCCACATCCCTCCTTCTCCCTCCCATCCACAGCCCCGTGGTGCTGGGAAGGGGAGGAGAGGCCCTCATGTGTCCACACACAGCCCCAGTTCTGCCTGCAGGACTGAGGGCAGGAAGCCAAAATCAAATCTTCCTTTTTTTTTTTTTCTCCTTTTTTTTTTTTTTTTCCCAGAGTGTATCACTGGCTATTGTCCTTATCAAACAAAGCCCTTTCATCAGAGGTTCTTTAACACACTTTATTTCTCTTTTATTTTGCTTTGAAATAAGCCGGGCAACAATTAATTTCAGAGAGAGAGAGAGAGAAAGAGAATTCAACAAGGATCTATTACTACTCTCTGCTTCTATTGCTGTAATGAAAATCTATTTCCTTTCCCTTTTGTGTCCCATATAATTTAATGCCCATTTTATTAATGGTCTGAAATAATTACGGAACCTTTTGTGATTCTCAAGTATGTTTCATTTAATTGTGCAATAAACGCCTAATCTCTTCCTCCATCTGAAGCTATTATGGCATTAAAATTAACAATTATGCAGCAATGCGCCCGGGTCCATAGAAATCACTCCAGATAACTAGACATATATAAATCATTCATGAGAACAATTTCTGAAAAGAGACGAAGGGAGAGAAGAAAAAAAATTGTGTTGAGAATGACATTGGGAAGCCAAGGGCCTGGTCTCTAAGAAGATAGCAACACCTTAAAAAAATCTTTTTTCTTCTTTTTTTTCCCCCTTTTTTGTTATTATTATTTTACTAATTGTGTTCAGTGGCACGGCTACCCCCCCTCCATTAGCCTGACAGATATTTTCAGAATTAATTAACTGTTAGCTCAGAGGATAAATCGTTCATTATCAATTTTTCCCCCCTTCCTTCTTTCTTTCTTTCCCTTTATAGTTTTTTTTTTCTCCTTTTTTCCGCTTCTCTTTCAGGCCAGCAATTACACTCTCCGCCTTTCACTGGCAGGTCCTGTTCTGTAGGAGGTAATCCAAATGGGGAAAGTGCTTTTTCTTTCAACCCTATTCACTGGTGCTCTTCTCCCTTTTGTGGGATTTAATAACCACGGCTGATAGGCGCGCCGTGGACAGAGAGGTTAAGTTTGTTGTCTCAGCACTTTGTCGACGGAGGATGGCTCCAGCATCCTGCTGCCTCTCCAGCCGTTCCGTCCCCTCTTTAATTGCAGCCCTTTTAATTGGCCCTGGAGCCCTGCTCTGCACGGGGCCACGGCTTGGCCACCCGAGCAATGAGGTCTGGGGTGGCTCCAGCGAGGGGAGTGTGGGGACAGAGCCCTGGCGTGTCCACCTCGAGCAGAGGATCATAGGATGGTTAAGGTTGGAAAAGCCCTCCAAGATCATTGAGTCTGTCTGAGTCTCCCAACGCTGCCAAACCCACGTCCCCAAGCGCCACATCCTTTCAAATCCCTTTAAAATCACATGCCTTTAAAGCCCTGCAGGGGCAATGATTCCACCACTGCCCTGGGCAGCCTGTTCCAATCCCTGACCGCTCTTCCAGTGGAGAAGTTTCCCCTAATATCCAATCTAAATCTCCTCTGGTGTAAGTTGAGGCTGCCTCCTCTTGTCCTACAAACAGCATCCCCAGGTCACAGCATGGGACAAGAGGACAGCAGCCCACTCCTGGCTGCCATCCCCTACAAGCTGCAGGTCCCTGTCACCATTTCTCAAATCCTTGTCACAGCAGTGCTAGTATCAGCTCCTGATACCATCACATCCTTCATCAGTCCTGCCTGAACTGGGACATCCAGGTGGTCACTCCTGCCCTGCATTTCTAAGGACCAGAGGGGAGAAATTTGTACCTTTAATATTTGGGTTTGTAAATTATTCACTTGGGAATGTACATTATTGGAAGCAGAGAAGAGATGTTGAGTCCAGCCCTCCTGATCCACCCCTGGAAGTGTTTCCAGGCCAGGTTGGATGGGGCATGGAGCAACCTTCTCAATGGAAGCTGTCCCTGCCCATGGCAGAGGGTGGAATGAGAGGAGCTTTAAGGTCCCTTCCACCCCAAACCGTTCTATGCCACTGTGTTGACCCAGAAAAGCAGCAGCTGCCTTCATCCCTCCTGCTGGCATCCTCTCCAAGGTCTGACAAGCCCACTGTTGGTCATCCTTCATATTTATAAGTTTTTTTGTACCATCTTTGTTCATCCTCCTCCACAACCTGAACTAAACTTCCTCCTGAGAGGCAACTCCAATCTCTGCTCTCTGTGACCAGGGACAGGAGGACCCCAGGGAATGGCTGGAGCTGTGTCAGGGAGGGTTTAGGCTGGAGATCAGGAAAAGGTTCTTCCCCCAGAGGGTGCTGGGCACTGCCCAGGCTCCCCAGGGAATGGGCACAGCCCCAAGGCTGCCAGAGCTCCAGGAGCATTTGGACAACGCTCTCAGGGGTGCACAAGGTGGGATTGCTGGGGTGTCTGTGCAGGGCCAGGGGTTGGACTCTGATCCTTGTGCATTTCTTCCAACTATATCTATTTCATTTCTTCCCTTAATGCATTGTCTGTTGTGGAAATATAACCACTGGAGAGCTGAAAATGCTGGGTGCTGCCCTTTGCCTCAGGAAACACGGATCAAGAACACGACTTCAGACTGGCACATCCATGGTTAAAGCTTATATCCAGGTACAGGTTTGACCAATGACTTCAATTAGTCACTTTGAATAATAGCAGCACATTAGAAATGAGAGAGACCACTGAGAAGAAAATCTATAATCAGTGGGATCAGGAGGGAAACAGACTCTATCAAGCACTACAATGAGCACGGTTCAAAAGATGATTCGTAAAATTAAAATCCCAAATTCACCCAGTGACCTGCCTTCTTTCAGGCCAATGGAGGGAGCCACACTTCATTTTTGATATCTTTTCTATCTAAAAGATCGTTTTTCTGATCAGGTCAAAAAGCCCAACCCTACTGGCAGATGATTACTGGGACCCCTTCAGGGCAGTGTTGTGAATTTAGAAATGTTTAGAAAAAATCTTTGGCTCTGTAATGAATAGAGGTGGAGGGGAAAGCTCCAGTTTTTTACCACATACTTGAGCAATGGAGTCTCCAAAATCAGCCATTTCCCTGCTTGGTCCATTGCTGGGTGAGCATGCCAGGGTCCACCCTTGTCATACAACCATCCCAGCAGGTCACAGGTTTTGGAATAGAAATGGTTTCTCTCAATTTTTTGGCTCTCACTGAAGGCTTCTCTTGAGCTCTGCCATCCTCAGGGCCACAAATTCCCAGGTCATTGCCCCTCAAAGTTGACACCAACAGCTGCCCCACAAAACACCTTCAGGGACTCATAAAGCATCCCCATGGATGTGGAATTTGCTGCTAAGAGGGGTTGTCTCCAGGTGGGTGTTTCCCACCTCTCTGAGCAGCAGCACAGGAGCAGCCTGCAGTGGATTCCATTGGTGCTGGACTCAGTGATCCCTGGGCATTCCTTCCAGCTCAGCACATTCCGTGGTTCCATGGTTCTTCGGCAGCAGGTGCCTGCAGTGCTGGCCATTGGCTGGAAGACTGCAGTGCCAGGATTTGGGAAGTGCCACAGGCACAGCTGGCAAAGACTGAGTGCCAGGGCAGTCTCCCAGCTTATACCTTTCCCTCCTGCCTTGGCATCAGGTGTGTTCATGTAAGTGCAGGAGAGAGAGATTAAAATGTGTCCTTTCAATAAAGACGTTATTTCCACCTCATTTAGATTTTCCTGTTCTTAATGTACTTCATCGTTCCAGTTCATTTTATCCAAGTGTTTTAAAAAGCTCTCCTCTTCTATTTCTCCCTGGTGAGGATGATTAAGATAGAACAGGAATAATCTGCATGTTTCCAAACTTTGCTGCCTGTCTGGAATTAAATCACAGCTGCAATGAGGAGAGGGAAGAGAGGAGCGGGGAGCTGAGTGCTCAGAGCCAGGAAAGAACAAAAAATCATGTCTTTGAATGCCACAGGCAACAATTTCAGTGCACAGCCCACACTTGGCCTTCAGGAGGTGACCACAGTCCAAATTACCTGGGAGACAGCTGGCAGTCTGTGCTGTGCCCTCACCTGTAATGCTGTTTATTCCCTGGAAATGCTATTGATGGCACAGAAATCAAGTCCCTGTTCATGCTGGAAATACCAGTGAAGGGCAAAACCCAGTCCTGTGACAGAAGCAGGATTCCTTGTCAGCCCTTTCACTGCCTTCAGGAAACCTCCCCCACCCCCCCCCATTTTTGCTCCATGGAATGTCTTATCCAACATTAGGACAGTGCTGAGGGGATGGAGCAGGTGTGCAGAGCAGGAGGAACCATGTCACTGGTGGAGGGGACCCACTTCTCCTGCTGGATCACACAGACATTTTGTGATTCGTGTCTGGGATGGAAAAGAGGGGAGGACCACCCAGCCCCCAGGACCTGCCAGCTCTGAGGATGGTGTCCAAGATGCTCAGAAATGGGGAATTGAGCCTCTCACTCATCCTGCCATTGGGGATGGCAGCTCCCAGCTTGGATTTGTGACATGGTGAGGAACAGCCTTTTAGCTTAAAACCAGTTGCCTCCAGCACTCCACCCCCAGTTTTGAACAGACTCCATGAAGCACTGTGGCATGGGGGGGTCACCAAACAGAGCTCCTGGCTAGATCCTAAAATCCCCTTGGCTTTTCACAGACCATTATTACCTGAAAATCCAAAGCTGCAGGAAATGCATTTCCTTGCTTGGCTTAAACAATAAGAAGCTGTGGCTGCCCCATCCCTGGAAGTGTCCAAGGCCAAGCTGGACAAGGCTTGGAGCAACCTGGAATAGTGGAAGGTGTCCCTGCCCATGGTAGGGATAAGATGGGCTTTAAGGTGCCTTCCAACACAAACCATTCCATGATTCTGTGATTCTAAAACACTGTTGGAACTGGGGAAGTGCACACTGCAGCAGTGCAGTGCATTGATGGTGCTCAATGCTGTGATGGTTAAAACCATCCAATTTTCCTGTTGGACAGTTCATCCTCCTCAGGTAAGAGATGCCCCCTGTTCCTCAGCACCTCCTGTGGTGCAGATGTGCTGTCTGCAGCCAGTCAGAGCATTGCTTTAGCAAAGCCCATTTCATTTAATGACTGTTTTCATATCACTGCCTGGTATTTATTTACTTCCCAGAGCATGCTGGAGGTCGTAATGAAAAACGACCCAACCTCAGCACAGAGACTGCCCCATACTTAGGACGATTAAGATAAAGTCCCACATAAGTGGCCCTAATAAAAGGAATTTATCACGAGACACGGAGAGGAAGGTATCTTTATTCACGAGGTGAATAGCACTAAGGGTTGTCAGTGCAGATTCTCAGTTCAGGAAATTATCATTCATTCTCCAAATTACTGACTGCACAAAAAATTACTAAATGGTGCGTTATCACTGCCTCTCAGCACGAGGATGTCTTTGTTGTACGTTTGATTACAAATGGCTCGCCCCGTGATTATCGTCAATAAATCACAGGTAAGCAGAGCACATGCCATGGGGAGGCTTGGCTGAGAGGCTCCTGGAGCTGCCGTGGAAGGAAAGACAAAAGCCCCCTCCGGTGAGGAGCTCTGGTCTTCCGGGCTGGTAATAACTCACTCCTCGTGTTGTTTATGCACAAGGACAGCCGTGGCCTCGCATGGTCACGGCGACAATTCAGAGACATGGAAAATGCATTTCCTTACCTCTCCATAAATCCATGCAAGGCAGAGATACCTGGGTGCCTTTTTTTTTTTTTTTTTTTTCTTACAACAAACTGAAATGGTGCATTATATAAATGCAGGTCAAAGATTCAATCTCCTCCCCAGCACTCAAATTCNTTTTTGCCTTCTGAATCCTGCCAAGAGCATCGGAGACACAGCAGGTACCAAATGGCAGCCCAGGATAATGAATGAGGAGAAGACAAGTGATACTTCTGCAGCTCTGCAGCAACTTTGCTAAACGTGGTGCCCTAATAACTCAAAGGTATGAGACACGCCAGGACATTTTGGGGGGTCAAACCCACCTGTGAGGAGCCTTTGGGCTCTTCCTCCTCCCCAGATCTTTCAGCAATTCTTTCTGGATTTAGGACACATCTGGTGACTTTTTCTGAAGACAGTGTGAGTTTTTTGTAGTGGAAATATATCCCTGTATCCCCAGAGCCATCAGTAATAGGAGGAAGAGTGAAACCCTACAAGATGGAGGGATTTGACCTGCATCCTGCTATCCCAGTATGCTTTAGGGGAGCTACAAGGAAGCATCACAAATTGAAGTAGAAGATCTGTTTATTTTTCTCCTGTTGAGACCACAGAAGGATCTTAGTCCTTAGTGATACCTTAGTGAAGGTTAGTGATACCCTGCAAAGAGCAGCTTGCATTTATGCAAGAAGAAAACCATGGAGATAATAGTGAGATCTTTCCATGCATCCTCAAATAAATTTGGACAGTGGATGGACCTCATTTTCCCAGGTAACACAGAATGGCCTTTATAATTGGGCTCCCTGGTCCTGCCCTAGTGCAAATCCCTTTACTGTTACCTGTAAGTGGAGAAAACCCTGAACTCCTCAGTGGTTAAGGACAAAATCCTTAGCTCACCTCCTGTGCTAGGAGAGATTCTTGAACTTGGAAGACTTGATTCAACCACAGAACTCAAAGCTGACCTATATCAAAGCTCATCCTTGCTCCACACGTGATGCACTTCTCTATGAAGTTGCCTCCTACAGCTCTTGTGAGGGGAAAAATCCACCAAAGGTGGACAGAAGCTTTTCCAGGAACGCTGTGTCAGAGTAGGAAGGACTCTATGAGGAGCCAAGGCAATCTGAAACAACTGGTGGTTTACTGTGCATCTGTGTTTGGAGGCAGATGTTCATTCTAGCGGAGTGTTTGTTGTCCAATGAAACAAACCCAGTTTACACTACGAAACCTCTGAATTCCCCAGCAGCATGATGCTACCTTTTTTCCCCTCATCAGTGTCTTCTCTCCTCTCCTTTCTTCGGGCGGTAAGAAAAGCAGGGGGTGTTTGCAAAGCCTCTCACAGAGCTCAGGCTTGGGTGCGGTGACACGTGGGCAGAGATTTAGATCCCTATCAGAGCTTGTGGCTCCAGCGATTACACTGCATTAAGGCTCTGGCCGTGTTGACAAATACTGCCCCAATTAGGAATTATCTTGGCATGGCATCTGATAGCCCTGCTCACTGCTGACCTTCTAAATGGACAGCCCTGCCCTCCCCCTCTCTCCTTCGGCAGCGGGCAGGAAAAAAACCCCAGACCTCTTTCCACCATCCCTTCACCTCCTTTTTTCCCCTTAATTGAGGCATTTCCATTGACAACCCTGAATATTGCCTGAATATTAATGGTGGTTATTTGGCTCCAAAAATTCCCCCCTTCCACTTCCAGTCCAGCAGCACCTGATGTCACAGGTGATGATCCAGCCGTGTGTGTTTTCTTTCAGTATTTGCAGAATCCCAGAATTTCAGGGGTTGGAAGGGACTTTAAAAACCATCTCACTGTGACTCCTCCACCATGGGCAGGGAAACCTTCCACCAGAGCAGGTTGCTTGTATTGTTGGAGTCTTGTTCATCCAACAGCAAAGGAAGTGTCTTTATTTCTGGAAGTCAGTGTCCATTTAAAGCTCCAAACCTCCAAGACATTCCAAACCCATCTCAGGCATCATGGGATATTAATAGAAAAACACACAGTTGTGACCAGGGCAACTGGAACAAGGGGAGCAGGAAGTGTCACATCCAAACTTCCCAAGGGGACATGAGGAAGGTGAGACATGCCAACAGTCATGGCAAATTTGGGTCAGAGAAGGGGGGTGAAGTGGAGGCTTCTTCAAGGTTTTCTGGGGTTGGAGTGAGGGACCCTAACCAGAGGAGAACAAACAGGAGTGGAATACAGTGGATTTACTGTGGATAGAGTAGATATTTAAAAGGAACAGAAATGCAGACAGGACAGAGGCTGGGCAGGGTCACAGCAAGGCCATTTGGGGACTATTAAGGTGGTTTGTGCAGAAATGGATGGGCCACCTTCTCAGGTGTGGTGGAGACTGGAGAGCTGGAATGCCTGTTCTGGGTGAAGTTGAGCACGGAGTAATTACAGGACAGGGACTGTCTTCTACTCTGCTTTTGGCCATGACTGGCACATAAGGGCCCCCCATGAAGGATCTCACCACTCTCCTTGGCCATATAACACAGACCAGGGTGCTGGGGAAATGCTCTTCCCTTCCCTGGTGTTCCAGACAAATTGATCAGAGCCGCCACCTGAGTGATCCCAGATCACACACAGCTTCCAGGGATCTCTGTACTGACATGGGACTCCCACCAAGCATTCCCAATAAACCACCAGTATTTTATTTTGTGTTTTTCAAGATCCTTGTCTGCCATGACTGTCTCACTTCAGCCTCCTCTTGCAATGTGCACGGCTCATCCACATGAAATTACAAGGAAAAGGCAACCAGGAATTATTCAGAGATGTATCCAGTCTTAATCTGGGCACACAGGGATTCATCCTGTGTAACCCACGTGACAGAGATACCAAACTTAGGCAGATGAATTCTGTTTCCAGGCTAATTTTCCTGACCAATACCACGAGAGAAGCTTTTGCTATTAGAGAAACCATCATCTTTAATTATTCCCCAAAATGGTAGCAACAGCAGTATCCCAGAGTGCCCAGGGTACAGAGTGATTCCAAGTTCCCACAGACAGACTTGGGAGCATGTGGACACGGGACCACCCATCAGAGCCTTTCCAAGTCCTCTTTTTGGAGAAGGAGACACCAGGGAGAAAACATCTGCTGTGTTTTGAGGTGAGAGGAGTGAGTTGTGCCCGCACAAGGCACTCCCACCTTTGGTGGCCAAGCTGGTTTTGGTTGGTTTTGGAGTCAAGCCTGTGTTGCATCAATAAGGTCCTGCCCCAAAATCCCTGACTGGCAATGGGATCACACGGATGCTGAGGGATGACAGCCACAAACCAGGCACTCCATGTGCACCTCCCTCCCCTCCTCAGCGGAGCAGGAGGGGTTTGTGCTCATTTCTTGCTCCAGCTCACGTGTTTCCATTAGAGCGGGGAGGGCTGGGGGAGCTGTTGTGGTTCCCTTCTCCACGGCACTGGAAATTGATAAGGTTCATATGCATACAAAAGGCTGAATGGAGAGGCAGGAGGGTGAGCAGGGTCGTACACCCAGATGGATTTTTTAATTCCAGGGGAAAATAACACCACGCTCTCAAGTGATAACTGAGCCTTTCTTCCCAACTCGGACCAAAATATGATTTTTCATCTGCGCATTTGAGGAGAGGAAAATTATACAGAATTTCATTCTGCAGAATAATAAAGCTTCATGCTGAATAAAGCTCCCATAAGCCAGTGTAATTACTGAAGGGCAGGAAATACACTTTCAGTTTATATCTAATCACAATGCCATATTGTGTGCTGTGAAAAGGGCTTCTGGAGGCCGGAGTGTTGCTGGAATGTGAGCAGACCCTGAAGACTTTCTTCTTGGCAGGACTTTTTCAGCTGGGAAGAAAAGAAGGAAGACAAGTGGCTGGAGTCACTGAAGAGGACACAAAAACGCAGCTTGAGAAGGATTCTCAAGGCCTTTTTTGGGGGATTCAGACTCAACCCTGGCAGCTCTTTGACCTCAATTTGGGACTTGGATGCTGTGGCCCAGCAGGGCCAAAGGAGCACTTGGGTGGTTTGGGGTTGGATGCTGCTCCATCCCGACGGTTCACAGACCATGAGCCATGGTTTGTCCATATAAATAATAGCATTAGGATAACAGAAAATGTGGGACCACTGCAATCTGGGATTTCTTCCTTCCTCTTTTATCCTCATGGTGGGTCACAGGCACAAAATGCTCTGTGTAGACCACCAGAAGCTACAACACCCTCAGACTGGTCAAGGTTGTGGCAGGCCTGCCCAGGGGATAGTGCTGCTCAACACATTTGAGAAACAGATTAAAACCAGGGATTGGTGGAAGCAGAGTGGGAAATGCCAAGTGAGGTTTGGGACAGGCTTGGGAGATACGAGGAAGTTTGTGTTCATTGAGGGGAAAAGCAGAGAAGAGGGCAGCAAGGGGGAAGATTTCTTTGTGCGGTGAGAAAGAGTTTTTTGTGCAGAGGGTGACAAAACCCCCTTAGCACAGCTTGAAACATTGCTCCTGTGTGAGTAAATACAGAACATAAACCTGCTCCCAGCGTGTGTTTTATTCCAAGGCCTTTACACTAAATCCCCCATGGCACCTTGTGGGAGGCAGCTGCAGAGGGTGTGAAGTTCCATGGCATGGGCTGTCCCCAAAGGCTGGAACACCTACCTGGGCCGCGGGGAAGGTGACAACCCATGACAGGAATGTGAAAAAAAATCGTCCACAACCTCAAGTTTTAACCTCACTGGAAAGAGGGAAGAAAGCAAACCAACTACAAAAATACCCTCCCAGGTACCACCTCCAGCTCATCTGTTCTGTGTTCAGATTAATTTGTCTGAAGTTGGTGAACACAGAGTGGAGAGGGCAAAGCTGTTAGAGGGAAAGCAGCTTTCCTGGCTGGAGAGGCCAGCTCCCACCTCTGGAAAACTCCAATGTAAAGTTATCCATCTTCCTGCTGCTGAGAAAAGCTCCATGGCTTAGGAGGGGTTTCTGGTAGCCCTGTCTCAACAGGTCAGCCTTGTATCCCTGTTTCAGAGGTTGCTGCTGGCTCCATGCAACCTCCCATAAGATTTTTACAGGTGGCTAAAGCTGTGGCCAGGGCTCCCCGCTGGAATGTTGCACATGGAGCTGCATCTCCCTCACCAGACACAGGCAAAGGGGCTTACACTCCACAGCTTCCCTGCTTTGTGACTACCAATATATTTGCAATTTCAAAATGCACCACTTTGTGCTCTTTTCATTTGCTCTGCACCAACAGCATCTTTTGGCCTTTCATTTTGCCTCCAAAAGCAGGAATTCATGCTTTTTCTCCAACAATTCAACCAAGAGCTGTCAAGATCCTTCCTTAACACCTCTTTGTTCCCCTGCCCATTCTTACATGTGGACAGGACAACCTTTTCCATGCAGGGAACTCCCCAGGTGAAATCTTGCCCATGACACCACTGCGGTGCCACTGGTCTGAACTGGGAATGCTTCACCTGAAGGATGCTGAGACTCCTGCTTTTCCATAGTGCAACTCCCTGGTGGCTGGTAGTCATTCTCTGGTTAACTAATACACTCACATCTCTCTGCTCCTCTCTCGTTTCCAACTGATGAGCTCCCAGTTTAGAGCAGAATTTCTTGTTAATCCCCAAGTGCATGACCTTGCATTTAGTAGTCTTAAATTTCATCCCATTTCCTTTACTCTCGTCTCCAAGATTATGCAGTTCTCCATGTATGGTATTGTGATCCTCCTTTACTTTGCTGACAGCTCCTAAATTTATGAGGACTAGAAAATTGACAGGAAACTTAAGGCCAGGCCTGGCTGCCAGTTCACCTTGGATGGGAAGGGCAGATGGGGGTGAAATCCTACAGCTACACGGGGGTGCCAGTGGATTCACAGGTTCAGGGAGCAGCAAGGAAAGTGGGAAGCAGCTGCCTGGCCCTGCAGTCATGCACTTCATACAAAACCCCCCAGCACAGGGTATGTCAGACAGGCAAAAATCTTCTCTGAGCAGTCAAACCTTATTGTTTTCTCTGCCACCACGAGATTGTTGGGTTGGTTCCTGGGTGATCCAACACCAGTGGTGACATGAATGGGAGCTGGGATGGGAGGCTGGCAGAGTGCTGGGGTGGCTGGGCATTCCATCTGAATGAGGCAGATGGAATGGGAGAAGCCTGCAGTGATTTCCCATCCATGGTTTTCCATGGTGCAATGGAATAACTCCCTACCAAAGTTCTGGATCCCCTGCTTGGGAGAAGACTGTGCTACCTTGACTACTATAGCTCCACCAAGTTCCCAATGCCAAGGGTCCCTCATCTGCCAAAAGGATGGGTAGATATTTAATGCACTGCTTTACAAATCCACCCAAAATGTTCTGTATGCCCTCACTCACATCTAAAGTCAAACAAGGGAGTCAGGGCTAAAATCCAGGAAGGTTCTGGAGATGCTGGTAGCACCCCAACTGTCCGGACTTGTCTCTACCCCAGCTCCCACCTGCCTGCCAGCTTAAAGCTGGGCTTTGTACCCTTCCCTGTGTTCACTCACAGGAGAGGTGCACCACCACCTCTTCTGTTTCACAGCCACACACACATTTCTGGACAAATGAGAACTGTGTGGGACACTTCTGTCCAAACTCCTCGGCAGTGGGAGACCTTCTGGCCCAGGGACTCCTGCAGCTGCACCCCCTCAGAGACCCCATTTGCCTCTGGAAAATCCCCTGTCTGCACGGAGTTAGCTTCTAACCTCTCTCCATTTCAGCCAGCAGTGCAACTGGTTTGCACTAAGCATCCAGCCGAGGGGATTCAGCCCTCCCAATCAGCACAACTAAAGCATGAAATGAGGACACAGCCCGAGACCGTGAGCAGGGGGGACTGTGCTGCCTCTCCCACATCACTGAAAAAAAAAAAAAAATTAAAAAAATAAACCAGGGAAGAAAGCAGAGCCTTTGCATTATTCTGTGCTCCGTCCGGAGCGCAAATGCTCTATTTTTACACACCTTCCCATCTCCCCTGAGCCCCGTCCCCTCCTCCTCCGCCCGTGCAGGCAAAGTTCTTGAATCAGCAGATTCTGAGCTTGGGAGCGGTAAAGAGCTATTGAGGGACGGACTCTGATAGCATTACAACCATCCATGGAGCCATTTTCTGTGGCGAATCGCTGAGTTCTACCTGGTTATCTCCTGCCTTGCACATCACTTCCGAATGACATGCTCTCAGTCTGGGCAAAAAATGAGAGGTTTTTTTTTAAGAGCTGGGATTTCAATAATATGTGACGAAAGGATGAGATTACTTTCTGAGGTGGGAGAAGGCGAGAGAGGGGGAGAGAGGGAGAAGAGATGAAGAGCAAGTTCTTGGTCCTTTATGGAGTTTCACAGCAAAGCTACTCTCGTGGTGGTAAAGACAGCCCAGTCGCTCTTCTTTGGATGGTTTCTTACCCTTTTCCCAGGTAAGGGGGCTGGGAGAAGCCCAGGTGCCCAAGAGGTCAAGAGGTGTTCGTGCACTGCATTAATGAAGAGACTGTCTGGCTGCAAAGGGCACTGGAAGCAGAAGCTGCACTAAAGAGTGGCTGAGCCACAGCTGCAATTCCAAAGACAGGTTTCAACTTGAAGAAGTCACAACACATCCAAGTCTCAGCCAGTGGGTTGATTTCCAAGTGCCCAAATTAGCCAAAAGCCAGTTGGAAATGGAGGTGGGGGGTGTGAACACACTCTCAGACAGGGGGGTGGATGTGTGGGCTGTGTGTGCTGGTGGTGGAGCCAAGGTGACACTTTCCTGGTGTCAGATACTCCCCTGTTCAGCAGAGTGGGACTCATTCCACAGAGATAATCCTTTTCCTGCCTTCAGATAATTTCTATGCCTATGTTCTCCAGCCCGGGTTCTTATCTGCTTCCCTTCCCATCGTTGCTGGGTGCATCACTGTCTTTATCTTTCCAGCACCCCGCCAAGGCAAGCAGTGCTCTCATCCCCCAGGTTCCAGGGAGAAACTGGGAGGGATGGGATGGGATGGGCAAGCTGCAGGGATTCACTGTAGTCACACACGACCTGTACATGAAAAATTACCCCAAGGCACAGACTTACGTCTCAAACCTTTGTTTCAACAGTCAGGTGGGGGAGAAAAACAAACTCCAACTCCATAAAAAAGGCTGAAGGCAAGCTGTATAGGTTTATCACATCTCCAGATGACCCTTTGCTCCCTGGAGAAGTCATTTCAGACCAAGTAAGACCCGTGGCAGTGTGGAGGAACTGCAGGCAAGACCAGAAAAGTATCTGCAGGTGTAGGAGCCGTGCCTTCACTGGAGCTGTTGTTCAGCACTTGAGTAGGATTTAGGGTCTCCTACAGGGACTGCTTATTTGTAGGGCACATTTGGGAGGGAGATGCAATTCCTGCCCAGCACAGGTCGGAGAAGGCCACTTCCCTGCCTTGGGGTTCTGGTGGCCAAGACCAAGCCTCCGTGGTGACGTCCACAGGCAGAAGGTGAGGAGGCCACCAGGGCTGCAGGAACAGCTTCGTGCAGCTGTGGCAACATGGAAAGTACCAACACCAGCACTAACCAGCTTTATGTGCATGGGCAAACCCCAATACATTTCTCATTTTGCTGTCTGAGCAGAAAAATACAAGGCTGTGATTCATCCTTAAAGACCCAAAGCTCCACCCCAAACGTGTCTTCAGGGGAAAACTGCAGACTCTCAGTCTTGCCACGATGCTGCTCACCTGTGGTGCCCACCTGGACCTGCTCCTTGCTCCCCTGTTGGTTTTCCAGCCACAGTGGGCAGGGAGAGCAAACAGTGCAGGGAACTGTTCCCTGTGAACGCTGCCTGTCCCTGATGGGATCACCTGCTGTCACCGCCCGCCGCGGGTTGTCTGTGTCAAGGAACAATCTGACAAAGTGCACCAGGTGAAATTTCGCTGGCTTCTGTCTTTAGATAAGGGCGCTATCACTGACTCAACATATTTTATGTATAACACACCCGATGCAAAAAGCATTCAAGCATCAGGCTTCTTTAAATGTATTTGATGGTATCTGGAAAAACCAGTTAACACTTCCCGGCTGGCTGCGGGGTGCTCTGTGTGGAGAATCGCTCCGGGAGAGGCCATCGAGCCTTGTCCCTGTGCTCAGAGCTGCCTGAGGCCGGGGCACAGGGCAGGAGGAGGACAGGCTGCCCCAAATGGTCCTGCTGGAGGAGCTCAGCTCTCCCTGGAGCAAGAAGACCTCGGGAGGAGCAGGATGGAGCACCCATCTGCAAAGATTCCTTCCAGCTCCGCAGCGGTCAGAGCGCAAACACTCGGCCACAAGCCAGGATTTATCAGTCACCTCCAGATTTATCCAAAAGTCTTCCAGGAGCCTGAGGCCACTGTGTTTCTTTGCCAACACCAGCAGCACGGGTGTTGTCCCCAGACTTGTTTTCACCATCACACCCTTCTGCTTTCAGTGAAGAATAACCCTGAGCAGGGCATTTCCATGTCGTATGGGGACCTTGCCTGTGTTTGGCTTCATTTCCCCCTACCTGGCAAGAAAGTGATATTCAGATGAATATTTTCTAGTTAAATGCCATCACTTTTTCAGATGGTTTTGTTGCTTTGGGGTTTTTTCTGACCAGATTTTTCAAGAACACATGAGAAGCAGAAAGAGGCAGATCCCTCCCATGGCTTTCTTTCTATTTACAAGATAGTTCTTTATCTTGGATTTATGATCCTTGATCCAAGCTCTGGTGCCAGCTCTAAGCAAACAGACACTTGTGGTGTGTAAAGAAAAGGGAACACACCTTTGCCTTTGGACTGCAGAGACTTTCTGGGTTAGGGTGGTCACATCTGGGGAGAAGCAAGGAATTAAGACCAATTTCTGTTATTTCTCATCAGTCCCATCTCTCTTCATCAAACAGATGAGGTGGAGTTGGCAGAGGAAAACAGGGGATTTTGCTGCTACTTCCTACTCTAGCAGAGGTTCACAGTTTGGTATTAATTACAAGACTGGACAATGACTAAATTACTTTGGTGGTCATTTCCTTGGAAGGACACCAACGTTTCCTAGTGATAAGAGAAAATCTGTGAAAACAGGATTTCTGCTCCTTCTGAAGATGCAAAATCCCAATAATAGAAAACCTATTACTTCTTCATCTGTTTATTTCTGAGGTCCAGCTAAATCTGCTGGAATATTTAGGACTATCAGTACTCTGTCCTAGGAATTTGGACTACGTGGAGGGACAAGTTGATGGGTACAAGGATGCACAGCTGCAGCACAGGTTCAGCTCCATGCCTTTGTACAAGGGAAGAAGCAGTGAAAAATTTTCCCCTTTCCCACTTTTGTCATTGGAATCCTTTTGGAGACAAAGCTTGCTGGGGTTCAAGGATCCCTGATGCCAAACTCACCACTAAGCAAGTCCATCTCTTCTCCCCTGGTCACTGATGGAGAGAAGCAAATTCCTGACCTCTCCCAGAGGATTTCACTGGGAGAGGATGATTCCTCAGTTTTGTGTTGCTGTAATAAGGACCAAGAAGCTCCAAGCCAGGAAATGTCCTATCTCCCACCCATGGAGAAATCCTGCTGTCCCTCCTCCAGGCTGCTGCTAAGTGTGCTGGGAACTGAAGCAAAGCACTTATCCTGGCCTCCTGTTTTTCCACCAGCAAAATGAGACTTCCTATTTGGGGAAAAAAAAAAAAAACAACTCACTTTAAAATAAAGCTGCCTACAAAAAAAATATCCCAATTATTTTTCTAAATTAGAGATTAACAAATGAATTATTATTCCCTGTAGGTACCAAGAGGCAGCACTTCACTGGCATCCAGATTTGGGAGGAAAATTCCAATTATGCCATATTTTGGGGGGTTTTTTTCTTCTGTTTAGAAGTGGTGCTTTCCTACAGCTCCTTGGTTGGGGTGCAGGAAGAGGAGGAAGAGGAGGAGGAGAGGGAGAGTGAGCGTGTGCAGGGTGGCTGGGGCTTGTGCCGAAGGATCCTTTTGTGAAGATCAGCAGTTCCTGGCGCTTTTATCCCAGGCAAAGATTACATTTAACTCCCAGGGGTCTTTGCTTCCTCAGATCCTTTTCAGACTGAGTCACTGTAGCACTGCAGATAGTTTTGGGTGTCCTTTCATTTTTTTTTTTGACAGTATTAAATGCATACCCCAGTGAGCCATAAATCAGTGGTTTATCAGAGAATAAATCATATCTGTAATAAGGGACCACTTCTTTTTAATTGGACAGTGCATTAAATGAAACAGATATACTTCCTCAAAGAATGCAGAAATGTGTCAGCCAGCCTTCTTTAATGAATTTTAATTTTAAACCACCTTTTCTTTGAGAGAAAAGCTATTTCCCCCCCCTCTCTCCAGTAAAATTACATTGTAACTGAAGGATTTGCTGAGTTTTATGGGTTATTATACTCACACCACTTTATCTTTAATTCCTGTAGTATTGTAGGAGCCTTTCCTCCAGGTTCATGTTGGTTTATGTGGAGAGGGATGTTGTAGCAAATGGATATTTGTTTGTGTGGGAGGTATCCATGTGTTTGCTGGGGGACAACTGGTTGGTTCTGGTTTTATTTGTGAGAACATTGCCAGGTTAGAAAGAGCACCTTTTACACCCTCCTGAATCCTGGGGAAATCTCAGGCTTAAATAATTCAGGTAATGAGCAGTGACCACAAGGACTGAATTCCTTGGGGAAAGGACAAGGACCCATTTTATTTTGGAAGCCAATATGGACCACTGGTCAGGGAGGGAAGCAGTGCAACGTGTCCAAGGATCAGAGGCACAGCACAGATGTCACAACTTTGTAAAACAGAGATCAGCACCCCTCCTAAGAGGAAAGGCTGGGAGGCTTGGGATTGTTCAGTCTGGAGAAGTTCCAGGGTGACCTAATTGTGGTTTCCAGTAACTGAAGGAAACCTGCAGGAGAAGATGGAGGGGGACTGTTTCCAAGGGTTTGGAGTGACAGCACAAGGACAATGGCTTTATGATGAAGGAGGGTAGATTTAGATGGGATATTGGAAAGAAATTGTTCCCTGTGAGGGTGCTGAGGCCCTGGCACAGGATGCCCAGAGAAGTTCTGGGCATGGATGGATGCTCCATCCCTGGAAGTGTCCAAGGCCAGGCTGGACAGGGCTTGGAGCAACCTGGGCTAGTGGAAGGTGTCCCTGCCCATGGCAGGGGGTGGAATGAGATGGGCTTTAAGGTCTCTCCCAACCCAAACCCTCCTGGGATTCTCTGTCCTCACTTGCTCCTGCTCATTCAGATCACAACCTCCTTAGGACAGCAACAACTGACCAAGAATGGAAATTCCGGTCCTTTGGGAAAATCCTGACATTTTTGACATTTTCTTTTCAGAAGAGCTTTGTCACAGACCAGTATGAGCTGAAGAAGTCTGCCCTGAAGGGTTGTACATTGCAGGTGGCTTTTGTGTCACCGGAGGTCACATCTGAACGATCCCCTGGGAGCATCTGCAGGTGGTGAAGGAGGACAGGACCTTGTGGAGGTGATGGATCCTGGCTCAGGAGGATCCAAGGGCTGCCGTGGGATCTTCTCCCACGCTGCCCTGGTGCAAGCAGGGATGAACTCTGGGGGACCCTTGGGGGCTGCAGGTCTGGTGAGGAGCTTGATGGACAGGGAAGAAGAGGATCAAAAAGTACAAATCCCAGGCCTTTCCTGAGGCAGGTAAGACAAAACAAGATCTTATTTTCACAAGAAAAAAAACAAACAACAACAACAACAGCAACAAAAAAAAGACAAACCAAAACCAAGCAAAAACCAAGCAAAA
Organism: Leptocoma aspasia; assembly: GCA_013399835.1. Lineage (NCBI taxonomy): Eukaryota > Metazoa > Chordata > Aves > Passeriformes > Nectariniidae > Leptocoma > Leptocoma aspasia. The sequence goes on along the minus strand of VXAX01000533.1, from coordinate 461,270 downwards.
CAAACCAACCAACCAAAAACCCAACCCCCACCCCAAAAAAAAGAAAAAAAAAAAGAAAAAAAATCTCATCAGGTTTTTCAGTAATCAACCTTCCCATTCAAAAAATGGCCCCAGTGTGCACTTTGGGATTCCACCCCATCCCTCCCATGGCAAAAGCCATCCAGGAGCCAGCCCAACCAGTTCCCTGTCACCTCCCCTCTCTCTCAAAAATCCCATTTTGTGAGGGCAGCCAAAATTTCCAGGCCTGTTTGCTGCAGGGTAATGGGGATTCCTTTCTGGTCCTTTTGGCTGCCCACCCTCAGCCCCACCAGTCTCACACAATACCCCAGCCCTGCTGCTCCTCACTCCCCTAAGACAGACAGGCTCTGCAAACCTTTCCTTCTCAACATGCTGGTAGTAAAATCTTTATGAATTTGAACCTCTTCTTATTATTTCCAGCCCTGTGCTTATATTTCCTACCCTCACCTTGGGTATGATTCCCCCCTCCCCAAGTGCCCAGCTGGGTCACAGTCAGTAATAGCTGGTTATTAGCTCTGGGCAGAGCCTGCACTTCCAGCCAGCCACGGGAAGATATTACAGGCAGGAACAGAACATTATTTCCAACTTCTTATCCTTGGTGGCTTTGGAGTAGATATAATTTTCTTTTTTGTTCTGCTGGTTGAATTTCTAAGAAACCAAAGGCTTCAAAACCACTGAAAACTCTTTATCCTTGTCATCTTAATTCACGTTTTCTCTGGCACGACTCTTCCTTGGTGCTATCATTTGTCTTGGAACGCTTGAAAACCACGGCTCTTTCTTTCTCTCATTTGTTTTCTGTTAAACTCTGGAGCAGTTGAATGAAGACACTTCAGCTGTGTGCATTTCTTACACCAATTATTCACTGTTCAGCAATTTAAAAGGTAAAATGACACTGCATGGTCACCATCACATGTAGTGCATGAAGCCGTGGAGCTTAATATCACATTTAATTAATGTTTTTTCTGTATAATGAGATTGAGAAATCTAGAAGGCTGATTTTTTTTAACAGAACAATTCCAAAACTTAAAAAAAAAAAATTAAATCCACAATAAAGTGTTAGGGGAAATGCTTTGTTTAAGTGCCTGTCAGTTAACCAGGTTGGTCAGCTGAAATTAAAGATTTGCAATGTATTTCCTCCAAGGGAGACTCTTCCATACCATCCCACATCGTCACAGCTGCTGTGTGTTGTGACTCCTGAGTGTTGACATCCTCTTGCTTTCCCCAAAATGTGCCTCTGAACCAAACTGGGAAGAAGGAGAAGACTCCCCATGGCTGAGATTCGTGTGGCATCACAGGCAGGGAGGAGCAAAGCTCCAAAATCGATGCTGCCCCTGCCCTGGTGACCCTGCCAGGCTGAGCTTGGATTTGGGGTGTGTGCTGACCTCCTGCACACACACCCAGGAAAATCCTGGCCAGTTTGGGTGCTGTCTTCAGACCAGCCTGATACAAATAAAGCAAGGCCAGAGGCGTAGGGAAGGAGCGCTGTGCCATCTAGTGAGTGCAGCTGTCCGGATAAAACACTTATTTACTGCTCAGCTGGAGGCACTGCAGCCAGCCCAGGGTGCTCCAACAAGGCTGCCTCCACTTTCACTTCATGCTTAAATAACTTCTCGGGCCTGAGAGCACCCTAACCAGGCAGGAAGTCGGGTTTAAATCCCGAGGTTTGGCTCAGGAGGAGCTGGGCAAGGCTGGTGTCAGAAGAGGTCTTGCTCCCCCATCCTCAGCAAGCAGCTGGATGCAGCAGCAACAGAGAAATCAAGGCAAAAAATGCAGAATATTTGGTTCCTTCTGTCTCTGTCACAGAATGATGCACCAGGAATTTCCCTCTCCTGCAGTTCATGCTCAGCCTTGTCCTGATCTAACCCCAGCATCATCACCAGGCCCTTCAGGGAAGGTTCCCACGGGAGCAAAACCCTCGGGAGCAGGGATGAGCTGGGTCCTTGGGGCTCTGCGTGCACCAAACCCCCCCAGGATGCTGAGCCTGCTCTTGTGTGTGTGCAGAGAGGGCTGGGAGGGCACCCCAAAGCCCCCGGGGCTGGTTTTGGGGGTCAGCAAAGGCAAGGAGACCACCTCCAGTGCCAGGCAGGGAGGGAAAGTTGGGAGGTGGGAGCCCACCCTGGCACGTGGCCAGGAATGGCCTTCTGGTGCGATGTGCTCTTGGATTTTATTTAAATCAGTAAGACGAGAGGACAGTTCAGAGCACTGGATTAATTCCACTTTCTCCCTCTCGCTCTCTCTTTTTTTATTAGGAAAATAAAAGAGACTTTGAAATATTAAGAGAGAGTGGGATTAGAGCCCTCTCCTGCTACCCCAGTCTTTCCTCCCCTATTAATTTCCACTTGATTAGAATTCTTTTTGAAGTATTTAAATATGGACAATAGGAAAAAGGGAGGGTGAAGTTATTGAATATCAGTTAAACTGTATTAATATAAGCTCAGTTCCAGCTTTTATATAGATACTTCATATATATGTATAGTTTCCACTAGGAATAAAGTAGATCTATCCCTCCTCCCCTACCTAAAGTAATTATGATTTTAAAAAAAACTATAATGAAACTCTTAAACTTTAATAGCCCATTTATAAATCCCCAGCTTAAAATTTAAATGCTTTAAAAAAAGTTTTAGAACTGTAGAAATTTGATTTCCCCCCTTTTTTTTTTTCCTCTCTTTTTTTTTTTTTTTACATAAGAGACACTTTTATACCATAAAACTTTTGAAGCCTCGCAGCCATTCTCCAGCAGTCAGCCCTGCCTTTGGTGGAAATTGGGGTGCTGAGGGCTGAGAAAGGACGATGGAGGGGTTTTGGTGCTTGGAGGTGCTGCTCCACCCCTGTGCCAGTGTGGGAAGCCCACCAGGGGCTGGAGAACAGCTGGGAAACCACTCCCCTCCATGATGGCCAACACCCAAGTTCTTCTCCATTATTGTGGTGTGATCCAGCAGCACTGAGCTTTCATTTCCTAGTGCAGGGGAAATCCAGGACTGCTGATGGATGTGGAGGGGTCCCTGTGATACCTGGGGCTGGGTGCCCATGCCATGGTCATCTTGCACCTCCTGACTCATCACCTGCCAAGCCAAGCTGCACTTTGGGGGTTTTATTTATAAATCAGTACTTTTGTAAACCAGATTTCGATATCTCCATCCAGATTCATAAATCCTCTCAGCTAACCTGAGAACTGCAGTTTGATTTACAAACCATGACTTTACACATCAGATTTAACTCCCTGACTGACTTCTGAAACAGTCGATTGGCTTGGAAGTCAGGCAATAGATTTACAAATGCTAAAACAGATTTACAAATCCTAAAACATAATCACAAGTCATGCCCGTGAGATCTAAGCAAAAAAAAAAAAAAAGAGTGTTTGTTTAGAGATCTTTTCTTTGCATGAGGGGTTCAAGGGGCTGATTTACAGCCCAGGACACTGCGGTCCTGTTGCTGCACAGATCCAGCTCTTCCTTTGGGATACAAACCTGATCTATCTGTGATTGTTGGTTTTTTCTAGTTCTGACTGAGCCTAACTTCGAGCTGTAGGGTGCAACAGGGGTGGCATGAGTCCCACCAGGATCAATAACCCCTAATCCCAAGAGAATATGGAATCAGGGAACTGCAGAATGGTTTGGGTTGGAAGGGACCTTAATGCCCATCCAGTCCCACCCCTGCCATGGACAGGGACACCTTCCACTAGCCCAGGTTGCTCCAAGCCCTGTCCAATCTGGCCTTGGATACTTCCAAAAGCCACAGCTTTTTCTGGGCACCCTGTGCCAGGGCATCACAGGGAAGAATTTCTTCCCAATATCCCACTCTAAATCTACTCTACTTCATCTTAAAGCCATTCCCCCTCGTCTTGTTACTCCAGACCCTTGTCCCCAGTCCCTCTCCAGCTCTCCTGGAGCCCCTTTAGGCCCTGGAAGGGGCTCTGAGCTCTCCCTGGAGCCTTCTCTTGTGCAGGTGAGCACTCCCAGCTCTCCCAGCCTGGTTCCAGAGCAGAGGAGATCCAGCCCTCAGAGCATCTCCGTGGTGTCCTCTGGGCTCTCTCCAGCAGCTCCACATCCTTCTGCTGTTGGGCCCCAGGGCTGGGGCGGCTCTGCAGGTGGGGTCTCACCTGAGCAGGGCAGAATCCCAATCCCTTTCCTGCTGCCCACGCTGGGGACCAGCCCAGGGCACAGCTGGAGTTCAGGATTGCATTGCCCAGACCCACCGAGCTCCTCACCCACCCCAAACTCTGCTCACCCACCAGTTCAGATGACCAAAGGCTGACCATTGCTTCCCTCCACAAAAACACCACACCCACCACACCGGGAGGAGGGGCAGGATTAATGTGACCACAGAGGAAATATTTTTAAACTTGAGGTATTTTGACAAGAGGCAGGTGGTGACCCGAGGAGGGGATGCTTTTAGGAACGCGTGTTCCCAACACGACGCCTGTGGAACATCCCCAGAAGTGCTGTGAATCACATCCTTCCTCTCCACGCCGCAGTGCTCCTCTATCCCATCTCCTGGGACAGGCTTAGCACCAAAATAATCACAACTCGTGGCCTTGTGCTCCTGGAAATGCACTGGAAACCATCCAGCTGACAGATTTGAGTCGTGCCTCCATTGTGGCTGGGAGCGGGAAGAAAAGGAATTTTCTATCTGCCAGTGGATAATTTGTTAGACAGCACTTTCAAAGCTCCATGGGGTTCCTCTGAGGTGCTGGACCTCGGCACCCCATCCAGCAAATAAACTCTTTGTCATTTAGAAGTATCCCTTGCAAATTGTTGTTAATGATGTAAACTTCCATCTGTCTTAATGTTCTGGACAGACTAAGTAAAAAAATAACTTGTCCACCACTTTCAATGTTAAAATGTGCAAAAGCACCTTCAGAATTCAACTATTTCCCTTTCCCACCCCCCACCCCCCACTTAGGTTTTCCAGACATACATCATAAAGCAACAACTGGCACTAATTCATTTTCCCCTTTGCAATCACCTTTTAAAGGAAAAAGCAGCAAAGGTTTCCTACCAGGTGTAAACATGAGGAATAAAAGGCCAGATAACAATGAAGATTTCATGGAAACTCACAGATACGAGCACCCAAGTGTAAGGTCTGCAATTAAATGATGGGCAGCAATTTCCAGCTGACATTTTGTAAACAGGGAGCTGAGAAATGCAGCGGGAGAGTCAATTTTGGGGCAGGAACCTGAGATTCTAGAGGTCAGTGGAGGAGGCACACATCAGCACGAAGATGGGTCTTGTTTATTAGAAGGAAACAATCAATTCAGGTAATAACAGGCCACCCCCAGCCACCAATCTCCTGAGGCAGGTCCTCACTTAAGAGAGATTTTCATGTCTTTTCCCATTTTTTGGTGCTGTCTGGGCTGAGCTGGGGTTATCTACACATGCTGGTGAGTCTTAGGCTGCAGAGCAGTGCCGAGATCCTCCTCACCTGCTTTTTGAACTGGGCTTTGCATCTTTTCCTTCCCTATCCAGCATAAAATTAAAAGTGGCTTCTTTCCTAATTAAACTCGGCTTGGACTCGTGGCTCTCCAGCCTAAACCTTGCCTGGATGTGAAGAGGAAGGGTCAGTCCCTCAGAGCCTGGCTCTTCCTCACACGGAGATGCCCAAGAAATGCCATTTCCATCTCATTTTTCTTCCCCAGAGACAACTCCTGTCTGACGTTATTCTACTTTCTGATATTATTTCTGCTTTCCCCACCCACCTCTTCCACCATGTGCCCCCAGGAGCTGCTAATAATAATATTGCAAACCTTGTAATAAATATTGTGATCGCTGCCTAACAGGCAGCCTAAAAAGGCTGGGGATAAATAAATAATAAAATTAAAAAAAAGAATTTTCCCATTTATCTGCGAGCTCGGGAGAGGGAGAGAGAAAAGAGTTCGCTATTAAAGATCCCGCATAGCCACAGGCAAATTCGAGCATCATCTCCTTGCAGAGCCCGGTTTTTTTTTTTTTTTTAAAGCAGAGATTACTCTGGCGGTTCAAGGTGCTATCGAGCTCGAACCAGGGACAATTACAAGGCTCCAGTTGGAGCGTCTGAGACGATGCTTACGTCTGATAAGGTTGAAGGGGAATAATGGAAGGAGGGAAGTGATAATGGACTGCTGAATGGGTGGGTTGAGGTATCATTGCCAGAGAGCCTGGAGACAGAAGCTGCTGCTGATGCAGAGGATGTGGTTTTCCCCTTTCTAACCCCATTTTGTTTCTATTTTCCCCTCATAAGAAGAAGAAGATATCTCTGAACATGTACTTCAGAAGGATTTTTTTCCCTCCTAGCTCCAGGCAACACTGGTGACACCACTCACCAACTCGTTTCATGCCATAAGAGCCACCAGAGCCTGCGTGTCCTGCCTCCCTCAGCACTCCCTTCGAACGGCTCACAAGTCACTTTTAATGTTTTCTGCCCGTCACTGAGGGCCAGGCTGGACTCTGGGGATGCTCTCAGAGCACCCCAGGAATGCCCAACTCAACACCCCAGAGCTCAGAGTTCAGCCAGGGGTGTCCAGCAGATGAGAGAGAGGAGCGATCCCTGCTTCCAGCTCCAGCGCTCTCCCAGCTGGTGCTGGTGCTCCAAGGGACCCTAAAGGCAGGACACACTTCCCTGGTGGCCTGGGAGCAGCTAAGGAAATCTGGCTTGCTCTTCTCCATCAGTAAGGGATGAACCCCCACACTGGGCTGCCTCATATCCCAAAGAATGGGCTGAGCCCTTCCTGAACCCTCCATTCCATTCTCTTCCTGCCCTGTCCTCACCAGCCTGTGGGCCATGATTTAGTCTCCAGAAAACTAGAACTGCTGGTGAGCACAGAGAGCATTGATGAAGCTTTTATTATATTTTCCTTTGCTGAGATTTCTTTTCCTGCGCCAGATTCCAGCTGATGATTGATTTTGTATATTTAAATATCCAATAAACAAATAAAGTCTATTGTTTTTCCCCTTTGATTATGAGACTCTTCTCTTTGGCAGATCCTTTTATGTCTGTATTTCCCTTTTGGAAGTATAAAATTAGATCAGGATTTCACTTTTCTTCTTTTATCAAGGCAAGACAGAGTTACCTCTATGTTTTCCTCTACTGAAGGCCAGCAAGTACCATGAAAAATCCCCTCAAAAGAGGGGTTTTGGATAAGAAATCATATTAAATATTTCCTACATTGGAGGTCTAAACCCCCTTCTGATGGCCACAAATATGGAGGTGCTTGTATAAAGAGAAGGCAGAAAATGATGCATTTTTGCTTGGCCCAGGAAAAGATGCTGGCAGCTTCCTGGGAATCAGGCAAATCCTGGCCTGTGGGGTGGAAGATTTCCAGACAGCATCTGAGGAAGGCTTTGGGGGAGTGACTCACAAAACCAAATTCATTTGCAGCTACATCTTGAGCAAAACTTGCAGAGAGGTGGTGCCAGACACGTGTCAAGCCCCCAGACTGAGTCCTTTGCTTCAAAGCAACCCCAGCACCACTTTTGGGTGGGATTTCTCTCCTCTGCCTTTGGACAGTGACAGTATCAATAGCTGGGTTGGGGGTGTCCAAACTCATGTTCCAGCCTAGGGAGATGAATGTTCCCTCATGGAGTTCAATTCAGCCAACCATCTTGGGATGGGATGGAAAGTGGTCCAGAAATGTCCTGTACTGGAGGCTCCAGAATGAACCTTAACAAAGAGTTCTGGTGTAAACAAGGAAAACCTGCTCACCTGTGAAGGCAAGGAGGGTTAGGTGGGATATTGGGAAGGAATTCCTGGCTGCGAGGGTGCTGAGGCCCTGGCACAGGGTGCCCAGAGAAGCTGTGGCTGCCCCTGGATCCCTGGAAGGGCCCAAGGCCAGGTTGGAAAGGGAGTGGAGCAACCTGGGCTGGTGGGAGGTGTCCCTGACCATGCCATATATATGGAAATAAGCTTAAAGATTCCTTCTGACCCAAACCATTCCATGATTCCATGACTGTGGGCTTCCCAGTGGGATGGTTACCAGGGTTAAAGGGCCAGGGATACCTGTGAAGATATCAAAGCTCTCACCAGGGTGTCATTGCAGGGCAGGAGATGCCAGGGACAGCTCAAACCAAGAGGGACAGTGCAGGTTCCTGCATGCAGAGCCACCACAGCCCCCGATTCCTGCTCGGTTCCCTTTCCTGTGTTTTAGTGGAATGTGGAGCACACCAGGAGCTGTGTCTTGGAGGTGGGTTTGGTGGCAGTGCTGGGAGGGGGCATGGGAAGGAGACATGGAATGCACCCAGGGAAGACCAGGCACTCATGGAATGTCCTTTCAGAAGTCACAACGCTGTGCTATGTACAATTCCACTTCTTAATTCAAACAAAAAGAAGGAAAAGCAGGAAGAATGGGTGCCATCTGCAGGGGTTGAGGATATTTGATGTTTCCTTCCTTGCTACTTCAATTTACCCTTCCTCCACCCCACCCTGATCCTCTGAGGGAACTGAGGGCACAGAACTCGAGGACTGAGAGAATCCTCCTGGTCTTCTCCAGCTTCACACACCCTCCTGCTCTCCTCCAGTGTGTGGCTTTCTAGGGATACCAGCAGGAGAAAGGAACAGGTAATCGATGGGGAATGCCTTTCTGCTCCCTGCCATCAGAATGGACTAAAATAAAGGAGCTGCTCTGTGATGCCAGGAGAAAGGAGATGATATCTGCCCAGGTTATACCCTGGATACTAAATCCAAATGCATTTCAACTAAGATCAATTGCTTTAAAAAAAAAAAAAAAAAGAGAGGGGAAAAAAAGTTGATTTTCTTTGCAGCTCTTGGAAGTGAATCTATTTGGTGTCAGGCTGAAAGAAGACAGCGTGTAAGTAACTGAGAAAGTGTTTACTCAGTGAATTAGTTCAGCTTTCATTGTGCACAGAGGATTATGGCCTCAGCAGTGGATGAGCTCCATTTCAGGCTGGAGTAGCTCACTTAGCTACCTCCAGGGCAGGACTAATTATCATAGGACTTAGGCCATTAAAGGGCTTTAACTACCAGTGCTCTCTCCCAGGTCTGGATTAACTCTTTGCCTGGAGCAAACCGCCCTGATAACCATTCAGCCTAATGGTCTGCTTTGATTTCTCTGCCCCCTCTGCCCACCCCTTTCGCCTTTAAACTTTATATTATTGTCAGGCCTGGAACAATAGCTGGGAATATCAAAACCATTGCTGCAAAATGGCAAAGGGGGCTTTGTTGCAGATTTTTCCCCACTTTTGCTTTACCATTGCTAAGGCAATTTTAGGAAATACTATCTTGCACGGCAGAGAGCCCTTACCTGACTCAGGTGGATTAAGAGGGGCTGCTCAAAAGGCAGGACCCCCAAGGGAAAACCCTGAAATGCCCACAGAGCCCAGCTCTGTCTTACTCTGTTGTCTCCATGCCAATAATTGAGGCGGAAGGCACTCTGCATAGAAATAGCAAAAGACTATTGTGCCCCCAGGCATGAAATAGCCACGATGAGAGCAGAGTTATTACCCTGCTTCACAGAAGAAGAGCTGGGGTGCAGGAGGTTTAAGTGTTTTGCCCAAGGTAACAGATGGAGAATGTGGCAGCAACTGCTCCTTATCATTAAAAATATATTTGAAGAATTATCTCATGATCCCTCTTTAACATCAGCATTTCCAGCTTTTCTGGCAGAGCAGCAGCACATCTGGGTGGTTCCCAGGCTGGAAGGTGTGACTGAAGGAGGTTCAACTCAAGACTACAAAGTCAGATGCACCTCTTCCAGTAAAAACCCTCAGGAGGGCATCAAAGGAATTGAAAGGAAACCAAAATAGGCAGTTCTTCACAAAAAATAGGTGCTTCTTCCCACCACGGAGCTGGGCAGGACCCTGGTTGTGCTGAAGGTTTGTGGGTTCAGAGCTGTGGAAGAAAAATCCCTTTTTAAAGCTTGTACAGAAGTGCAGAGTGGGTGGAACTCTGGTCTGCTGCTGTGTTCACACCCACAGCCATGAGGAGGCAGATGTCCTTCACCTCGGTGTCCGTGTCCCCTGGCACAACCCCTAGGCCATGGGAGATAGGAATTCTTGGCACCATTTGATGGTGGAAATGCTGGCAGCTGAAACACCTCTTCAGCTGAAGAGGCAGTTGAAATGTTGAAATACCTCTTCATCCCAAGAGGAGCATCCTTAAGAGAGTTCTTCCTCTCCACCTTTCAGTTTTTTATTCCATGAAATACCATTTAATGCCAACCACTAAGCTGAGTGTGGCCAACACAGCAACCATTTACAGGCTCTGGTGGTCTTAATGTGAATAACTCAGACGCTCTGGAAAGACCATTTGTCCAGTCAAAACCCAAAAAATCCATGAAAGCACAGATTAAAAGCCAAAGCATAAATTGGCTCTCCTCCATGTGCTTCTGTCCTTCACAAATACATACATAAAAGAGATACTTGAGCAAAACAATACATCAGAATCGATCTGATTTTTGTGGCAATTCTCTTCCTGTTGTTACCAAATTATCAGCTCAGAAACCTAAAATCATGAAATGGTTTGGGTTGGAAAAGACCTTAAAGATCATCCAGTCCCACCCCCTGTCACGGCAGGGACACCTTCCACTCTCCCAGATTGCTCCAAGCCCTATCCAACCTGGCCAGGTATTGCACATGCCCTGATCCCAGCAGAGAATGGTGTTAGATGGGTGGCAGATGCTCAGTTTCATGTGTTCACAACTTTCTGCACCTCGTGGATCTTCTGTGAGTGTAGGGATGAGCACAGGCTCAAAAAGCCAGGCCGGATGTGAAGCAAAGCCCCCGCCGGGATGGCTGGGTCAGGATCAGGGAGCTCTGCATAGGTTAGGGCAACTCAGATTATCTGAACAAAGCCAGGCACCTGCAGCCAGGCCTTCCTGATGGCCTTGAACCCTATATGAGAGCCCAGGGACTATCTCTGGCATGTGGGACCTGGCCCCTCCACAGGGCTCCCAAATACCTTCTCCTTGCTGGAATCCGCATTTGAAAGCAGTGCCTGTCCAGCAAGGGGTGTTTCTTCCTCCTTTGAGGCTTCTCCCCATGGCTTTGTTCACACCTTTTCTTGGCTGACTCAGTTCTGCATTCAGCTGCCCAGCTGACAGCTTTCACAGCGTTCCTCAGAGCTCTGAAGCATCTTGCTGATGGTCAAAACACGGCAAAATTGTGTTCTGCTGCTTCGTCTATATGGAAATTGTCTCATTTCTGCCTCCCTCTGATCTCTTCCTCTGAGGATAATGGGGTTTAGTACTCTCCCTTCTTGCCCCTGCTGCAGGTGTGAACTGGAATAGAAGACAAACTGCTTACTGGAGTGCAAGTTATTTGTTGTTTGCAGATGAACAGAGCTGCCTTTCATTTCCTGTGATTCCGAGTATTAAATTCCTTCTCCTCGTCATTTACCCATTGCTTGACATCTTCTGCTTTCAACTCATTCATTCCCCATCACATCTGTGAGCCTGCACAGTGAAGCCCATCAAGAAAAACACAACTGAGGCCACTCACTAAGGGAAAAGAGAGGCAGGTAATTGTGGAACAGCAAGCAGAGACCTTTGAAGAAAAGGCAATTCCTCAGAGGAAAATTAGACCAGCTGAGTATTTCCTCTCTCACTACCAAGGGTGCTTCAAGCCTGGCTGAAACATCTGCCTATGGAATCTACCAAGAAAGCCCCAAAACATAAAAACTAGGACTGGAATCATGTAGGAACAAGTAAATCTGCTTGAGAGAGCTGAGCACTGTTCCCTTGCTGAGGCAGCAGCCCCTCCTGCTCTGTGTTCACTCAGCACCACGGGACCCTGACCTGCTGTGTAGCAGACAGGGATAACCACGGTGAGACAAGAACCCCAGAGCTGGGGCAGGCAATGAAAGCACCTTCTGGTGCCTCCTTCTCACATTTATCAAACACAGCTTTCCCACCTTCCAGTGAAACTGCAATTAACTTGTAAATGTATGCTACACAATTAATTTCCCACCAGCTGCTGCTCTGCAGCTGAGAGGAAATCAGTCAGGGAGGCACCCACACGAACTCTGGTGTGGCACTTGCCACAAGTTCTGCCCTGACACAAAAAATCCCTATTAAACTAATAAGACCAACCCACCTTACACAGAGAGAGCCCAAGGACTGGAAGGATTGCAGTCCCACTTGGACATGGTCCATCTAAAACAGAGGAACAGGAATTGAACTCTACAGCCAGGTCAGCTTTTGTGCAGCTCTGGGTGGGAGCTAAAGCTGTGTGTGAAAACTCAGATGTGTGTCCATACTGGGAGGAGGTGCTCCTCATTTTGGAGAGAGAACCAGCCTCCCATGGTCAGGTGCACTTGGCTCCCAGCCCAAGCTGCTTCTAGGTCTCTTGTCCCACATTTGGAGAGTGGACACACAGGGAGGCCTGTGAGAGTCCCACTCACCCTGAAGACACAAGTAAGTTGTCTAGAACGCAGCAAAAAAAGGTCCACGAGACAGTTTGGGCCTCATTCCATGTAGGCTGTGGATTGGGACAGATTTACCTTTCTTCTCCCGTGGTATTTGTCACCTTCCAGCAGGATGCCCCATCCTTTTGCTGCCATCCAGGTGTGTCCTGCCATCTGAGCCAGGATGTGGCTGTAGCTACAGCCAGCACCTGCCTGCAGTGTCCTGCTCTGAACCACCATGACATCCCAGTCACGTGTCAGACCCACCTGCTTGCTAGATTTTACTCCCCTGCTGTCTTCCCCTCCAGGTAACCACCAGGATATGAGTTGTTCCCATCTCTCCAGCAGGACTTTTATATTACACTCAAAAACCTTTCTGATTTAAGTTTTCTTGCATGGCCACTCTGGGATTTGCTGCAATGGCATCCATTAAATCCCTAACACATTCCAGGGCTGCAGTCAAAAGCCTGTATGAGGTGGATGACAGCTCTGAGTGAGTAGGACCACAAGGTTTTTGGGAGTTTATATATTCTGCTCTGTGGTAGGAGATAACAAGTTTGCCACCATAAAATTGTGAACAGGCGGAGCTCTTGATGGCGAGGGAGAGAAGTTCAGGCTGCAGATGCAGAAGGCTTTAGTCATGGTGGAAAGGAGCTGAATACATCAACTGCTCAGGGATAGGCTTCTCTGAAGGCTCTACAGAAGACAGAGAAAATTCACTTGAAATAGAGCAACACTGGCTGGGGATGGAAACCAGCTGCTCTGGAAAAAGGAAATCACCCATTCCCCACACACACAATGGCACGTTGTGGGAGAGCAGCTAATCTTGGAGCAGAGCACAGAACTCGGGGCTGGAAGGAGATAACAAAGACCAGGGGCTCTTGTGTTCTGGGTCAGCTGCTGGGCCCAGCTTTGCATCCTCTCAGCAGACACAACAGGCCCTGCCACACAACGGCACTGTGCCTGCCAGAGATAAGCTCCAGCATGAAAAGCAGCTGGCTGAAGCTCAAGCCAGGCAAGATGGAAGTGATGCTTCTAGGAAAAAAAAAAAAAAAAAGAGTGATTCAGGCATTTCCTAAGAAATGCTAGAGCTCTTGTCCCCCTTGCACAGGGAGGACACCAGTGGACCAGGTCTGCACTTGCTCCTTAAGGCTCAGCCTGTGGTAGTCACAAGCATCCTCTGGGCACCTGGGACCCTCTCCTGCTTTTCTCTTTCCTTCTGTGAACCCTGGCAAGGCACAGGACTTCATCAAAGCAGATTTGAATGCCTCTGCTCCAAGATGTGCCTGGCACCATCAAATAAAGGTGAGTTACAGAAAACAGAGGATGCCCACGAGTTGGAACAGATTTTCTCTCCTTACCCAGCCAGGAAGCAGCTTTGGGACACAGAATTTTCTATACATCTGGAAGGGCCAAGGAGACTGAGTGTGATGGGTGGAATAGTAGGAATATTAGAAATTCAGTGAAGGAGATGTTCCCTTTGTTTTGATCCAAGAGCTGTTAAGTTCTCATGAGCATTATCAACAGGGAAAGATGTTATATCCTGAAGGTAAAGGATTAATGAATTGTGTTTTCCTCTGGGTTTAAACTCTTCCACCCCTTCCACAATGATTGCAAATTCCAAAATAACTTCACGCTCTACTCCCCAGTTTTCTTCTCCCCGCTTTACAAGCTCCCTTTGGAAGCCAAGTAAAAGCAGAGAGGCACAAGCTGATTATCAAATAATACACTTGCCACGGTGAGAGGCAGCTGGATAAATAGTGGAGAAGTCACATCTTAACTTTAAATGCAAGAGTTAATTCAGTTGACCTGCCCCCACTGATTAAAGCAGTTTCCAGAGAACAAAAGGCAAGAAGTTGCCCAATCCCTGGAAGTGTCCATGGCCAGGTTGGATGGGGCCTGGAGCAACCTGGGATAGTGAAAGGTGTCCCTGCTCATGGCAGATGATGGAACTGGGTGAGGTTTAAGGTTCTTTCCAACCCAAACTATCCTGGAATTCCATGATTCTATGACAGGAAGCCTCCTTGGCAGCTGCAAAAAACCCAAGTGCCCCCAAGGACAATTTTCCTCCTAGTGCCCAGTGACAGGAAGATTTCCATGCCCTGGAGCAGGAAGGTTTCTGTCTCTTCCACAGTGCTGTATGTTTTGTTTAAAATTCAGAGCATTGAAACTTCAAAAATAGCATCTGCATTCCCTTCCTGTGAATGCCTCAGCAGCTGGGATCTGCTGACTCAGGTGCTTTGGCAGCTTCACTTTACACAGGAATTACACCAGGGTGGAAGAGCTCATGGAGAGGCAGCTGAGTACGTGTCCCTCCTTCCAAGGGGAACAGGGAGGGGAAGAACATTGAGTGACCAGGCTGTCCCTCCCCTGAGACACACCATGTTCACACATGGAAGCCCTCGGACCTTGGTGTCCTCATAGGGTCCTCAACACCAGCCCAGGGTGCTGAGGAGCTGCTCCTGTGCCCCCTCCCCGTGCTCACTGAATAAGCTTTAATTTAGTACCTGCTCTACTGAGATGTGTTGGGCTGTTTCATGGTTGGACTTGTTGACCTTGGAAGTCTCTTCCTACCTTCCATGGTTCTATAATTCTATGTGGAGGCATCTGGCAGGCTTGGAGGTTGTCACAACCAGTCGTGGTGGCACCAGAGAAATGCAGTTTCAGTTCCTGCTCCAAGGCAGGATGGGCAGTTGGATGTCCCTCCTTCCCTGGGTTGGTGTGTGCCATGCTGGGAGAAGGGCACCAGGAAGTGCTTGTGAGGGGGAAACATGTCCTGAAGGGACAATTTCTGCTCTGTGGCTTGATCCAGACCCATGGAAAGTCCTTCTAGTCCTTGGGAATTCCTACATATTTCTTTCCAAGACCTGCAGAGCTGCCTCCAGCCCTGGGGCCCAGCACAGGAAGGACCTGGAGCTGCTGGAGAGAGTCCAGAGGAGACACCAGGATGATCAGAGGGATGGAGCAGCTCTGCTGTGAGGAAAGGCTGGGAGAGCTGGGATTGTTCAGCCTGGAGAAGAGAACGCTTCTGATTGACCTAATTGTGGCCTTCCAGTATCTGAAGGAGCCAACAAAAAAGATGGAGAGGGAATATTTCCAAGGGCCTGGAATGCCAGGCCAAGGGGGAATGGCTTCCCACTGCCAGAGGGAGAGGTTAGATGGGATATTAGGGAGAAATTCTTCCCTGTGAGGGTGGTGAGACCCTGGCACAGAGAAGCTGTGGCTGCTCCATCCCTGGAAGTGTCCAAGGCCAGGTTGGACAGGGATAGTGGATAGTGGGATAGTGGAAGGCGTCCCTGCCCATGGCAGGGGTGGGACTGGATAATCTTTAATGTCCCTTCCATCCCAAACCGTTCCATGATTCCATGACTCTGCTGACCAAAAACATTCCCAGACCTTTCTCCTGCCTGTGCTGTGTTGCTGCTCCTGGCTGTGTCCCTTCACAGAGTCACTGGTGAATTTGGGACACGTTTCCAAAAGTTGAGCTGCCAAGGGCTCTGCCTGTAGAAGTTTGATCTCTAACTCGCAGAAACCTCTCCCTCCTCTTCTGCTGCACACGCTCCACTCCTTGGAAGTGCACAAAGAAAATTCAAGCATTTTACAGAAAAATAAATGTGTCTCATGGATATGTATAAAATTAGCCAAGTCTTTGCAGAGAAACTGTGTGTTTCCTCTTCTTTGGACTTGCTCCTTCCTCCTCTTAACACGTGGAACAAATGTCTCCTTTGGAGCGTGATGGGGTAACTTGGAGAGGTCGGCAGAATTGCTGCACATGGACCCTGGGCTGGTTTTATTTTTCTATTGAACCTTGATGGAAACGCATGCACAGCAAGTCAGGGCCTGTCCCTTTTCCTTTCTCCTTTCTCTCTCTCTCTCTCTCTCTCCCCCTTTTTTTTTTTTTTTTTATTTCTTCCAGGAGTGCTGATGATAAGAAAAGCAATGTCTAAATCTTCTTAATGGTGTTTATGCAAGCAGTTTTGCTTAGCTGCAGTCCCTGCCACCCCCTCCCCCGTCCACCCTCCCCTCCCATCTCCCTGCTAATATCGCTGCTTCATTCCTTTCCCTGTTGGCTATTACTATGGACTACAGCGAATCTAAAACTAAATAATCCCCTTAGTGTCAAGTTTTCTGGGCTGAGCAAATAAATCTAACCAAATGCATTATCTAGGTAGAGGAGGCTGTTGTAAGGGGGAAAAAAGATAAAGGCTATTTTACTTTAAGGCAAAGAGTAAAACCATCATTTTTCATCCACATTGTACTTTTAAAGTTTTTTTTAGATTTTATTTTAACTTTCCTGTTCAATCCTTTTATTTTTCAATTGTAATCAAAAAATATATATATAAAGAAATGTGGCAAAGCCTCTGATTTCAAGCATTAAATAGAGGGAGAAAGACCTCAGATAAGGTGCCATTCAAATCCCCCTCTCAGACGGGTAATTCTGATCAGGCAGTAAAGTGGTCTAAATAAATAAACCCTTCCCCACTTCTCCTTCCCTGGGGAGGGGGGAATGAGGATATTAGAAAACTCATTTCTAGGAGGAAGGGCACATGGAAATCTGCATGTCCCAGGATGAGGTGCAGAGGTCTGGATTCAGCCCAGGACAGGACTGGATGTGTCTCTGTGTGGTGGCTCAAAAGCCCAATTTTGGTGATGCTTCAGCCTGTGCTTGCAAGTAGGGCTAACCCAAACCTGGGAAAAAAATGCCTCAGACCTGGAGAATTGTGTGCTTTAACTCCCATTTTCATCTGACAGGTCTTTGAAAGCACCAGCAAAGCCATGCAGCTGTTATCCAGCTCTTCTCCTGCACAAATCCAGGCCAATGGAGCTCCGCTGGATTTGCGGCAGCCAAAAATCTGCCTGACATTGTCCCCATCTCTGCTGGACTCCACACTTGAACCAGGTTTGGGAAGCTCTGCCTTGTTCACCAGCCTTCCCTCTCTCCTGATCCTACACCCCATAGGGTCTGGGGGAAACATGGACCCAGCAATCCCACCGGAGCAGCCCCAGGAGTTGTGCACATGCATAAACACCATAAATGACTCAACACCAGCATCATTTACTTCATCCTCTTCACACTGCTTTGTTTCAAACACAGACCACATTAAGAAGATGCCTGGTATGGCTCTCGGAAAAGCAGAACCCAACTCACATGTTTCTTTAAAATAAAGGCATTTTGGCCAACATTAACCACTGACAAACACATCATTCCCAATGCCTTCCCTTCCTGCTTTTGCCCCCAGCTTTCCACACTGAGCATGACAAACACAGCTCTGTCCCAGATACTCTGAAGGAAATTAACTCTACCCCAGCCCAAATCAGCCCAACAAAATAAAACCCCAATGAGTTGTTGGGTTTGGACCCACAAGATCAGAAAGATCTCAAACTCTTGGAGTTGCGTGGACAAACAGTGTGAGGTGCTGCTCCCTCCACACACCTCACACAGCCAAATTTTGCTCTTGCCCCAGTCAAAGAGTGTTTTCCACTTGAACATCAGTTTGAGAATAATTAAATCAACAATGTTTTCTCTGCATTTGCTTTAATCCCTTTGTATTGGGTTAAACCCTTTGTTTTGGGTTCCCCATCTCTGCAGCCAGCCTGCCAGGTAGATCTGCTCCTAAGATCCATTAATCTTTGAATTTCTTCTATTCTAGACAGGCAGATATTCCTGTTTGAAACTGGTTCATTGCTTCTTTCTTGTTCCTTTTTATTTTTATTAAGCAATTCTTATCATTTTTGGACCCCTCCATGTTAGAGCTAAAACCCCAGGAAGAAGAATAGATTTGTTCTAGCAGTTGTTTTTATAAATCTTCTCAAAGGAAATAAAACCTCAGGCACTGCTCACATTGAAAAAAATGGTAAAGACTACTCCATTGTATTTTGGGATTGGGATAGACGTCACCAGTAATGATGGACCAGCTCTTGACCTGCTCCTGGTCCACACAGCAAGGACACCAGATGAGGACCAGGCTCAACCAATTTCCAACACAATAGCACAAGCATCCTGCTCATTTTAATCTAATATTCTTTGAAACATCTGCACAAAAATACCTGCCTGGCTAAGGATAAACTCCAAAAGCCGGGGAAAAACTGCAATTTTTGATAAACAAGCTGAAGGAAATTATGTGAGAAGGTCACACTGGATTGACGAAGAGCAGCTCCTGGAGAAGGACTTGGGCTGCAGGTGGTGAGGGCTGGCCATGCCCCATCCCAAAAATGCCCCTGTGCTGGGCTGATCCCCAGCATGGGCAGCAGGAAAGGGATTGGAATTCTGCCCCTCTGCCCTGCTCAGGTGAGACCCCACCTGCAGAGCTGCCCCAGCCCTGGGGCCCAGCACAGGAAGGACCTGGAGCTGCTGGAGAGAGCCCAGAGGAGGCACCAGGATGATCAGAGGGATGGAGCAGCTCTGCTGGGAGGAAAGGCTGGGAGAGTTGGGATTGTTCAGCCTGTAGAGGAGAAAACGCTTCTGATTGACCTAATTGTGGCCTTCCAGTACCTGAAGGAGTCAACAGGAAACATGGAGAGAGAGGGCCTGGGGTGCCAGGCCAAGGGGGAATGGTTTCCCACTGCCAGAGGGCAGGGTTAGATGGGATATTGGGGAGAAATTCTTCCCTGTGAGGGTGGTGAGGCCCTGGCACAGTTGCTCAGAGAAGCTGTGGCTGCCCCATCCCTGGAAGTGTCCAAGGCCAGGTTGGACAGGGCTTGGAGCAACCTGGGCTAGTGGAAGGTGTCCCTGCCCATGGCAGGGGTGGGACTGGATGATTTTAACGTACCTTTCAACCCAGACCATTCCATGATTCTCTGATTTCTCATGTGCCCTAAGATATTCTGCAATTCCTTCCATGCTCTTAAGGTATCTTCTAGCACTTCTGTTTCCTGGAAAAACACCACATGAAGCTCAAGTCATAAACCTGATGTTCCTTAGGACCCCCATCTGGGACTTGGAGTCAATCCTGATGCTTCCCTGTCTTTCCTGTTGCTCTGTCACTCACTACCTCTGCCTTTTTCTGGTTTATATAAGGCTGAGTCACCACGGTCTATCAGGATGCCAGATGACTGGTCCTGGGATGGGGCCAGGGGCATGGAGCCAGGATGGATTGAGCCTGTCATACGTTGTATGGGATTTCTGGGCTCAAGCCTGGAGGGTTTGGGAGGAAGAGGAGGACCAGGAGCCAAGCAGAGACAAGACAGCTCCTGGGACATTAGGCAGCAAGAGCAGGAAGCAGAATTTGCTGGGGGTATTTCTGAACAGTGGGTTTGGTTGAACCAGACCTGGCTGCCTTCCAGCATGGCCTCTTCACCAAACAAAACCTCAAGGCTACCACTGGAAAAAAATGATCTGCCCTTCATCAGGTGAACACCCTGCTGTGCTTTCACTTTTGCTCAGTAACATGCGGCTGGATCTGAAACAGCTTTGGAAGTGCCACTGTCAGCCTGTGCTATTTGTTCTTATATTTGGAGGGGTTGGTCCCACACAACAGAGCAGAAGGGATTTGTCCAGATCCCTCTGGTTATGAGTCCCAGAAATCCTTCTCCTGGAGCTCAGACATGCACATTATGAGACAAATACAGGAGCACACAAATGGAGGATCACAGGAGCACAGAATATCCCAGCTGGAAGGGACACACACAGGGATCATCGAGTCCAGCTCCTGGCCCTGCAGAGACATCCCAACCCCATCCAATCCCACCCTGTGCATCCCTGACAGCATTGTCCAAAGGCTCCTGGAGCTCTGTCAGCCTTGGGGCTGTGCCTATTCCCTGGAGAGCCTGTTCAGTGCCCCAGCACCCTCTGGGAGAAGAACCTTTTCCTGATCTCCAGCCTAAACCTCCTTGACACAGCTCCAGCCATTCCCTGGGGTCCTGTTCCTGGTCATGGAGAGAAGAGGTCACCAGGATGTTGGGATGTTCCTGACAGTCACTGGGTCACGTGTCTAAGCACAGGGTCAGCCAGTGACCCCCAGACCAAACATTTGTGAGCTGTTAATGACACTGTCAATAAACTGCAGCTTCACTGCTGGTCTCAGGTTTGCACTGTGACTTATTAGCTCTTGGTGACTTGAGGGTCAAGGAGGTGAATCAGCTTGCCCTCTTCCTCATCAAGTGAATATTCCCTTACTTCCAAGCCTTTGCCAGAGTGTCCTTACTCTTTTAGGAGGCTGGTGAGTTTATTCTCACTGTGTCTGACCTTTTGCTTGATGCCATGTGTAGACAGTTGCCATCTTGTGTTATTTTCCTTATTATCCCCCAGTTTATCATTTGACATCAATTTATGTGCCAATGCCCCAGGGAACTTCACCTCTTTGGGTGTGTTGTGGTGCTCTTCTGCTGGGCACAGAGAGCTGCCTACAAAGCTGTGCTGCTTTTAGGTAAATCTTTTCCTTGGTACCTGCCACTGCTGGCATCCAGCCTTGCCTATCACTCTGGGAATGCTGAGACACAGCTCCCTTTGAGATTCTCTCTTTGGCAGCAGCAAGGAGACTTTACAACCTGCTCAACCCATGGAGGAGAGCAGGCAAACTGCTCCCAGCCTTTCCTTGCAGTCAGGGTGTATCCCTCTCCCGTGGCTTTTGTGAGCAAGCTGTGACTGTAAAAGATTTCCATCGCTGCACCAGATCCCTAGCTCTGCCAAAACCAGCTGTATCTGCACCCATAATCGTTCCCAACCACACCATTTACCCACAGGTCTGTTTTTGTCTATTGCCATGGGTTCCCAGCAAGTTTTGAACTGGTGACAGATGACAAATGTGAGAAAAGTCTGCTTAAAAAAACCAGGACCGTCTTCAACCTCACTGCCAGCTTTCTGTCACTGTAGCATCCCAGGGCTGGGAGTGTGTGATGGCCTTGACTTTGATTATATTGATGATAATCCATCTGCAAAAACACTCTAAATGTACTTACACACATATATATATATATATATGCAGAAAAAAGAGCCTTGTTTTATTTTACTTGGCCTTTGTGACACAGAAATGTGAGGTTGAAAGGGAACCTTTCCATCCACTAAGTTGGCATCTCTTCATTATACCCCTTTTATAATCTCTATTTCCATAGGTTTTTTTTCCTTCCATGAGTTTCCAGCCTTTTTGGGAGGCTTTTCCAGAGTGAGGATCTTGTCATGGTCACTGATTTCCTGCCTTGATTTACTCATGGCTGTTTTGTTTCATTTGCTTGGTTGCCAATGCTGCCCTTTGCTGGGAGCAGCCCCTTCCTCTCCCTCACTTCTAATCCCCCAATAGATTTCCTGAATATTTCCTCAGTTTCCCTTTTATGGGAGAAACCAAGCCAAGCTCTTTCTGCCTCATGTGTGGGACATGTTTCCCTTAGCCAGCCATGGTTCCTGAGGAGCCCATCTTTCCCCAGCAAGAGGTGACTGGGAGAACTGGGAGTTTCCCCAGTTCTGGAATCAGCAGAGCAGAACACACACATATCAACACTTCCCTCTCTCCACTGGAAACACTTTTCCTCGGAATCCCACCATCCTTGGCTTTCCCTCCTTCCCTGGCCACAAGCCAGGAAAACAGCTGTGACCCAGGCCTGGGTGTCCTGCATTTCTTATATCCTTGGACATCCTACATCTTCATCCCCCAGGTCTGGACCAGCACATCCTGACTCTGGCTCTTGCTCAGCTGTAATCCTGGCTCTCAGTGCTCCATCCTTTTGACTGATCCTGCATCCCAGAAGTTCCCTGTGCCACATCTGCCCACACTATTTCCTGCCCATCCCGAGACAAACTGTCCCAAGGTTGTCCTGACTCAGCTCTGCTGGAACTTCTCTTGGTTCATGTGAGTCTTAGAGAGGTTCTTCCCCACCTCACTACAGCTGGATGGAGAAATTAATAATTACAAGGTCTAGCATTAATCACACAGCCTGTGGCATATCTCCTGGGACTCCAAGGTGACACCCCACCAGGACTGCACAGCTGTCTTTTGTCCCCAGATAAAGCTGTTGTGATTTTTTCCTCCTTATTTCCTTATTTCACAATTTCTCAGCACAGATGCTTTGGGTTGCAAAGTGCTGCAGGGAGAGCTCCAGGAGATAACATCTGCAGAGATAGGAATCACTAAATGGCTTGGTCACAGCACAGGGATTTCCAAGTCCTCCTCTAAATGGAAAACTCTTAATAAGATGTTTCTCCTCTTCCATGTTGTGTGCAAGAGATGTCAATGCCCAGCTTAATGGCATCCCTGGGTAGCTGGACAAGGACTGTACACCCAGCAGTGCCACTTCCACAATAATTCAGCTGGTTGGGATGAGCCATTGTCACATCAAGACACGTGGGCCTTTTGTTGAAGGGACTCGAGGAGGTCTCAGGACATCCTGAAAAGGAAAGAGATGTACTCCCACCAGGACTGGTGATGCCCCTCCATGCTGAGCCAGGGAACTGCTCACCAACCTCTGGGAATCCCCCAGCCTTTATTCAGGAATTGCATCTGTCTGACATGGATGGTTTGTGTCCTACTCTATCTGAGGGATCTGCTTTTGGGGACACGGTGGTTTCACAGCCTTACCTTTCTCACAAAACACTTCCTCAGTGGTCAGAGGCTCTGGGTGCTCCAGACACAGGACCCAGCAATGGTTCCCAGCAGGTTTGGGGCCTATCCACTGGCTGGAAGGGCAGTGCTTCCCAGGGGGACACACACAGATGTGCTTCCAGGGAGAGAAAGTCTCCGAGTTAACTTGTGAACATGTTGAAACACATAAAAAATAAAATTATAGTTGTGAAAAACACAGATTTCACTGAATTCATTCCTCCTACTTAAAACTGTTATCCTGGGGTAGCCCAAAAGCTTTGGAAAAGGCACACAGCACATCTTCATTAAGATAAAGCTGCCATGAGGCCAAGGGGGAATAGCCAGAATTACAATTCACTCCAAATACTCTGTGCTACACAGGGAGGAGTTTTGGCCAGAGATGCTGAAAGACGTGAGCGATGGAGGACACGGATTCACTCCGGCATCCAGAACTCCTCCTCCTCCAAACAAACAAAAGCAAAGTTTTGAAGTCAATCACTGAAGGATTCAGACTCATCTGAGACAGATCAAAGCTTTTCGTTTCCACTGTGACATCATTCAGTGGTGTTATCTACACGGGAATTCTTAAAACGTGGAAAAATAAGGGGGTTTGGGACATAAAGTGGAAGGGTTTCCTTCTTCAAATGAACAAGCAGGACCTTATGGGATTGTCATAACTGCATTTTCCTTCTGTGTTTTCCTCTCCTACTTTAATTTTTGATAAAATGAGTGTGACTTTCAAAGCCTGTGAGTGTTGGAGTCAACAGGATTGTCAGTATAAAAATTCTATGTAAGTAAATTGATACTATAATTATTCTATATATGGCATAGAACATAGAATAAAAATATATTAATTTATATAATACATAGAGTATATATATTTGGTAGGGAACATACATCAAATATATTCCATCCCATAGAATATAGACAACAGATAAGTTTGATTCGACAGTTCTGCTTGCTGACTCTTTTCCAGAATATATGGGGGGAAAAAGTGCTTAAAAATAATTTTAAAAAGCACTTGCACACAGGATTCCTTTTTTTTTTTCTCCAAGGAACTCATTGCTTTTAGACACAACTTAGACCAAGGTTTTGCTGAAATTAAAAAAAAGTAGTCTTTGCCACAGGGAAAAAGCTACTGCAATAGTGATTTTAGGGAAAACCATGGGGATGACAATGGGATCATAGAATATCCCGAGCTGGAAGGGACCCACAAGGATCCAACTCCAGCTCCTGGCCCTGCACTGACACCCCAACAATCCCACCCTGTCCCTGGGAGCATTATCCAAACGGTCCT
This sequence comes from Leptocoma aspasia, assembly GCA_013399835.1. Classification (NCBI taxonomy): domain Eukaryota; kingdom Metazoa; phylum Chordata; class Aves; order Passeriformes; family Nectariniidae; genus Leptocoma; species Leptocoma aspasia. The sequence goes on along the minus strand of VXAX01000533.1, from coordinate 437,114 downwards.
GGAGTTTTGGCAGCCTTGGAGCCATGCTCATTCCCTGGGGAGCCTGTTCAGTGCCCCAGCACCCTCTGGGGGAAGAACCTTTTCCTGATATCCAACCTAATTCCCTCCTAACACAGTTTGATAGCCCAGATGCTGCTCATTCCCTGCCCAGAACCCCTCAGTTGTGGGATCTGACACTCTGCCCCACAGCACTGCACAGCCCTCACTCATCCCAGGAGCCACAGACACTCCCTAATCAAATTCCTGCATGTCACATCAGTGGAGGGAATGTTTGCAGTCAAGTCTGCACTTTAATGTGCTCACTTCCAGCCAGGCATCCAGGAAGGACTCTTCCCAAAGACCCTACAAGATGTCAGCTGGAGTTTCCAACGAATGAGTGGAAAAAGTGGGGAACAGGGTTCTGGAAAAAAAAAGCAGAGGTGTTTTTAAGATGCTGATTTAGAGTGCTATTAAAAATGCTGCCCACATAGCCTTTTAACCCTCCAAGATATCAGATAAGTTTCTCTTTCCTGCGGGGAGATGAAGTGTCTGTCATTATCTGGAAGGGCTGTATCATATCGGAATCTGCCGGCACAGGTCAGCGAGTCCGGGCTGTTCCGGGCCCGGCTCCGGCACTGAATTACATTTCCTGGGCACAAAGGCTGCAGAATGGGTGGGTGCTTTGTCATTTAAACTGCATAAAGAGGCAGAAATTGATTTTTATTGTGGATCTTCATATCTAATAAAGCTCTGAGGGGCTCTTTTCTTCTCCGATTGAATGGCCATTGAATGCTTTCAATCTAGTTCTGTGTTTCATGCCTAAACTGAATAGTGGCAGGAGGAAAATAGATGGGGGGAAGAGAGGCCAAGTCACTTTCCAGATTGAAAAGGATACAGAAGGGAAATAAATAAAAAAATAAAATAAAATAAAGTAAAAATGAATCAGGAAAAAAAAGCCATTTAAGTGGAAAGGGGAACTTTCCTGGTGCCGGGGAAAAATTGCTTTTGTACGACGGGCGTACGTGGGAGCGTCTGCGAGCACAGGGACAGTGTGGGATGACGTGGGACTCCATGGAATGCTGCTGAGGGACCCTGATCTTACCTCTGCACCTCTGTTCGGTGCTTTGGGACTGGAAATTTCCATCTCCCTGGCCAAAACACGTTAATAGTGCTCATCCCAGAGCTGCCCTGCGTGTGTTACCCGCGGTAGCTGAACGGCTTCGTCTGCTATAAAATGGGAATGGCTCAGTTTATGTTGACATTAATTAGAGGAGAGATTGGTTTAGAATACAGTGTTTTTTAATGTAATTAGTACCTAGTTCATCACATCCTCCTCAAATCAACAAAGAGACAATAATACATAATGGCTTTTCAGTTCCTCTTTGATATGTATTGCTCATTTAGTCCTGGTCCCCTTGGGGAGCTCCATCACAATTAACAAGGCCAGTAGCGTTAGCATTAATTGGTCGTGCTGATGGTCTGATCTAAGGTCCTAAGGACTCCTCCTATAGCATTGCAGACTGGTCAGACACTCCTGGGAGCTCTGCATAATTGAATGTTGAGTCTCTTGATCGTTAGACCCAGGAGACAAAGTCATTGCCTGTTCAGAGGCTCAGCCTTTGAAGCAGCAGGACTTGGGATGAACGAAACACTCCCCAACAGCCTGGGCAGAACCTGGAAGGGGGTGTCCCAAGGCAGCCAATTCCACTGGGGTGACCTCCTGCCCGCGTCACCAAACCAGAACTGTTCTGCACACCAGCATCTTCAAGTTCTTCAACTTGTCAGCTCAGAGACGTCGAGATCCCAGGAGTGCCTTTCTTCCATGGCAAATTTACTGTTTCCAATGTTCATGTGAGATTTGACTCATGTCCCTGAACCTCCACAGCCAGCATTGGGAATCTCCTCCCATGGAGGCTGGAGCAGGAGAACCGATCAGCTCCCCACCACAAACCACAGGGCATCTTTCATGCTGGAGATATTTGGATTTGCTTTTCTTGCTGTTACCCAAAGCCCTGCTGTAGGTGTCTGTGTTCTCAACTGCAACAAAATTAAAGTCATGAGAACTCCAAACTCTTGATGAATCCTGGACCTGAGCAAACGAAAACTCTCCTATGTGCCCGAAAAGCTGGTCCTTGGGTTTGAGCCACAAAGGCATTGAATATTATTTGTCAGGACAAGAAGAAACAGCCTCAAGCTGTGCCAGAGGAGGCTCAGGTTGGGCAGCAGGAAGAAGTGCTTCATGGAGAAAGTAGTCAGGCAATTGAAACAGGCCCAGAGACGTGGTGGAGTCCCCATCCCCACAAGTGTTCAAGAAACAATTGGATGTGGCACTCAGTGCTCTTGTCTGGGGGACAAGGTGGGGATCAGGCACAGGTTGCATTCCATTATCTGGGAGGTCTTTTCCAACCTTAGTGATTCAGTGGTTCCATGATCCCTGTCCTTCCTTGCATTTAAGGGCATTAAAACCTCACTGAGAGCCTCTTGAAACATCCAGTGCCTCCTCAGAGCTGCTTGTTACATGGCTGGGAGGGCAGAGGCCTTCTTGGAGCTCTTGGAAGCTCAGATTTTCTTTTCCCTGAGCTCCCTCTCACATCCACCCCCAGCTGTTTTATTCTCAGCACATAATAAGGAAGAGAAGCTGAAGATGCCAGCTGAATTTTTCCTCTCCTATCCTGGAGAAGAAGAGAAGACAGCCTTAGAGGTTAAGCAAAGCAAACCTCCTACTGGATACGTGACTCCTTCCCTGCACCCTTCCTTCAGGAAAGAGTTTTTCCTCAGGCTGCTATAAAATGGGAATGATTCAGTTTATGTTGACAATAATTAGAGGAGAGAATTTTGGGTTTAGAATAGTGATTTTTAATGTCATTTGGCTTTTCACCTGCCTGTTTCATCACCCATAGAAACCTCCTCCAAATCACTTTGCCCCAGGCAGTCAGAGGAATGCCAAAAAATAATGTGGTTCAAACTTTAAATTCCCTAGGAAAATCTTAAAGCAGAGCAAGTGTTTCAGAGTGACAGAAGGAAATGTGCAAAAGCGTCTGACCTTCTCCCATCCCATAGCAGAGAGCTCAGCAAGAACCACTGGGAAAGGACCCACCCTTTTTAGCACTGAGAATTCATTTTTTGGAAATTGGGCCCTAAGTAGAGAATCTTCGTGAAAAAATATATAAAATAAAAACCAAAACTACAAAAATTGCACATTGTTTTTACAAATCCTGGTTGCCTTTGCCAAGAGCTCAGCGCAATCTCCAAACGCGTTGGTGATCCAGAAAACCAAGGAAATGCCAGGCTGTGTTCAAAAAGAGGGAATAATACTGAAAATGCTGTAATGGAATAATGGAATTACAGAACTGTATGATACACATTCACTCGGAACAATGTTCCCTATTCCAACCTCCCTGCCTCGGAATGCAGACATGGGAAAGGTCTAGGGGAGGGCAAAGGAAATGATTAAGGGCATGGAAAGACACCCATGCAAAGAGAGATTAGAAAGATCACGGCCACATAATTTAGAGCCGACATGAATAAGAGAAGCCATGATAGAGATATAGAAAATAATTTGCCTTTTTTTCTGGTTTGCAGAGCTTTAGTGAACTCAGCCTGCGCTGGTTTTCCTTCACATCCACACGGGAATGAGATGGGCAAACAGGAAAACAAGCATCATCAAGCTGGAACGCGCATTCCAAGAGCCTGGAGTGGGGAATATTATTTGAGATTCCTAATTAGTCTCTTAAAGAAGTGTTGTCCTTCTGGTACTGGATGGAACGACCTCTGGATAGAGGAGGAATCTCTCAGGAACAGGATCACAGAATCCTTAAGGTGAGGAAATACCTCCAAGATCATCAAGTCCAGCCCTTGACTGAATCCCCCCATTAAACCCTATTGTGAAGTGCCACATCTACTCATTTCTCGAACAGTTCCGGGGATGGTGACTCCACCATTTCCCTAGGGGAGTTCTATCCACTCCCTTTCCCAGTTCTATCAAGGTGGGGGAGTCTAATGGAGTTCCACCATTTCCCTGGGGACCCAGTTCTACCAAGTTGGGGGTCGGGCTCTGCTTCCAGGGAACAAGGGACAGAACAAGGGGAAATGGCCTCAAGCTGTGCCAGGGGAGGTTCAGGTTGGGTATTAGGAAAAATTTCTTCCCCAAAAGCGCTCTCCAGCCCTGGCACAGCTGCCCACGGCAGTGGTGGAGTCCCCATCCCTGGAGGGATTCAAAAGCCGTGGGGATGTGGCATCTGGGGACAAGGGTTGGTCCTGGGCTTGGCAGTGCTGTCAGAACAGCTTGACTCGATGATCTTTGAGAGCTTTTCCAAACTAAATAACTCTGTGATTTTATGAAATTGTCTCTCAGCAGAGTGAGAGGGTTTTGTGTAAATGCTGTTTCAAGCAAGGTGTTCTAAAGAGAATGTGAATTTTGGAGAGGTACAAAGGGGCTCATACTCCTGAACACTTGTCCATTTCTTCCAGCTGTTGGTCTAATAAAAGGTTATTGAGGTCTCTCTATACAAAGTCTCTCTTTTCAAGAGGAAGCACTTCTGACATTCATGATACTGTCCAAACTCCAAATCTTTCAAACTGTAGTCTTAGACAAAGACTTCCATCCATGGGCCAGAAGGGAAAGGGGAATAAAACCCCAACCCAGCATATAACAAAAGTATGAAGAATGCAGACAACAAAGGTGCATGGAAGAATGGTCCAAATTAAATGGTGAGACTGCAGATGGACTCGAGAGACACAAATACTTCATTTAACCTCAAGGCACAATGAGTCGCCGGGGACAGAAATGAAAGCAGAGATCAGCTGGGTGCCAAGTGGTTTATTCTCAAGTTCCCTGAGGAGGAGAGAGCTCTACAGCACTTGACAGAATGGTTTCTATCCACTTCAGGTCCTGCCAAGGTCCAGAATTAAAAAGTCGAGGACTTTTTGACCTTTCTGAATAGTTGATGGGTGTGTGCAGGTCTGAACACATGGAGTACAGTTTCTCAAGGCATCTTGTTCCCATGTAGTAAAAAATTCAGATTATGATGTCACCAATTAATGGCAGGGAATTAGTGAAAGGCCTTGGAATGGTGGAGGCAGCTGTACAGACCTGTGTGGTATCTAACAATGTCCTCTGGGATCCCCAGGGGAAGTTTGCAGCAAAGCCTGGGGCAGAAGGATCTCGGTCAGGCCCTGTGGACAAGCTGGAGCATGCACAGTCTTTTAGGATTGGTCGGTATTTCCTTTACCAATTCAGGCTCCAAGCAGTTTAGGAGACAATCAAGGAATGTCACAGCAGGCTCACCACTGAAATACAGACCTTTCTCAACAGCTTAAAGAAAGGCACCTCAAGTTCAATGGACCCTCCCCTAAAAGAGGAGCAAACTTGCTCAAACAGCAGCTGGTGCCCAAAGTGGCAGGCCAGCTGGCCTGGAGTTTATAAACTGAGTGGGGAAGGGGCTGCTGGGTATTGCTGAGCTTTGCACTGCACATCATTCCCCTTAAAACATTCCTGCTAGGCTGTAGAATATGTCCAGACTGAAAAAAAAGCCAGGGAAGAAACCGAGAGATAGAGCCCAAGATGAAACAAATCCTCCCTTGAACACCAAGTCTTAACTATAGGTTAGGAGTCCTTTAAAAGGCTTCACCTGGAGGATAAAAGTCTTCTTTATTTTTGTTATCCACCGCTGGCAGCTGGCTGTGCCCAGAGCTGAGGATGATGAGGGACAGATGCTGCTCTCCTGGGGTTTTTCACCACTGACCTGCCTGTAAGTACGCCTGATCCAAGAAGAAGGTCAATGATTCAGAAGTTTCCAAAGTTCTGCTTTGCAGGCGAGGGCAAGCAGCAATAAGAGTTCCAGGTGAAGTGGTCAAAGCCAGGCTGAAATGAGAGCCAGTGGTGGTTAACACTGTGAATTCCAACCTGAGACACCAGTTCAGTCTGTCGGGCTTAGAGTGGGAAGGGGATTTTCCTTGGTTTTCTCTGGATTAGCTTCTCTTTGCAGCACCTGTTTGGGTGTCACTCATGCTGGGTGTGTCTGGCTCCCTGAGAGATTGATTGATTCATGGGAGTTGGTTTTGCCATGGAAAAATAAATGGCACCTTCTAACAGAATCCCAGAATCACTGAGGCTGGAAAAGACTTCCAAGATCAGCAAATCCAACCTATGCCTGATTCCCATCTTGTTACCAGACCAGAGCACTGAGTGCCACCTCCAGGCATTCCTTGGACACCTCCAGGGATGGAGACTCCAAACCTCCCTGGGCAGCCCCTTCCAATGCCTGGCCACCCTTGCCATGAAGAAATTCCTCCCAATATCCAACCTGAACGTCCCCTCCACAACTTGAGGCCATTTCCTGTCATCCTGTCCCTGTTCCCTGGGAGCAGAGCCCGGCCTCCCTGGCTGTCCCCTCCTGTCAGGGAGTTGTGCAGAGCCACAAGGTCCCCCCTGAGCCTCCTTTTCTCCAGGCTGAGCCCCTTTTCCAGCTCCCTCAGCCACTCCTGGTGCTCCAGCCCCTTCCCCAGCTCTGTTCCCTTCCCTGGACACGCTCCAGCCCCTCGATGTCTCTCTTGCTGTGAGGGCCCAGAACTGTCCCCAGCACTGGAGGTGCCTCACAGGTCCCAGCACAGAGGGACAGTCACTGCCCTGGGCCTGCTGGACCCACCATGGCAGGGACAGCCCAGGGGCCATTGGCCTCTTGCCCAGCTGGGCACACCTGGGCTCGTGTCCAGCTGCTGTCACCAGCACCTCCAGGGCCTTTCCTGACGGACACTTTCCAGCCCCTCTGTCCCACACCTGGAGCACTCCGTGGGGGTGCTGTGAGCCAAGTGCAGACCCAGCACTCGGCCTTTGTGACCCTCAACCCATTGTCCTTGTCCTATGGATCCAGACAAGGGATATGTTCTCCATACAGGGACTCTAATCTCTGTCTAATGGAGACAAATCCTTCAAGTGGTTCCTTGAAGACCATCCCATCTCCACCTCTGATCCCTCTCCTGACCCGCTGCTCCATGAGAGAGCAGGCCTGTGCAACCCTATATAATAGGATAACCAGGACATTTTTTGATTAACTCGAGTGGATGCAAACCGTCCCTAAAAGTACCCAGGGTTAAATTGCCTTTTCCATGTCTCACCTTTCTGCCTTTCTCCTACCTCATGGCATGCTCATCTTTGAACAAATGAGTCATTTTAGCTCATTTTTGAACCATTGCAAGAGGCAGGAGTTGGAGATGGATGGCTTTCCACTCCAGCTGTTGGACAAATCCCCAATTTCTGATTTTAGATCAGAAAAGGATCTTGTCTGAAATCCATCTTCACAGAGCAAATCTTTCCATGCTTTGAGGGGGTACCACTGGGCAGTGTTAATGCTGAAGTTCTCCATCTGCCACACCTGCTCAGTAGTTCCTGCACTGTTCACATGGCACTTGCTTGTTGTTACACTTGTGCTTGTGCACTCTTTGTTTTGGGGTTAATGGTTTGGATTTTACCCCCAGAAGTGTTAACACCTTGGATCTGAGCAGGCAGAATTTGGTTCCCGAGGTCAGCAGAGCTGTGGCTGGTGTGCTGCATTTTCTGGGGAGTTTCCTCTGCCATGAACTCCAGCTGATGCAGTGGTTTCTGGGTTTTTCCAGCAGGATTCCCACTCACCCTGCTCTGTTGGAGTGTGTGCAGCCCCAGAAACTGTCCCTCATCTCTATTAAAAAATATTCAAAATGATGCGGGGAGTAGAAGTTTGAGTTAATTACAAATTATTCTCGATTTCACTAGCATTTTATTAACAAATCCACATTAATCCAGTATTAAAGCAGGGTGGGATTATAGGATTTTTCTCATCTGAAGCTTGGAGCAAGGGAAGTCTATAATAAACCTACCTATTCATCTGACACAAAGCTGTTCTATCAAATCTACCCCAACATGGGGGCCCCCCCGCCCTTCCTGCTACATCCATATGCAATCCTATACAATAGGAACAGTATATTTTTATGATTAACCAGAATGGATACAAACCCAAGCTGGGGTAAAACTGCCTTCCCAGCACCACTGGCCTTGAAGAGGTTTTTCTGGCTTTCCAAACTCTGCAGGTGACCTACTGGGAGCACCTTCCACCTGGTGGAGACCTCCCAGCTCCGTGTTTGAGTCCATCTCCACTACAGAACTATCCCCAAAGCTATTTAAATTCCCACAGTCATTTAAAAGCAAAATGAGCTCACAGGAAAGGATGCTTCCTCTGCAAATCGAGGCTTACACCACGAGGTAGGACACACCGGAGGAAGGAATGGATCTGAGCTGGAAGAAATAAGATGGAAAGGCAGAGCTGTTTCATCTTGATCCTGCCACGGTCCTGAAAATTGTCTTGAAAGTTTTCCCAGGGAGAAGCTAGTGAAGGACTGAAATAGTTTGCTTTAAGATATAATCCTTTTAATAAAATGTGAGGGTCAGAATTTCACGTTGGCACTGAACACTTTGCTAAATAGGGCATGATGAGTTTGCTGTTCTGCTCCCGGACTGGGCGCTCGTGCTTGTGCGGCGTGGGGGATAATAATTGCATGAAATCACCATCTCTGCCAGGGCTGGGGCAGGTTGAGCACTCCAAAGTGTAACAGCTCCTGAGCTCAGAAGATTCTTCTTCATTTCACAGACCTCGCTAACAAAAACTTTTGCCTTGACAACAAAAAAATAATCCAGAGAAAATGAAGAAAAAGTTCAGCTTTTGCAGATCTTCATTGTCTTGCTCGTCAGGGGCACCATGGAGATCTGAACACTGGAATTATTTCATTTTATCCCTACAAAAATATTCATTTTCCTACAGGTTTCTGATGCAATAAAAAGGGGATTTGCTCATGGATAATTCTGCGGATTCCAAAAGCTGCATTTTTGTCTCAGAAATCGGAATTTTCAGCCAAATCTCCTTGCTTTCCTCTTGATTTAGATGTGGCACAGGCTTGGAGTTGGGAAGAAATGGGATTGTCTGGAACACACTGGTGATGGGGCTTGAGAATGGTTGTCCTTCAGAGGCATGTTGGGTTTTTTAGCATCTTTTTATGTTACCTACTATCCAGGCCTGTTTTCCCAGGAATATTTTTGAGACTAGTAAACAAGGGAATATATATTAGAGAAGAGAGGTGAAGCCAATTTCCACCTATTAGAGAGTCAAGGGCAGTATTTTATTTTTTGGCAGAATTCTTTCACTTGACCCTGGGTCTGGACCCAGAGCACTCTCTTCTGGGGTAGAGATGGTTTCACCATTTTTCATTTTCCATTTTCATTTTCCCCAGTGAGGAGCTGGAGACCCCACTGGGTCAGGAGGTTTTATAGCCCCCTGCATCTCCCCACCCTTTGCATTTAGGAGATCAGTTCTTGTGTGTGAGCCTGAGCATCCCAGAGATTTTTGGGTAGATCACCCAGGTGGGGTAAGGCTCTGTCCACCTCCACTGGTGACGAACCTGCTGTTGGTCTCCAGGTCTCCCCTTTGAGCCAGGCAAGGGCAGAGGGAAATGATGCCCCAAGATGTCAGCCTTGATTCTGACTATGGATGATCCCAAAGGGCTTTTCCAATCTAAATGTTTCTCTGAGTCCTTGGAGCTCAAATCCTGGACAAGCACCTATTCCAAGCCAGAGTTCCTGCAGCTCCTTGCACAGCCAAGAGAGAAGCACAGAGAGGTGAGCAGGAGTGGGAATCACACTGGAATGTCAGGGCAGGAACTGAACCCCTGTTGGGTTTTATGCAGAGTGGAACACAGATCCATGGATGTTTCATTCCCACCACGCTCGTCTGGCTTCACTCAATCCATGCTTTAAAGCAGGTCCAGCCTGGGTTTCTCCTCTCCAGCTGGAATGTCACAAATAATATCACTTGATCTGGGGACTACTCAGTGACACTTCCTGGGTGACAGAGTGTGGTTCCTGTAGCAAGGCATCGATGACAATGCTGTCAAACAGAATTTAAATTCCTGCATTTTTCCAGGTTGCACTGGAAAAACCATCACCTTTCAGAGCGCTGCTGAGGGTGGCTTCGAGGGCTGGGTGGAGCTTTCTTTGGAAGGGAATTTATTGTCCCTCTGCTCATTGCCAGGTCTCATCCACCTTCCCTGCAGATAATTTGGAGTACAAACAGCCCTATTGTGCCTGTCACTTCAGGAGCCCCCTGATAAACAAGGCTCTGGAGGGGAGCTGACATGAAAATATGAGATTCCTCCTGCCCACAGCCAGTGCCAAGATCCCAGACAAAATGCACCATCTGCATCAGGTCCTGTTAAGTAAATTATTGCTCTGGAATTTTTAAAGAAAATAAGAAAGTAGTAAAAAGAGAATGAGCCCAAGGAAGTTCTTTTGCAAACCAGTCACAATTTCCAAGAAAAATGATGCAATTGAAGGAGCTCCAGGACAACAAATGAGCCCAAAGCGGAGACATCCATTAATGGGACTGTTTGTATCAAGAAGCTTCTTCTCTCCCACCTCATCTCAAGCTCCTCTTTTGAGGACTTTTTTTTTTTTGGTATGGGTTGAGATGTGGATGCAGACAACCACTGAATGCTCTCCCAGCTGTCCTGAACCCTGATCTTGAGGCCAGGGGGAGGCAGTGGTACCTGAGGGGTATGCTGAGGATATTCACCTCTGGTACTGAACCAGGAGGAGCTGCTGACTCCCTGGAAAGCAGAGAGGCCCTGCAGAGAGACCTGGACAAGTGAGACAGCTGGGCAGTCACCAACTGAATTAAACTGAACAGACACAAGTGCTGGATCCTGCTCCTGGGACTAGGCTACCCTGGAAATACAGAGTGGGGAAGGAGGGGCTGGAGGGCAGCTGTGGGAAGGGACCTGAGTGTCCTGGTCCATGGCCAGCTGGATCTGAGTTGGGAGTGCCCTGGAACCAGGAGGGACATCCCTGTCCTGGGGGGCACTGGGAATTGCCAGCCAGGGAGGGGATTGTCCCACTCTGCTCTGGGCTGGGGTGGCCTCACCTCAAGTGCTGGGGCAGGTTTGGGTCCTACAATACCAGAAGGACCTAAAGCTATTGGAGAGCATCCAGAAGAGGGACATGAAGATGGTAGAGGGTCTCCAGGGGCAGCCATATGAGGAGTGGATGAGCCCATTTGGCTTGTTCAACTGGAGAAGAGGAGATGGAGGTCAGACCTCACCCTGATCTGCAGCTCCTCCCGAGGGACAGCTCCAATCTCTGCTCTTCATGACCGGGGATGTGTCCCAAGGAAACATCTGGAGCTGTGTCAGGGTTGGATACTGGGAAAAAGTTCTTCTCCCAGAGGGTGCTGGGGCCCTGGAACAGCTCCCCAGGGAATGGGCACGGCCCCAAGGCTGCCAGAGCTCCAGGAGCATTTGGACAATGCTGCCAGGAAGGCACACAGTGGGATTGTTGGGGTGCCCTGGGCAGGGCCAGGAGCTGACTGATGATCCTCAAGGATGTTTTCCAGCTTGGGATATTCCATGGCTCAAACAGGAGCAGCAACCAGGGGACCTGCAGCCTGTTTGTTGCTGCTTGGAGGCACTGGGAGGGAAGGACAGACCTCGCTGTCATCCTGGGTGAGTGACATTGAGGACAACACAAGACCTGGACCTGGGAAAGCAGAGGTGTCTCCCATGGGAGATCTTACAGGAAGCAGAGTGTTCTGGAGCACGATGCCCATGGGAATTGCCAGGCTCTCTCTGCTTGCTCCTTGTTGGTAACACCAATCCTTCATCTCCCAGCCTGTCCCAGGCTCCTCCTGAGTTCCCTTAGCACAGCCAGACCCAGCCATTAAACACAGCCCAACAAGGCTCAGTACAAGGCTTCCGAAAAGCCAGGCTCAAAATAACTCCACTGTAATGCAAGCAGCAGACAAAGGCAAAGAAAAGCAGAGGAGCAGGCACCCTTCAAGTTAAAGCATGTTATTAAGGAATATTCCTTTTTTGAAGTTTGTTGATTTTATTTTTATCATATTTTAGCACAAACCCTTTTCATGTTATAAATTAAGTAACTGCTGCAGAAGGGTTATGTTGTGGGGTGCTTTTTTTTTTAAGATGCATTTCCTATAGAGAGATTTTTAAAGTTTCCAGTACAACAACAAAAAAAAAAAAAACAAACAACCCTAAAAAAAGTGGAAAGCTGTGTTGAATTATGTGATACATTGAAATTAAAATGAAATTCCAAATTATCTTGCAGTCAGGGGCTGATGTGGACTGAGTGATAATAAATAAAGGTTAAAAGGACATTGGCAAGTCTTTTTTCATGGCTTTCAATTTTTCCCCTCCCTGTTGTTTGTAAAAACCTCTTAGAAGATTAAAAATAATATTTCTTTCTCTATTGATTTTTTTTTCTTTTTCCACATTTGAAAACAGCATTTATTTATTTTCTGTGTTTCTAATGGAGCTGGGATTAATGTGGCTTTATTTGGTCTCTGCTTGGCTTGTGCTTTTGGCTCTTGGAGGGACTCGGTGCTGCCCAGGGAAGGATGATCACCAGCAGGATTGCAGGAACCCAGCACCAAATTCCTCAGCATATTCCCAGCCAGGGGTTAAGGTCATCAGGAAATCTTTTGACCTTGGTGCACCCACACAAAAACCGAATCTCATTTCACTTGGATGCTCTTTATCCCTATGTCTTGACTTCTGCCTGGTCCAAGGGCTCCGTCCCATCATGTCCCATGTTCTGGAGGGAAGAAGAGATCATAAAATCATGGAATTCCAGAATGGTTTGGGTTGGGAGGAACCTTAAAGCCCATCCTGTTCTACTCCATGCCATGGGCAGGGACACCTTCCACTATCCCAGGTGGCTCCAAGCCCCGTCCAACCTGGCCTTGGACACTTCCAGGGATGGGGCAGCCACAGCTTCTGTGGGCACCCTGTGCCAGGGCCTCACCACCCTCACAGAGAACAATTTCTAAATATTTGGTGGGATCATTTATGGTGAGTGAAACTTCAAATGCTTCCTCCCTCAGGTTTCCTTCTCCTCTCTTTTTACCCCAGAAAACAATGGACCAAATCACCCTTACTCCTTCACTCTGTTACACTGCCCACCAACCATTTTTTGTTAGGAAGGTAAATTTTATTCATGTGAGAAAGCCGTTTTCTTCAGTAAATACCAGTTTTTATCCATAAAAATGCATTTTTGTAACAGCATATGGTTTTGTTTTGACAAAAACTGGAGCTGTCTCACATGAGGCCATGAGGGTGTGGGACCTCAGGAGAATATCTGCCCATCTTTCCTGCTGGATCCATCACCACATTGTTGAAGACAGGCTGTAGCTAGGGAGGAGTCAGGCTCTGCTCCCAGGGAACAAGGGACAGGACAAGAGGAAACAGCCTCAGGATGTGCCAGGGGATCTTCAAGCTGGACATCAGGAGGAATTTCTTCATGGAAAGGGTGGTCTTCATTGGGAGGGGCTGCCCAGGGAGGTGATGGAGTCCCCATCCCTGGAGGTGTCCAAGGAACACCTGGAGGTGGCACTCAGTGCTCTGGGCTGGGTGACAAGGCAGCAATTGGACAAAAGTTGGACTCAGTGATCTTGGAGATCTTTTCCAGCCTCAATGATTCTGGGATTCTGTGGGGGAAAAAAAAATAAACATCATGTGCTGTCTGCTCTGCACCTGGAGAATTCCCTGCCAGGGGAAAAGGTACAGCAACCAAAATTACTTTTTAGGGACATGTTAAACTTCAACTGCTCTTAAGGACAATCCATCCTAAAATCCAAGATGTGAAGAAGGAAAGTGGCATCCCTAGCAAGAAATTGGGCTGGCTGTGATCCCTTTGCAGCACTGGTCTATTGCTATTGCCTGGGACAGGGCTGATCCCATTCCCACAGCAGGGAGCTAAGTAGCATCCCAAAAGCTGGGACAGCTCCTGGCATCCATTCCAGCATGATATCAGCCAGGTGGGGGAGAGGCTGCAGGAACTTCCTCACCTTTTCCTCATCAACCTAAACGCTCTTTGAGGAGGAGGCTGGTGTTTCACTAATTTTTGAGGGGGTTATTTGTGCATCCACTTCCAAGAGGAAATCCCAGGTTTGGATATTCCATCTGCCTTTAGAGGATTATAGGTCAGAGCAGGTGGCTGTGGCTTCACACCTTCTGCTCTGTGGTCTCCACCAAGGGCAGTTTTGTCTTCAACCTCATTGGGTGTGGTGGATGAAGCCCTGGAGCTCAACAGTGCTGGTAGATCCAGGCAAAGTCACTCTGGCTTGGAACACCCAACATTTTGGGCAGAGAGAGTCTGGGATGTGGATGAGGTGCAGCAGGAGGATTTTGGGAATGCAGACAGCACACAGGAGACGGTGCCCAGCAAAGCTCTGCCAGCAGAACCAGGCTGGCAAACCCTGTCGAGCAGCAACACAGGTTGCTGTACCTTTTCCCTGTGGGGAACCTGCAAACCATCCCTCGTCCATGGGTCATCCATGCACAGGGATGTGTTTCCTCCAATTCCCTTATCTGTGCATTCCTTACACAGCCCACTCCCATGCTGGGAAAGCCCCTCCTAGAGAAAGCAGGGCATTCCTTTTTGGGTGTCCCAGCATGTCACCAGTGCAACTAAAGCTCTGAAAGCCTCTGGTCTTTGTCCAGCTCTAAGCTCTTTAGAAGGGGGAGAGCCTGCCAAGACATACTGGTGTAGGGCCCAGCACAGCAGGAGTTTACAGTCAAAAAACCCAATAAGAGAACAACACCCATAGACACTGCTGAGACTTAATTCTTTGTGAGGGCTCCTTGGGATGATAGCTGGTGTTTTAGGGTCCTTAGTGTGCCAAGAAAAGGGTGCTGAGAGCCAAGGTGTTCATTTTTCGGTCTACATTAAGACTTTCAAAACCTTTGCTGTGTGGAAAGCCAGTATTTCCAAGGAGCAGATGTGTTTCCTAAAAACAAAAACAAAGGGGGAGAGGCAGAGGAGCAGCCCCCACCTGGGGGATGGATGGGCATGGCTGGGCTCCCCTCTCTTTCTCCTAGCCAATGGAGAAAAGAAATGTCCATGAGCAGCTGGGGTATGACCAGCTCCATGCAGCCTGCTCTAAATCCCCGCAGGAGATGCACACAGAATGCAGGATCCATCTGCAGAAGGATGGTTTTGGGGGGCTCATGGTGGGGGAAAAAGGGAATGCAATGAAACCCTCCCAGTTTCCAGGTGTGCACTGAGAGCCCAGCAACAAGTCCAAAGGCTGCTTGCCTTGCGAGCGGGAAGTTTCGCCAGAGCAGACTTTCTTATCGCTCTGCCTACAACGGGGCTGATACTTTATTAGCATCTTCCCCGGTAATCCCAGCAAAACTGAGGGAAAAAAAAGTGTCAGATCAAAAGGGGGAGTCTGAAAGCGGGCGGCTAAGCAGGTTGCTGGGATGCTAATGATTGCTTCCCTCATTCTCTGAGTGTCACGCACAACATCCCTAAGCCCGGCGCGGCGCGTAAGCCACACAAATAGCCATATTTGTTAACATTCATGTGACTCTTTCGTCTGAGCTGTATTTCCTTGAGTACACCACAATGAAGAGTTTCTTTTAATAGGGATCAACCAGGAAAAACAACTGTGAGGGACTTTTCTCTCCCTCTCCCTCCCTCCCTCCCTCTCTCTCTCCCTCTCTCACTCTCTCTAAACCTTTTACACTGCGGTTGAACAAGCCTCTGGATAAAGACTTTATCCAAAAACCCCCTCTTTAAAGTTATTTCAAATTTCTCTGCAAGGCTTTCAGAAATCTGTTTGTTTGAGGGCAGAATTAGATGTGACCGGCGTTTTATTGTGACATAAAACCATATTTCTTCCCTGGAAGATTAAAAAATAAAATCGGTTAATAAGAAAAGCTGTCAGCAACAGAAAATGGCTGACATAATCCGTTTATCCTCCGAGCAATAAAGATATTGGTCCTTGGGAGTCTATCCTCTCTCTCATGTTATTTCGCCCAAAACATTATCTTCCCAGCATTCTGATGGATTAAGAAGTCATATGGGAGATAGCAGGGAAATGACAGATACAAAAAAAAATAATATCCTTTCATTTCCCCTCCTCCCTGCACTCTCTCTCTCTCTTTCTCTCTCCCATTTTCTCCCCAGCCCCTCCTTTCCCTGCCTCCCTCTGTCTCTTTTTCTCTGTCCCCTTGGAAAAGTGCTCCATCTCTTTATTCCCAGCATCCCAGAGCTCTGCCAAAGTCCCAGGCCGCTAGCCCCAGTGTGGCGGGGAGAAGCGACTCAGAACTTCTTGGTCCCTCTCACTCACGTGGAAGCACAGCTTGGCACCATTCCATACCCAAATACGTCGTGAATTTTTAGGGATTGTTGTCCCAGCTCTCTGTCCCCACATTGAAACACTCTGAGTAATTTGCTGGAGGAAGAGAGATGAAATCCACCACTGGGTTTAGGTGGACTGGAGCTGGGGCTCTTTCCTGGGGTTTTTTGGTGGTGAAATCCATGGATGAAAGAGGGCTCTGGTCTTTGGAATCCTCTTCTGCACCCACAAACCTCTTCTTGATGTCCCCTTATAGAGAAGTGCAGCCACTACAGGAGGCCAGGAGGTCATCTCCACCCATGTGTGATCAGTTCTGGTGGCCTCATTCTTGGTCCTGGGGACTCTGGTGGCCCTGGGGCTCCTGGAGACAGGAGCCAGCCCACGCCTGAGGTCCCAGGGCTCTGATCCCGTGTCCAGTGGCTTTCTGTTCCACGTGAGTAGTCTTGGCATTCCCCCTTCCCTGAGGGAATCTGAGAGCTCCCTCTGCCACCAGCTCCCACCCTGCTGTGGCTCAGTCTGGCCAGGGCTTGCTCCAACATGACAACAAATTCCTGGGAAGGCTTTGGAGGTGCAGGATTCAGGGCTGAGAGGGACATGAGGTGCCATTTAATCCCTTCCCCCTGCCCAGGGTGGGATCACGCAGATCTAAAGCAGCCCTGAGAGATGTTCACACAACCTCATCCTAAAAACATCCCACACTGCTCACTCTGCCACCTCCCAAGGAAATTTATCCCAGTGTTTCTCTGTCTTTAGCACCAGTGGGTTTTTTTCTGAGCATCTGACTTAAACCTTCCATGCTGCATTCCCAGAATGGCTGGGGTTGGAAGGGGCCTTAAAGCTGATCTCGTTCCACCCCCAGCCAAGGGCAGGGACACCTCCCACTAGACCAGGTTTCTCCAAACCCCATCCAACCTTATTTTTTTTTTTTTAACAAAAAACCCCTCAAAACCTACTTGCTCCGCCAACCTTCATGGAAATTTTCATCTCTGATTTATTCCATGTTTCATGTCTTTTGCATCTTATGGGCATTTAAAATTAATTTCTTCACTCTTTGCCCAGCAGAATCAGCCCTGCTTTGCTATTTCACCTGATTGAATGGATTATAAAGGATGTGGTGTCAACTTTTTTCTCACTATTTGCCCAACATCCAGGTTGAGTTGTTTTCCCATGGATGCTCCCCCAGATCTGTCCACATATGTCACAGGCAGGAATGTTTTCATTTTGAGAACCATGTTATAAACTGAAAAATACAAAAATATAACCATGATAAAATACAGTGTTTAGAGACCATAAAATTGCAGAATCATGGAATGGTTTGGGGTGGGAGGGACTTTAAAACTCATCCAGTGCCACCCCCTGCCATGGGCAGGGACACCTTCCACTATCCCAGGTTGCTCCAAGATCTGTCCAACCTGGCCTTGGGCACTTTCAGTTTGAGTTTTCCTTAAAAGTGACAATTCAATCAGTTTTAATGTCCATTAAAATTGCAAAGTACAGCATGGAAGGATGGGTACAGTTGTCCCATAACACTCTGAGCCTCAGGAACAAAAAAAAATTCTTTCTTCTGCCAGCACTTGTTTCCCATGGTCAAAGAACCTATGAAGATTAAAAAAAAAATCACATATTAATGACAGTTTTACCAGGCTGAAAATGGTTTCAAGATTTCCAACTGTGTTTTGGACTGCCCTAGTGAGAGAAAAAAAATTTTTATATCCTGAAAAACTTGTTGGGACACTTTAAATATAGTAGAAGACAAAAATCATATCAAAATGGGGTTTTAAACTGTCCTTTTCCTTCAACGTTTTGGTATCCACTACTTTCCACCAAAAAGTATAGATTTTTAAAAGTTTTATCAACCTTTAATCATTCTTAAAAGTCCTTAAATCCCTTTTCTCTTCCTTCATTAATGAATACCAACATCTCCTTGCTGATACTTCTGAAATTATGAAGGAGCCTTCATATCCATCTGGAAACATTGGAAAGATCAGCCTGACACCAGAAAGATCAACACCAGACTGGAAATGCCCCAGCAAAATTCCCTTCCAAGAGAAAAAAGCTTTTCCACCCAAAAAACTCAGACCCTGCTGAATGGGCAGGTCTTACCCCTTCAAACAGGGTAGAAGACTCAGAATCCTGGTGGCAACCATAACATCTTCCCACATTTCTCCTCACAAGGACATCCATCTTTCAGCTGAACTTTGAAGCAGACACATTCTGTGTTTATATATGTATATATTTATTTATATGAGATTTATACATGAAAAATAATAAAGGAAAGCCCCACTGTGAATAGGAGAAGCTGATTTTTCCAGAGCTGGCTGAAGAATTGCTTCATTAGACCACCTCAAAATCTGACCAGACTGCACTGAAAATCCCAGTTTATTTCCAGTAAAGATTCCTTTTAAGTGGAAAGCTTTAAGCTGAAAATCATGTTCAGCCTTAACTCCACCCACCACTTTTGTGCCTACCCAGGCATGAGCAGAGGTTCAAAAACATTTTTATTTCCACGATGGGGCAAAGAAGAGCCTGGAGATCCTGTCCCAAAAGCTGACAGGCAATTCAAGGGATTTCCAGGGTTGAAGAATGACCAGGTGGAAATGCATAAATATGTAGGAAAAGCAGAAAAAGGGAGTCATCTGCCTATCAGCAGCAGCTCAGGTGGCTCTCAGGGGAGGAGGTGGCACTGATCACAAATAAACAGAGGCCATGGGCGAGGGGGGGAGGGGGAGGAGTGTATTTACTTCCAGCTGAGCAAATTTGTCAACCACCTGTAAAACACATGGTTATCATGGAATTACATGTATTACATTCCGTGTTTATCCCAATTCTTATTTAATTTAGAGATACTCTCCAGGGCCAGACTCACAGAAAACCAAGGAGGAAACGTAAGAAGCAAACCTGGAATTCAGTGGCAGCTGAATAGAGGAAATACTAAAGTAAGCAAGTGGGGGGTCTGCACTAAAATCAAGGCCATGCTCTAAAGAATGGAGGTGAATCAATATCACTGGGTAACCCTCCCACAGAAGGTGTTTCTCAAGCCAGTGTGTACTTCTGATTAAATAATTGTGCACCCTCCAACTTTCCTGCACAGTCTGTGGTTCCCAAACCTCTGGAGAGCCTTGTTGACACGGTTTTTGGTTTCACATGAAAATTTCCCTTAACCACTCATTCCTATGGTGACCTTGGGCAGGACATCTCTACTGCCCACATCTTGATTCCCCCCCTGTGAAATATGGGGAACACTCCTAAAATATCCATAGACATGCTGCTGGGGACTGTGTGAGTGCTCTGGAACAACAGAGGGAAGAGGGAGGAGGAGGAAATGCTCCATGAAGGATGAATGGCTGGTGGGTGGAGGGATGTGTTCCCATGGAGGCACCTCCTAGAGGGGAAGTCCAGCTGGATGATGCCTCTGCATCCAAGCATCCACAACATCTTGTCATGATTCATTGGCTTTAAAAGCTTTGAGGGGGCTTTACAATTCTCCAACCTCATTTGTGTCACTACCAAGACCAGGGAATGCTCTTCCAGTGGGAGGCAGCTCTTCCTTGCTGCGTGCAGGAAGGCTGTCACCCTGGCGACCCCTGAAATTGTGGGGCATCTTCCAGACTGGAAACCCATTTATTTTGTGACCTGGAGAGAGAAACTCTTCTCTTAAACTTTCTCTCACCAGTTTAAGAGGCGAGACCTGTCCAGGTATGACCTGCTCTATGACTGGAAAACATGGAAACCATGGTGGGAGTTGGTGACACATCATCTCCCTTTGGCACAACTGGAGAAGCCAACACGACTGGGACAGTTGGATTTGGTGTGACACCACCTTCTGTGACTTTGGAGGTCTGGGGCACTGCACT
This sequence comes from Leptocoma aspasia, assembly GCA_013399835.1. Taxonomy (NCBI): domain Eukaryota; kingdom Metazoa; phylum Chordata; class Aves; order Passeriformes; family Nectariniidae; genus Leptocoma; species Leptocoma aspasia. The sequence continues at coordinate 417,106 of VXAX01000533.1, read as the reverse complement.
GAGACACCCCTCAGGGTGATCTTTCCTCTCTAATATTTCCCATTCCATGGTGGCACTTCAAGGGCTCCTCAGGATGTGGGTAGACAAGGTCAAGTCTAGATCCCAAAATCACCCTTTCCCGAGGCACCAAAGAATTTGGGCAGCCCAAAAGCCCCAAACTGGCACCGACCTTCAGTATTTACACCTCTGCTGATGTGTAACAGCACCCTAGGAGTGCCACTGGTTTGGCACGAGCACAGGAGACAGCAAGGAGGACGGAGAGGAGGGGACACACACACACACACACATGCTCACAGGGATAAAAAGGATAACTGGATCCATGAAAATAAGCCAAGCACTGCCATCGTCGGTCTAAATGCAGATAAGTATTGTACTGAAAACAAAGATTACTTGTACTTTGTAGATAGAGACGTGTTTTGTTACAGGATGCTTTGTATGGAATTGGGTCACAGCAGAATATGAGCCAAGTCCCCCCCGCCCGCCTCCTCCCAACCTCCCTCTCCGCCTGCCTATCCTTTGAATCTGGAGCCAAATCTCAAGGGTAACCGAGTAGAAATTGCTACAGTTTCGCCGTTTTTTTCCCTTGGCTGGGATTTGCTTTTCATTTGTGGGGCAATACTCACGCCTCTCTGCCATTCATCTATTAATTAATGTCATTGATTAGGAGCTGCTCCCGCTCAGCCTTGTGTTTGCAAACCTCTGGACGGAGTGGGGGAGCTGAGGTGCATCCAAAGGGTCCCAAATTCAAGTGCCAAGGGAAGCACCAAAGCTTTGCTACCCTCTGGTCTCCTCACAGCCCCTCACCATGCCTTTGTGTGCTGTCACATGTCCTCTTTGCCTGGCACGTGTGCACCTTAGCACTTGGCCACCTGCTTCTTTTTCCCCAAAGCGAAGCGTCTCCTGATAGCCTTCAGGAATTCTCCTGTGCCAGGAAAGAGTTTGTACCCACATCATTTATGGCTCCTATGGCCTGCCCTACCCTTCGTGGTTATTCCAGTCCATGACTTGGGCACCTTCTACTGAAATTTGTCAGCAAACCCGAGTTAACACCCAAGACCTTGGCCAGTGGAAGCCTGTCTAAATCCCAGGCTTCTCCATTTCTTATCCAAGACATGACAACTGAGATTAAGTGTCCCCACAACCCTTTGATCTGCATGCTTCCCCTGGATTGTCTTCCTTGGTTCTGGATGTTGGCACTCCTGAGTGAGTGTGTGACTTGTCACAGAAGAACGCCACAGAAGAAAGGACATCCCAATTCCAGCCATGCTTACATGTGGGGGGTTAACCAAGAAGAGACTTTTCTGCTACCTGGGAAATGCTGATTTCTTCTCCTTTCTCCTGACAAAACAAAAACTGCTTTGGGGCTCTTTCTAAGGAACCAAAGCACCATGTCCACAAATGTTAGTACCACAGCTGGAGAAATGGATGAATTTTTCTCCAGCTATGGAAGGCAGAAATTTCTTTCTTTCTTTTTATTTATTGTGACTTTTTCTTCTTCTTTTTTCTTCCATTTTTTTTCTTTTATTTTTTCTTTTTTTATATATTTTAGTTTTACTTTTTTTTTCTTTTTTTCCTTTTTTTTTCTTTTTCTTTGTTCCTTTTTTTCTATTTCTTTTTTTCCTTTTTCCTTCTGGTTTGGTTTTTTGTTTTTGTTTTTGTTTTGGGGTTTTTTTTAACATGCAGAATACCAGGGAACATCACAGCCAGCAAAGGGGCTTTGAGAAGTGGGCCAAACAAGGTCCATCTCTGAAATTTGTGACACAGCACCTAAGACTGGACCTACAAGCCTTCAACCAAGATTCCCAGAAAATGTGAAACATCTTGTTTCTATAAAACATAGGGAAGAATTTTGAGTTAGTGGGCTCTAGATGTCCATTGGAATGTGCAATACTGGATCATGGCATGATTGCTAGTAACTGCTCACTATTTATTTTACCCATAAGAAATCAAGCTTCCAGTGGCACAAGTTGGAAATTTGAGTGGATTTACATTTCCTTGCACTGTTACCAGTCTCAGACCTACAATTGCTTTCAGGCAGATGCCACCTGAACCACCCTGAGCCATATGGCATCTCCAAACCCTCTCTGATATGTGGGACTTCCTCTCATGGGTTGCTCCCAGCACCAACAGCCTGGGAACTGCAGGGTTTCAGGTTGACACCCCACAGAACCTTTCCTTTCCTACACCACAGACGAGGCACAATGGGTGGGACACCTCAAAACGTCCCCAGTGTAGTCCAAGATGGCAAGGTTATGAGTTGCTGGACTTAAAATCTGCCTGGATAAGAATTGGTTTAGAGGAGATGCCCCTGTCCATGGCAGGATGATCTTTAAGGTTCCCTCCAGCCCTCATATGATTCCATGATTTTTACCAGCTAAAATGATGCATAGGCTGGGTTGGACACTTCTAATCTCTCCAGGAAGTCCAGATGCCGTTTCTTCCAAGATGTAGTTTCTTCCAGCTCTGAGTTTGGGGGGTTCAAATCGGTGCCTGAGCGCTACTCAAATAAAGAGGTTTTTTTTCCCCAGTGCTGAGTCAGGTGTCACTTCTCTCCTCTCCCTGTACTTCACTCGGGGCCTGATCCAGTGCCATTAGAGCTGATGAATCCCCGGTGAGCACAGACGTCACGGCATGGTGCAGCATAAAGTTTTTATGGGTGCAGGTTGGGAATGAGGCGCATAACTCAGCGCCGCGGTGCCACTTGTGAGTAATGCGCCCATTCCGCACTCCGCGGATAAAACCTTTATGACCCTCCACAGCTCTGGGTATTGCATCTAATATATGCACCACTATAATGACAAGCACTGAAAACCTGCTTTTTTAACCTGTTTTCTTCCCCCCATCATCTGCCTTTCTCCTTCCCGCCCTTAAATACCCCTCCGTGGCTGCTTCCTGGTGCTCCACTTCTGCTTTGTCAACTACCTGGGGAACCCACTCCATTGATATTCTGGACAAGGTTTTGATTTGGGGAAAAAAAAAAAAAACACCAACCCACACCACAGAGGGAGCGGCATAATTTAAAAATCAAAGAAATTCATTTCAGTAGTAAAAGGTTAACAGCCTTTAGGAGGAACACTTTTTAATCACCCACGTCTAGACTCTATCACTCGAATCACCGGCAGCAGGAGTGAAATATGGCTAAGCCCCCGTCACCAAACAGCACCTAAAGACTGTTGTATTTAATCATGTCTGTGCACTAGTTATGGATTTTCATTATGATTCCCGATGCTGTTGCGCTGTGTAAAATATTAATATCCATAGTAATGATGCATGAAGCTTGGAGTGTAATTTCTTCACTCTCCTTGTCTGATATTAAATTGTTACCACTTTATCATTTGTGTAGAACTGCACGTTTCAATTAATCTTTCCGTATCAGCAGCCCTGATTAATATAGATCATGATTCATAAGCTTATCGTCACTATAGTTTTAACAGATCATTTATAAAGATCTTAAATTTCAGGGCCTGGGAGGCGCAGCCACTCCGTCCAAGGCTTTTCTCACTTCTTGCTCCAGCAGGTTTCTCCATTCACACAACTAATTCTGGGGAAGAAAATTAGCCAGATAAAAATGCCTCCTTGATTTTCCTCTTTTTTTTTTTTAACTTTCCTCAGAGCCACCTGTAAACTTCTTCTGTGTTCACCTCAAAGAGCAGGAGCTCTATGAGTACAGCTGCTCATCAGCTTTGGTTTTCCTTGGTTCATCCCCTCCATGGGAATTGCCCTGGGTCCTTACATGGGTTTTCATGGAATTATAGCATTGTTTGAGTCAGAAGAGACCTTAAAGATCATCCAGTCCCACCCCCTGCCATGGGCAGGCACACCTTACACTATCCCAGGTTGCTCTAAGCCCTGTCCAACCTGGCCTTGGACACTTCCAGGGATGGGACAGCTCCTTGGTAATTACTGGTCTTCTTCACCTCCATGCAATGGTTCATTTTTGGTGCTACAAAGCCATGTTGGAAGGCCCGTGGGCTGAAAAATCACTGAGATGATGCACTTTCTGCTAGCCAGAAAGACTTCTTTCCACTTCACCCCTTCCCAAAACCTTTGCAAACTCATGGAGGGCTAAATTCTATATTTGCATGAAGAAGAGCCCTCCTGCCAGAGCCAGTCTTCCTCATCCATGTTATCCCAGATCCACAGCAGGCAGTTATTGCCCCTGCAAAACGAGCTGCCAGGGCTTCGACAAGGCAATTTTCTTGGAGCTGGGAAGCGATTCCCACCCCCTGAGCTCCCCACGGAGAGCTCTGGCATTACCCACTGCAGAAACATGGGGGCTCCTCAGGCAGGATGCTCTCCAGCAGTGCGTGGCACAGATGCTTGCCTCGAAAATTAATGGTAGAAAGTGGGAAGGGCTGCTCAGCTGGGGATGAAGAGATGGCGTCTCGCATGTGGGAGCGCCGGGCGTTTTCAGGACACTCTGATAATCGTGGTAATGAAGAACAGCAACTGATTAGTCATTTTTTAGTGGATAGAGTTGGAAAAGGCGCATTAGATAGTTTAAAAAATCCATCAAAGGTCCCTGTCTAGCTTTCTGTGTATTCTCCAGGGCTTTGTCAAGTGATCTTAAGTGTCTCAAATAATGGTGGGACTCGTGAGACTATTTAAAATCCTAATAGATTTTTTTTTTTCTCCCCTGCTTACATATTTTCTTTCCTGACAGTCCCAGAATTCCTCATTACAGCCCTCAGTTGTGATTTGCAATAGGATGTGGGGTTAACAAGGAGGAGCAACTCTGGAAATCCCACCGAGAGCCAGGTGTGAGCCAGAGCAATCAGACACCGAGCGTGGTAGGGACAGGGGCATGGAAAAGCTGGGAATTAACAAATCCCTGCCATTTTCTCCCTCACCTCTGTGCCCGTGATGCCGCTGAGTGTAAGTGAAGCACAACTCCAAGGAGTCCCTCCTCCTCGGAGTAGGATGTGGTGGGCTCCTCTCCTTTCTGCTTCTCACCCCTGTGCCAAAACTGGCGTGATGACGGCAACGCCGCGGTATTTTATTAACCTCCTGCACTCCCTGAGTAACCCGGGGGAAGGGAAAAACCCTGGGAAGTATACATCCCTGTCTGAAATCTATACAGCAAGACATATCTGGCTGGAGCAGTCTTTAGGGCATATATACATTACGAGGCTACAGTGAAATATAGCCCGGAATTTGTCTCCCAAGATGAGATAATGTAGCTGCGTTAACAGCTGCAACTGTCACTTCCAAGTGAAGTAGTGGGTATTGTGTGGAGTACATTTGCAGGGCAATTTTCCAGTTGGAATAAAAGGCTTTCCGAGGTGAATTTTGCTTGGGTTTTATCCATCTATCTGAGGTTATTTTTATATATATATTATACAAATATTGACTGGATCTGAGGGCAATAGAGGTAAAATATTGCACTAGGAAAGAAAATAGTTCCCAAGTCTCTCTATATAAATTTTGGCCTCAGCTAAAGGCTCAGGGCAATATATGCCATTTTTCCCCTCAGGGCACAAAATTTTACTGCTCTTGCTTCTTAGCTATTTTATTATCCCTTTGTATGTTTGTATAGAGGAAAGAGATAGGGGAGTGCTGGGCTTGGGGGTTGCTGCACAAAGCAATGAGCTCTGGAAGAGTTTTGCCTGAAACGTGAATTTGCATTGCCAGGATCTGTGTTTTAAAGGCACTGTGTAAAATACAGATAAATACCCTTCCCCCTGACTTTTTCCCCTCCAAAAATAAATATAATATAATAAATTCTCACCATTATTCACGAGGAGAGTTCCAACAGAGATCAGGGCTCTGCTGTACCAAGCTCTCTGAAATATATTTTAGGTAGCTTAGGTACCAGGCAATTTATGCATGGACAGAAAAGCTGTGCTGGTTTAAGAAGATCCAGACTTTCAGTGGCAGCAATGGAAACTCCTGCCACATCTGCCTGTTTGCACACCCACCACACTGGGAATGTAACGTCCATCTGGAGAGGCTGGTGCCTGAACCCCTTGAGGCACCCAGTGAGGGCAAACTAATAATCTTCTTTCCAAATTTGCCCTGAAAATTTGGGTGCCACTTTTCAGATGAAGAGTGCCAGCAGAGAGCCTGGGGGAGTGAGTGAGGGCTGATGGCCAAGGAAAGGATTTATCTCAGGGCTGGGCCTTGGGGCAGGAACAGGACAATGTCCAGCTCTGGGTCCAGCTTCACCAAGGACACTGAGCAGCTGCTGAGGACACAAAGGCATCAGGGTGGCTCGAGGACTGGGGAACAGCAGCTGATGGGGAGATGCTGGGAGACACAACCCACCAGTCTGTCAGAACAAAAAGCAAGACTTCAGCTCTCAGGGAGACTAAACCTAAGTTAACCATGAAATTAATTTTTACCTGCAGCTGGGCTAAGCGACAAGGTGGGATTTGGCTCCTTCACTTTTGGCAGGTCAACAGTATTCCTCTGCAGCATGTGCTGGACAAACCAGCAGTGGGACAAAGGGTGGTTCCTCCAAGGCCTCATAGGTCGAGTTGGAGCTGTGTTTTCCCCATGGACCTGTTCAAGACTTGTCCAGCTCTTCCCATGTCTGTTTTGGCCTTAGGGGAGGCATCTGCCTTGGGGACCCAACCCTCACACATGGCAAACCCAATTTCCACCCAAGCCGTCCTGCAGAGTTGACCCACGTGGAGATCCAGCCACCCAAACCTTGTCCCCAGAGAGATGGCAGTGAGGCCACCATGGTCCCCAGTGCTGAGCAGTCAGAGGGTATTGAGAGAGGAAACAAATCACCGGTAGCACCTATAGCCACCTGCAGAAATTAGAGAGTCTGACTATAAGGTCACAATAAATCAGTGCACTGACAAGGAGATCTACCCTTTGTCCAGGGTACAAGATTTATCTCTGACCCCAGGCAGAGGCATTTCTTCCCTGATTTGTTAAATGCTGAGGAGAAAATGGAGCTAGATCCAAAGCCTGATGAGAACCTGATTGCAAACCTTCCAACTCCACGCTCACACTTCCCCCTCAGCAGACACGCCATGCTCCTTCCCAGGATTCTGTATTATGTTTGAAGAGAACCTCTATTTTTTCTCTCCGTGATGGACCAGCTTTTGCAGAAGTCGATTATGTGTTTTGTTTTCCTGATGACATTTTGTTCAGAGGGCTCTCTCTCACGTGGTGCCTGTGGGCTGTCTGGTGTTTGCCAGAAGGAAGCACAGCACATCCCGGTGCTGTGGGAAGGGGAGAGACCATGCTGGGGTGCAGGAGGGATGCATATATCGAAAGGAGAAGAGGTTTCTGAATACCTGTTTAATTTCCAGGGTTTCTTTAAGAAAAATCTTTCAAACCCAGGGCTAAATTCAGCATGATCAGGAGGGAATTAATTTTGCACAAGTGAAGGGTTGCACCACCAGAGCACCCCGGATTCCAAGCATGGCTGGACAGGGTTGAGATGAACAAATGGCCTTGGCTAAGACCTGCAACCAGGAGAGAGGAAAACTGGAGGAACATTGGCAGTCCCTGACCTCTGCCTGCTCCAGGACCAGCCACAATGACCTGTCCAGCCACGAGGTCGGGTCTGTGCTCTGTGCCACCTCCATGCTGATGGACCAGTCAGGTCCAGGAGGACACCACCTTCTCCCCAAAATGGCAAACAGGATTTCCTCCCTCACCTCCTCCGACAATACCTGCAGATGTTCGAGGCCCACTTGTAACAGGTTTTACACAGAATTTAGAGTAGCCTGACCAAACTTAAGGAAACCACCCCCCTGCTGCCATCCCATCCACCCTGCACCTTGCAACACAGGCACTTGCAGCAGCAGTGGGAAAAACAAGGAACAAAAAATTCATTTTGGCATTGCTTTACAAGCCTTAAGCTACCAAAGCTCTTAGTTTTCCATGTTTTTCATCTCTCACCACTAAATTATTCCTTAATGGACTATTGTCGCAATTTGAGGAACTTTTGACATATTATAAATGCAAACATGCCTGTAAATCTCACTGTAAAAACTCAGCAGGAGAAGCCTGAATAATCATAAACAGTAAATATTTTGCCGTGGCAATGGTTCATAGGGGAAAAATTAGCATTTTACTTCGGTTTGGCCCAAATGTGTTTTGATTTCCTTGGAGGTTGTTGAGGGATTTTTTGGTGCAGTCTCCTGCAATATAAATAATAATGTAGCCAGATGCTTGGTACATAAACACATGGCTGATGAGCAGAGGGATGTGAAGGATAATGTTCATCATCTTTAAAACATTAAGAAACAGGGCTACTGCTTTTAAATTGTAAAAATTTCACGGCATAAACCAAATGTTAATATCCAGGCAGGATTGCAGTGTTGACTGGAATGGCCTGGAGTGATGGTGCAGCCTGGGGGGGAGGTTGACCCACAATCCCGCCCTTTTTACACAGAAGTTTCAAAACATTATAGATGTGACCAATTTGGAGGAGAGAGCTGGAATGTGGTGGTGGGATTAGGCCACGAGGCAAAACCAGAGTTGTCTTAAATAATCTCCCTCACATTTGGTTCCTTCCTGCTCCATGTGGAGTCATTTGGAGCAGGAGGTTCAGTCCCTCCTGAATGGGACCACATCTCTGATGGGTATCCAGTGCCTAGAGATTCCAGAGATTCCTCTGGAAAACAGACTACTCCTTTCACTTTCTATGGTCATGGGAACCATACCTGCATAACAACTTACCTCTGAGTTAAGAATAGGAATTGATAATTTAATAATCGAGCGATTCTTAAATGTTAAATATTTATGCCTTCTCTGTGCACGTGACTCTAAATTTCAGCGATTTAGCTGTATCACCAGCAGTTTGGGTTGATTCCCATGGTCCCATTTCACTTCACGTCTTCCCAGATTCCAGCAGGCTACAACTGTGATAGGGGGCTGGAATCAATACCTCCTTTGTAGAAAAGTCTATAGCCATGTAAGAGAGAACTCCCAGCACCCTCTGCTCCAGAAAAAAATCTGCATAGAGTTTCCCATTTCTGTTCCATTGGTGCCACCTATTGGTAAGAGCACATGTCATTTCATGGAAACTGTCATTTCCTTGGAGGAGCCGTGACAGGGACACGGGCCTCTCACCAAAGATGGCCAGCTGTGGTCATGACATAGACACCATCCGGGGCAGGCAGAGACCAAACTCCTTTGGTCTCCTTTGGTCTCATCTGTACTGGCCATTTTCCACCAAGTTTAGTGCCCATGAACCTTCAGTCAAACCTCTTGGTGCAGCTGAGTTGAGTAGTAAACCCTACAGCTGGATTCTGCTCGGCCAGGCCACCACTTTTGTCCTCTGGAAAAGATCAGTGGCAGTCCCACAAAGGATGTGGTGCCCCTTGGAGTCCACCCAATCCTAGGTGGATCTGACCTTCACAAAAATTGTCCTTTGCTCCAAATCTGACGCAGTGATTTGGCCACCAAAGCATGGGTGTGACATTCTCAGTGCCAGGTATCCTTCCATGGGGCAAGTTCCCAGGGGGAGCTGGCTAATGTTACTTTCAGGAAATGGGAAAAATCCTGGTTTATGTGATTTATTTTGATGTTCCAGTTAAACAGTTATCCTTAACCAAGAATAACTCTATTCCCTTTCTCCATTGACCAGGTCTTCCTTAGGAAGGCTTTTCAGGCAAAAGGGGGGAAGAAAAAGAAAGGGAAAATCCCTGATTTATGAAGATTAATAATTAATGCAGATGGACCACTTTATCTCCCTGGAGAGCATCTCCCAGGAGATCCAATGGGCAACCTTGGGATAGAGAGTGAAACTCAGCTGGAGTCTCACCAAACTTTGCCAGGCAGGAGACCTGTCCACAGGCACACAGAACTTCTCTGCCCAGTTTAGACTTGGAAAAGATTAAAAGTCAGATTCCAGCAGGATATCCGAGGACATCAGCAATCCCTGGGCCAGGCCCTTGTGCCAGATCCTCCTCCAGTTCAAGCAAAGCGTTTGTTTCCTCAGCTCTGTTCTCCTTGCTGAGGCTGTCGCCAGACTTTTGGGAAGTGGTGACTGGAGAGGGAGATCAGAGGGAGAATTTGTGGCCTGGATAACCCCAGGAGAGCCCCAGAGTCCTGCAGCCAGCGATCCTACAGGTTCTGCAGGCACACAGGGCATTCCCTCATGCAATCCAGGGACATTGCCCTAAGGATGCCTCCTGTTCCCACCTTGGCTTCCAAGGAGCAGCACATGACCCCCAGTTGCCTCAAGTTCGTGGATGAATCAGGATGAGTCCTGCTGGGAACACACTTTCTCCATGTTCCCATCTGATGAGTCATTCCTAGCAATGCCTTCTCCCACATCATTTCCCATGAAGGCTGGAGCCAGCCCAGAAAGGTGCTGTTCAGCTCCCTTCTCACCTCCATCCCACCCTTTCCAGAATTCCCCAGTTATCCCAGAGCTCCCTGTCTCTGATCCCAACACAGCCCTTCCTGTCCCTTACACTTTCATTTCTGTTTCTTTACATCTTTATTAAACTGTATAGCCACTTTGATAGGAAAATTGAAAAGAAAAAGATATGAGGAACAACAAAAAAAGCCATAATTATGAAGATTCAATTTAATTTTAAAGGTTGTGGAAGGAGGAAAAAAAAAAGAAGCAGGAGAAGAAGAAACCAAATTAATTTAGCAGGAAAGCATTGCATGAAATATTGTTGGAGTTTAATAACCATGCAAAGACAGATGATATGTGTGGAAAAATTAGTTGTAGGACCTCATAATAGTCTATTAATATTTTCTACAGGCACAGAAACCCTTTGCTGAATGATTGTAACAAAGTAATCTTTTTTTTTTTAAGACATTAAAAAATATCTTCAAAAGGAGAAGACGGCAGCAATGTACAGACTGTCGGGAACGGAGACCCCGGCAGGGAGGAAGAGATCTCAGGAGAGATCCAGCACTGGCTGCTCTGCTCTGCCACCAGGGAGGGTCTCCCACTGGGTAGCTGTCCCAAATGGTGGGACAAAACCCCTTGCAAGGTATCTCTTCCCAGCTTCCCACTGGTGTGAAGCCCACCCAAACTACTCATTCTGCCAAAGGCTGGGTGGGAGAGGCCGAGCGCAGTGGGAGTCGATGGGTCAGGGTGAAGAGATCCACAGAGGAACCCATGCCCCATTCCCACACACGACTGCACTTTTCCCTTCCCTTCCACTCCAGGGAGAGGTTAGATACAGCTCTGCTCACCTCTGTCCTTGAGTGTGACCTCACAGCCCTGTTTTCTGTAGGTCTCTCAGAACCTTTCTGACCAGCTGTACCTCCTCAGCCGGGTCCTGTCACCACCATGGGACAGCAACGGGCAGGCACGCCCCAAACAACAACAACAGCCCTTCTCAAGGCAGCCTTGGGACACCAAGTGTGATCCTTAAGTCCTTTTGGAGCCTGGAACAGCCTTGGATTTGGTCCAGTGCAGAGAAGGATGCTTGGGTTGACTTGTCATCATCTGTCCAACACAGACAGGACAAAGAGCTCCCCACCACAGCATGGCGGTGCAAACCTGACGCCAGTGCTGAGGATGCTCAGCCAGGGCATCAGTGCTGCTCAAAGCCTGGGACAGCTGGAAGGAACTTGGATTTTGGGAGGACAAAGGGAATGGGTCAGGCCACAGCAGAGTCGCGCCCATCTTCGGCAGCATTTGGCTGCTCTAGAAAAATCATTGGGAAAATTTTTGTCTGAGGGGCTGTGCCCGTGAAGGAAAGGGTGGGGTTACCAATTCTGAAACACAAAACCTGGATGTGCACACGTGTCCCTAAAACCAGCATTGACCCACCCCAATAAAACAACACCAGGACTGCACCAAGACAAAGGATGTAATGGAGAGAGGGAGGGGAGGTCTCTGTCTGTGGACATTTTAACTTGGTCTCTGGAAAGGATGTATTTCCTTGGTCCTAAATGGGATTTGCTTTAGCTCCAGACAAAACCCTTAGGATCCTGTAAACTCAACTAGGTCACTCCTGCAAGGAAAAAAAATAAAATGAAAGAAAGAAAGGAAAGGAAATTAAAGGCTGAAATGAAAAACAAAATTCTATTAAAAGGATGAAATGAAGGGGAATGAAATAAAATATAAAAATAAAATAAAATAAACCCAGGACAAAACCAAACTGAAATTCCTCATTCAGATTCCACTTTCTCCTATTTTAATCTGTATAGTACCATCCAGTTCCAGCCTCCCCCTTCCCCTTTTTTTAAATACAGTCTAATCCTGAGTGTGAACTGATGTAGTTTGTGTGTTAGGGGGGAAAAAAATCTCTCTCTCTTTCTGCCTTTTTTTTCCCTTCTTCTTTCCTTGGCCCAGTTCATTATTTTTCTTTCTTGTCACTCAGTGTGATAGGTTGAACAGAAGTGCACAGATGAGCACTGAAAACGGTGTCACAAGGCCTTAATCTAGTCTTTAATGCCTGACTTCAGAGATGTCATTTATCTTCTAACTGCAGCAGGCTTCCACCAACTTTATCTCTAATAATATATTGATGGATTAAAAGGGTCGGGCAGGAGACCGGGCTGGAAAAATTGCTTATTGACATCAAAATACAGTGCCCTCAACCTGATAAACATGGAGGGGCTCGTGTATCTCCCAGAATAGTTGGCGTTGCTATAATTTTTTTTTTCCAGCGTGTTTCTCCCAGGTTCATGGGGTGGTCCAGTAAAATAAACAAACGGAACAAATAAATGGGAAATATGGTTTGTGCGTTGAGGCAGCTGAGTGGGAGCCCTGGCATTGCTGGAATAGTTTAATGCCAGCACTAGGCAGGGCTTTTTATGGCAGAGCACGTTTGGAGGCGATGTGGCAGGGAGAGGCTGCCTTTGTTTTAGGGGGTCGGGGGGTTTAGGGTGTGTGGGATGAGAGATTGCAGCACCCTGGAATAGCATTTTGGAAGGCTGCTCCTTTCCCCCTGGTGTGGAAGTCGGGAGCTGCCTGGCAATCTTTATGGCTGAAATTCATCCCTTGCTGCTCAGATCTTGTGCAAGGAGAATTAAATGGGGGAGAAGAAGGGAACGCCACACAGATCATCAGGAATGCTGCCTGACCTCCTGTCTCTGACAGATGGGCTCCCAGAGGGAAAGGGAGGGATAGTTTAACCTCATTTTGGGGATGACACAGCTGGAGGAAACATCCCCCTTGCTCCTCAGCCACCACGGGGCACTTGGAGTTGGTGCTCATTCCTGATTTATTGGTCCTTTCTGATTGCTCCTCTTGGCTCGGGGAGCGCTCCCCCAACGTCCTCCAGCACAAAAATTGGGCCGTGGCCAAAAAGCTTCCCAACACCACACCTGAGGCTCAGCATCCCACAGCCTCCATAAAAGACAGCAGAAAGGTTCTCCACCATGTTCCAGTTGGTTTTACTAATCCTACGGGACTACTGGCAGGAAAACCCTTTCATTTATCTCCTGTTAAGGAAGGTTGTTGCAAATAGAGATGACTAAAAAGCATGGATCTTCATCCGGAAGGAATCTGCAACAGTTTAAGTCTGGTTTATGATAAGGCCAGGCTGAATGGCAAAATCCCGAAGCCTTTCCTTGGAAGATAAAGTTGAGAAAAACATCCTGAACAGGACATTGTGCTTTGGAATGATGTCCTGCGTCAACTCCAGCTTGACCTTCATCAGGAACTGGAAGGATAGGGAAAAAAAAAAAAAAAGTGGTAATGGGTCCAGTGGAATACTTAAGTCAGATATATGGAAGAAATCCTTCCCTGTGAGGGTGGGGATGCCCTGGCACAGGCTGCCCAGAGATGCTGTGGCTGTCCCATCCCTGGAAGTGTCCAAGGCCAGGCTGGACAGGGCTTGGAGCAACCTGGGATAGTGGAAGGTGTCCCTGCCCATGGCAGGGGGTGGAATGAGATGGGCTTTAAGGTCCCTTCAAATCCACACCACTCCATCATTCTATGATTCCATGGCCTACAGGTGCCCTCCATCCCAACCCATCTGGTCTCCAATAGGGATGCCTCAAAAATCCCACCCATTGTGCACTGGGATGGACATATTCCACTAAACTACTGCACAGGCTTCCTGAAAAGGCCACGAGACACTCAGACAGATTCAGAGATAAACTTTGTCACCAGAGAAAGCATTTCATTTCCCTGGAAAGAAATTCCATGAAAATCAATCTTCCCACAGAAAATGTCGATTTTTGGCAAAAAGCCTTTTTGTGATCGGGAGCTGCTTCAATCCAAAAACATCTGAGCGGCTGTGGTTGCAAGAAGGGCCACATTTCACTGGGATGGACTTTGTGTGAAGGTAAGTTTGAGGGAAGTGCTGACCACCACCATTCCCATTCAGGAACCCTAAGAACCATAGAATCAGGGAATGATTTGGGTTGGAAGAGACCTTAAAGTTCATCCAGTCCCACCCTCTGCCATGGGCAGGGACACCTTCCACTATCCCAGGTTGCTCCAGGCCCTGTCCAACCTGGCCTTGGACACTTCCAGGGATGGGGAGTCTGCAACCTCCCCCTCTCCCTGTGGGGAGGAACGTAATTGCAAAAATAAATAAACAGAGATGGAGAATGGGGAAAAATCAGCCTGGTGGCTCCAGATAATCAACCAAGCCATGACTCTGGCCAGGAATGTTGCTCCAGGAGTGACCAGCTGAGCATCCCATGGTCTGGAGTCCCAGTTCCTCAGATGGGAATGACTGGCAGGCGCTTGCAGACGGCAGAGCACAAGCCTTGCATTATAAGATTGTCTTTCCGAAATTTACCCTCTGAAACGCTGCATTTATCAGCTGAATTTATCAGCTGAAATGCCTCAGACTTCTGGGAAAGCTGCCTCTGGCCGACCACTTGATGGGAAGAACGTCTCTGATTTTTTTGGCATGTGGAACTAAAGCAGCTCAGCCGCTTTCCCCTACACCTGCCAGTCACTCCTGGTTGCATTTTATCAGAGCACCATTTTCTAATTTCACCACTATCACGATGCATTTCTGCAGGAGGTGGCTAAATGACAAACCACAAGGATTGCTACATTTGGAATATAAATTGAATAAATTACCGTAGTTAAAAATAGCCATTTAATACCCATATTCTGTTAAGGAAAAAAAAACCAACCTGATTTTTTTGTAAGCACCATTCTTCACATGCTTCTCGATTTTCAGACCTCCTGGCAAGCAGAGAAAAAAAACCCAAATAATGTGGTTTTCTTCCTCAGAAATGGAATTCTCCGAAGCTTTTTGCAGGACTTTGTTTCCTTCTCGCTAAATTCCCTGGAAGGCTCCACAGTGACATGACCAGCACAGAGTTCGGCCACCACTGCTTGGTTTCAGCATTTTGCTGTTCTCTGAGACATTTCACCCATCAACTTTTTCCTTTATTCTCTTTGATTGCCCCATCCCCTCCTGAATTTACAGCTAATCTCTTGTCACTCCTTATGCAACGGGAGGGGAGGTAGCATTCCTCATCCCAAAGCCACATGTTATGGCATTTGCCAGTCCATGAGCTCCATCCTGCAGCCAGCCCCAGCCCCTCCTCGGACTCTGCCGGGGCTTTGCCGCTGCGCTCCCAGGAATGGGATATTATGGAAGCAACAGTGTTAATTCACAGCTCTTTGCTGCCTGCAAACTAAGCCACAGCAAACTTCCACCGGTGTCCACAGCACTGGGATTTTCTCCTCAAGGCTCAACCATTTTCCACTGTTAAATATTAACATATTTTACATGGGAGTGATTTCACTGCCGAGTGGAATAATAAACTCAGTGGATAGGTTTATTACCCAGGGTTGGTCATTGAAAATAAAAAACATCCATATCACACTTGGCCATCCTTACCTGTTTTCCTATCATTCTCCAGAAGCAATTGCCCAGGATTTAAGGGAGCAGTTCTCCAAAGGGGTGGGCGTGCCCAGCTATTTGTGGTGCTGCATCCCGACCCTTCCAAGGTGCCTTCTCCCTCAAACTGCTTTTCCCCTGAAGAATCACCCAGTCAAAACCCTCATTATTTTATAACTTCTCTGCCCCTCTTCTCTTCTCACCTTGTTAAATACTGCTGGAGCAAAGGAGTACCATTTTAGCAACACCATTGATTTTGTCTCCCTCTTCATTTATTAATGGAACTACTTTCTCTCTAGTATTCCCTTTTCCCTGATATAATTGTAAAAGCTCTCTTTATTCCCCTTAAGCCTTTCTGCTCTCTGAGCTGGCCTTATCTTTTCCCTGCAAGCCTTAACTGACTGTATATTCTTGTTTAGTTCTCTTCCCTTTCTCCAGTTTGCACTATAGGTTCTTTCTTTACCTTCCTATCTTTCCCTGGTGCTTTGTTATGCCACATTGGATGCTACTTGTCCTTCCATTTATTTCCACAGGAGCGGTGGCGTGTCCCGCTCCACGAGACTATTCCAGCATTTCTGGCCTTTTGTCACCCCCTCTGGCTTTAACTCCCTGGTGCACCTGGTTCACACCTGGCCACAGAGGCACCGGGTCAGCCTGGAAAGGGATGTCCCACACCTTGTCACCCCAAGGTCCCAGATAAATGCCACCATCTAGGAGGGGAAAAAAAAAAATCTCTCCCAAACCACAAATCCTCTTCAGAGCCAACTCTTGTTTCCAAACCCAAGGTCACAGGTTTTCCAAGAAGCAAGAGAGGGAGTTCACAGTGAGGCTTTAATTATTAGAGCAACCATCGTCTGGAGCAATCCAACAGTCTGGGTGGATTTTTCCAGGGTCTCTGTGAAACTTCTGAATGGCATTTTGGGTTATTTGCTTTACTTTTTGATTTATTTGCTCATTTTATTGCTTTGCAATACCCAGGGGGGAGACCAAAGTGCTCAGGAGCCACCCTGGTCCTCCAGGTCTCCTGCTTTTTGTGAGTGGAATATCTCCATTCCAAATAGGTAACACCTTAAAAGGAAAAAAAATTGTTGTACTCCTTTTAATGAATCATCATTTCATCTGGTAGAATCAAAGCACTGTATTTTTAAACTAAGCAAACATACACTCCAATTCCATTAGATTCAGAACACCCTAAAATGAAGCCCTTTCCTGAAATTGTAACAAATTCACACAATTATTTTGCTACGTTTGACTCTACATTTTTCCATACATGGCATTTTTTTAGCAGCAAGTCCCTAGAATAGAGATGGGAAATATCATAAGAGCAGAAAACAATGCCTCTGAGGAAAGATTGAAGAAGTTTGGGCTGCTCAGCTGGAGGAGAGGTGGGACATTGCTCTAATCTCCGAGTTCAGAGGAGGCTTATGGAGAGAGGAAGGGATAGCTTTTCTTCCTGGTAGGTAAGATAAGTAGTGAGCTTAAAACACAGCAGGAGAGGCTGAGGCTGGGCTGAGGGGCCGAGGCTGCTGCAGTGCAGGGCCAGGCTCTGGGGGAGCAGGTTGTGCCTGCATTGATGGAGGGGTTTTTTCACCCACCTGGAGCAGCATGATCCAGCTGGTGCTGCTCCAGAGGTCATCCC
Source organism: Leptocoma aspasia (assembly GCA_013399835.1). Taxonomy (NCBI): domain Eukaryota; kingdom Metazoa; phylum Chordata; class Aves; order Passeriformes; family Nectariniidae; genus Leptocoma; species Leptocoma aspasia. The sequence goes on along the minus strand of VXAX01000533.1, from coordinate 399,769 downwards.
AAGGTCACTTCCACCTGCCTTTTCCTAGGATTTCACTGACCCCGCTGTCCTAGCAACCCCCAGTCTGCCAGTTAAATGGTTTTTGGATGCTGCAGTGCTTCTCTTGCACTGTGGGGTTTGGTGGATCCAGGGAGGAACATCTCAGAAGATCTGCTTGGTCTCCAAGTCTCCCCTGAGCAGAGCTGCTGTGCCAGGCACTGTCCCAGTGGGAAGAAGTGCTGAGGAGCAAGTTTCTATAAAAACATTATCAAGGACATGAAAGACCCAGGCACTGAATACCAGCAGGATCCATGAAGCCAAAAGCTGCCAGGAGCGGAGTTCCAGGCAAACCCTCCCCAGGAGAGCCCTGAGCCCTGGCAGGGGGAGAGAAGGAAGGGGGGATCCTTCAGGGAGTTTGGCTCTGCTCCCTTCTCCAACTCTCCCTGCTGTGCACAGAAGTTATGGCATCATTAATTACAGGAAATTAAAGAGAAAGAGATAGAAAGAGACTCCTGAGCTGAGAGAGTCCTGGGAAAAACTCCGGATGTTCTGCAGTGCCACCACTGCAATTAGACCCACAGAAAGTGGCACTGGAATGGAAAAGGTTTTCCTACGAGGCAGAAAAAGGCTAATTGTAATCTATGTCTTTGGAATATATTTTTGAGGCATTAAGTATTTGTAGAATACCAGAAAAGAAATTTAACATGGTCTAGGTTGGAGTGGCAGCAATGGGAGGCTGTGGCAGAATAGAGCCATAGTAAAAGTCCCAGGCTGGGAACTCCATCCAGGAGAATCTGCTGCTAGGAAGAGCTGAGCAGGTCTAAATGCCATCAGGCCTGGAACAGATATCCATACAGTCACATTGGGTGCTCAAGAACATAAAAATGTAGAATTACGACCATGTTGGTCACACCATCCAACAAAGCCAACCAGAAGGATGCACAAAAAGACCTGGTCTTTGTAACTTTTCTAACAACTCTCTCATCAGTCCAAGCACACCCTTGAAACTCCTCTTTCCAGCATTTTGGAAACATTCTTCCTACAAGATATATTGGGGAGAAATAGTTCCCTGTGAGGGAGGTGAGGCCCTGGCACAGGTTACCCAGAGAACCTGTGGTTGCCCCTGGATCCCTGGAAGTGTCCAAGGCCAGGTTGGATGGAGTTGGAGCAACCTGGGCTGGTGGAAGGTGTCCCTGCTCATGGCAGAAGATGATCTTTAAGGTCCCTTCCAAACCAGGCAACTCCATGTTTCTATGATTTTCCACCAAACTTCTCAGAAGATGAGATGATGCTGTGCTTTCAGCTTCCCCAGCTGAACAGCTCCTTTCCTGGCTCTTCCATGCCATCCAAGAACACAGGATTAGTGTATTTCCATGCTTTTGACCACCACATCAAATAACCCCCTCCCTCCTCCATCCCTCTGCAGAGCAACTGGGAGATTTGCCTGACTGGTTTTGCCAGGAGCCATCCCCCAAAGCCTCAACACTTTAAGGTTTGGAGCACATCCACCCCACCAGCCCCAGCATTCCTGTGCTGTAATCACGGCAAGCCTTTAAGCATTTTAAGGAGGGGGGTGGTGGAGAAAGGAGGTCCGTGTTTGCAGAAAGAAAGGGAACAATAATTCCTTCGGCAGTTTGATGTTAAAAAAAAAAAAATAGACGCTTGTAAGCTGCTCTGAAGTTTGAATGTCAGAAGTAGACCCTGGGGACGTGGATTAGAGGGCACAATGAAGGTGAGGCTGTGAAATGAGCATCACAGATCTTTGGGCGATTGTTAATAAGAACACAGAAATGCAAATCTTCAAGAGCTGGTGAGCCACCATCGTGTGTGCCTACAAATCCACATGTGACTCCAAGCAAATTGTGGGAGAGGCACACCAGCACGGGAAAAGGCATGTGGCTGGTGAGGTTCCAGCACAGAAGTCTCATCTCCAGCTGGTGGACAGCAAGAGGTCCTTCAGAGAAGCAAGCCCAGGGTCTCTTCATGTACAAAGATAAAGGGAAGTGACCCAATCTAAGTTTGGCTGGGTCCATGAATTTCCTCTTTGGAAGCACTTGGTCACCATGTGTAGGTCCACTGAGAGATTCCCTTGCATGTGACAACAAGAAAATTGCATGTAATTTAATGAATCCTTACTGTAACGACAAATAACAGATTGATTGTCTCCTTCCTCTGCTTTTTACTTGGTTTTGCACAGGAATCCATCCCAAATTCTTTATGGAGCTGTTGCTGCTAGAGGAGAAAGCCGAGCTGGAAGTCACACACAGCCACTCCCACAGTGAGGGCTTTCTTCTTGCTGACCATGATTTGTGTTGCTCTGTTGTTTTGGGTTTCCAGGCTGAAAAAGGAGCTCTAATTCCATCCTGCTCCAAGCTCTGTGCTGTGTGTGAGGACAAGGAGTCACTGCAGACATCCCTTGCATAAGCATAAGCTCTCATGAAAGTGGTTCATCAGCTCCACTCAAGGAGCCAGACAAACAATTCCATAACAGGGCTTGAGTCCTCTCCTGAACGGCACAACCTTTGGGTTGTTGAGGATTCAGTGGGGAAAGGGTCTCTCCTCAGGCCAGGACTCTGCTCAGAACAACCCTGAGATGGAATCTGCAGACACCTTCCCAACCAGCACTTGGTGCTCACACAGGACCTTCCCCTTCTTCTCAGATGTTGCCATTGGACCATCTCCTCCCTCTAAATGCAAGTCAAAGAGCAGAATCAGTAGCCACTGAATACCTGATACCCTCCAGCATCCTGGGAAGGACAGGGAATACCATTCCAGTCTCGTAAAACTCTGGCTTTTAGGCTGCTGCAGATTTGGCCCAACCCCAGCTGGCCCTTGAGAAATGCTCTTAGCAAAGACAGCCGGGCCAAGGTGGGAATTCCCAACAGATTGGGGGTAGAACCCAACATTTGGTGGGTGCACCCCAAATCCATATCCCTCCCAGGACCCCCAGATAGCAGCAAGGAGAAAATGTGCCACACCAAAATTAGCACTGGGTGGGTTTCACATTATGCCTCCAGGCAGAGGAGACAGTACAGCCTTCCATGGGCTCATCCCTCCTTCTTTCTCTTTGGAGTCCTTTATTTTTTCTCCCCTTTCTCATTCTGTCTTTGCTTGAATTTCAAGGTTAAAAAAAGTCAGGATACAATAGTAAATATGTAAGATTAGCTCCTAAAATATGTTAGCAAGTGAAAGCTAAAGAAAGCCAAATGAATTTAAAAAAGGCTTTCTTGAAGCTTAGAACAGAGACAGCTCTTTTGATCCTTTATCACACCATAACAAAAAAAGCACCGAGTGAGATCCATATATACAATATACATATAATATATATATTTATACACCCCATGTGCTGGGCTGTGAGTGTGTGTGTGTGTGCATGTGTGTGTGTATGTGTGTATTTTAATTCACATAGGCTTTCCTTTCTTTAAAATGCTGCAAGAAGCTTTTTTTCTGCAGNTATACACCCCATGTGCTGGGCTGTGAGTGTGTGTGTGTGTGCATGTGTGTGTGTATGTGTGTATTTTAATTCACATAGGCTTTCCTTTCTTTAAAATGCTGCAAGAAGCTTTTTTTCTGCAGATTTCTTTTTCTTTCTTTTTTTTGATATTTCAAAGCTGGCAGTTCAGTAAATGGCTGGAACTGCCACATCTCTGTTCTTGCTAAAGAAATCAATGCTAATCCTATTACTGGCAGTTATCACCTATCCCAGAAACCGCGGCTAAAAGAAAAAAAAACCACTGAGATGTCAAAGTAGGAAAAAAGCATGGGGGAAGGGGAGAAAGCGCCCTTCATTCACTTTCAAACAGTGATTGTTTTCTTATTTTTGATCATTTTTTCCTGTTAAGAGAGAAACTAAACCACAAAAAAAAAAAAAGAAAAAAAAGNAAACAAAAAAAAAAAAAAAAAAAAAAAAAAAAAAAAAAAAAAAGAGGGGGGGAGGGATGGAAAAATATAAAGAACAAATCCATGCTCAAATAACATTAAGGGCCTGATTTAAACCCACACACCCGCATGGAAACCCAGGCACGGCTCAGAGCAGAGCCTCATGGCACCGTGCTGAGGTGGGGACAGGGGTCCTTCCCATCCCCCCAGATCCCCTGCCTTGCCAGCCCTACAGATCCCAAAGGATTGTTTGGGGCCACTTGTCAACACAGGGGGAGGAGGGGGTGCCAGGCCCTTTCTGGGTGTGCTCCAGATGTGAAGACCCCCTGCCCCCCAAGCACTCAGGGAGCAGGAATTTCTGGGTGCTGACTGTTCCTGTGCTGGCTCTGCCTGCTGCAGCCAGCTGGGATGTGGCCAGACTCCCCTGCCTGCTCCAGATGTGGGCAGATGTCCTCATCCCCTGATGTCATTTGGGGGTCTGTCCCTCACATCTGCAGTCCCAGGGCTGAGGATCTCAAAGGGCTCAGGTAGGGCAGTGCAGGTCATGCTTCACCATCCATGTGGGATCCTGGATCCTCCAAAATATTTTAATGTGCTTCCATCTTTTCTTCCCTTCCCGTGTACTCCTACAGAGAGTCACAGAACGGTGAGTGATGGAAAGGACCTTAAAGTTCATTTAATCCCACTCCCTGCCATGGGCAGGAACACCTTCCACTAGCCCAGGTTACTCAAAGCCCCATGCAACCTGGCCTGGAACAATTCCAGGGATGGGGCAGCCACAGCTTCTCTGGGCACCCTGTGCCAGGGCCTCCCCACCCCAACAGGGGAGGATTTATAATCCTAATATCCAGTCCAACCCTGCTGTCTGTCAGACTGAATCCATCCCCCTTGTCCTGTCACTCCAGTTCCTGATGAATCCCATCTTCATCAGGCCTTGAGCACCCTCAGGGTACAGCTCACCTGGGATTTCAAGGTCCTGATTGTGGTTCTGACCAGAGGATGCTGACAAAATGGAGCTCCTGAGGTCACCTCCCTCCATGAAGGTCCTGTCCTGCCTGTCCTGCCTGGCCCACTTCATTCCTCAGGAGTTTGGGGGGATCAGAGATCCCAGTTGAGTCTGTGTTACTCTAAAATGAAAGAGCAGCAGCAGTTTGGAACCTGTGGCTTGGGAAGAGGCACTCAGCTCTTCCCCATCAGACCACGGCATCCTCCTCCCTGCAGAAGTGAGGTGTTGGTCCTCAGCCATACCAAGGACAGGGTGGCACCACCTGGTACCAAGCAAGAGAGTAGAGCCAAACCAAAACAACAGCCAAGAAAGAAATAAAACTCAGCCCAAATCAAGGCCTTGGACAACAGGAGCCGTGTCCCTGCAGCCACAAATCAATGCCTTTCCAGGCACCACGGGAAGCATTTCCATCACTCCCACCACCCACACCACCGTGGCCATCCCTTCCAAACTCTGGCTTTTATCCAAAATCCCAGTTTATCCTGATAAACTGGCTCACTGGCCAACAAGCCACTGGAGATATCAGGAGCCCACTGGGGGTGTTTTTCTCTGTCTTGAAACTCTAAGGCAGAGTCAGAACCAACTTAGGCCTTTGAGAATATCTGGAACTTGTGCAAAATGAGTTTGAAAAGCTCAACTAAGGGCCATGACAGGAAAGGGGCAAAACCCACGCACTCCATTTGTGGTGTTGCTTGTAACCAGCAAAGCTGAACAAAGAAAGGAAAAGCACCAGAGAGGAGGAAGGTGTTTGACTCGGGTGGTTTGCAGGTCCTGGCCTGGCTCGTTCTCATCCCCCTGCCCAGGAGGCACCACCACATCCACCTCTGATGGTCCAACCAGGCATCTCCAGCTTCTCTCATTGCAAACCCTGCCCACTGCCAGGATACTGTTTGGTTGTGGTTGGAGTGCTAAAGGGAAGTAATTGTTGGCCAATCCCAAAATAAATTAGTCCTAGTTTGACTTGAACCCATCACTTTGCTCCCAGTTCGCTGCAAGATCTCTTCATGGGTTTAGTGGTTTAGTGCAGCTGAAGTCATTATTAACAAAGAAAATTCTTTGATGTGGGTGGGGAGATGATGTTGCCAGTAAGTCAAACTATCATTAAAATAAGTTAGGAGTATTAAACTATTTTTGTGGGTATTTTTTACACAACAGAATACAGCGCTGAAACCAAATCAAGAGTGATGGAAAACTGAGCCCCAAATGGGAACAAACCCAGGGTCTCCATTGCATTCCCTGAGCCCTGAGAATCAGAAGAAAATTAAAATTAAACAGGTTTTTATTCACTGAGAAATTTTTTTCTGTGCTGGTGGACACAGAAGGGTAAGTCCTGTCTGGCCCCCTCTCCTGTGCTTGTCCACCAGCAGGAGGGCAGTGGAGAATCATGGAATAGTTTGGCTTGGAAGGAATCTTAAAGACCATCTTGTTTCACCCTTCCACTAGCCCAGGTTGCTCCAACCTGGAACAACTCCAGTGATGGGGCAGCCTCATCTCATCTGGACAAGCTGTGCCAGAGGACCTGAGGGTCACCATGGGTGGCTCAAGTTACAGGGGACGAATCCCACCCATAGGACTTCCCTTCTTAAAAGAACTTTAAAAAAAATAATTCTTTAGGTTTTTTCTAAGTGGTTTTTTTTTTTTTTTTTT
>VXAX01000533.1:371153-388851 GCA_013399835.1 Leptocoma aspasia | reverse complement strand
AACAGGGTGGGGTGGGGCTGAAGGATTTCCACGATGCAGAAGGGAATCATGGAGTCACGGAATTACAGAACCACAGGATGGTTTGGGTTGGAAGGGACATTAAAGCTCATCTCTCATTCCAACCCTGAATATGCAAACTGAGCAGGGATCGGTCACAGGGAAAGGTGGAGGGGTGTACATCTTCCCAAATCATCCTCAGCTCCCTAACTGTGCCTAGAAATACAGCGGGGAGAGGGAAACAGCTCATGCCAGGCCCAGGAGGAGATTTTTGGGGATGCTCCCGGGCACCTCCTCCCTTCCGAGCCGAGCGCAGCCCAGCCCCGGTGCTGCTCAGAGATGGGAGCCTGCAGCCGCGCAGGGAACTTCTTCCCTCCCACCCCAGCCAGTTTTCCCGAGACAACTGCCATTTCTGTGAGATCTGGAGATGTTTTCCCCGCCAGCAACAACGACAAGCTGCTAAATGGTGTCAGCGACTCCCTGTCTGAGTCCCGGCTAAAATAAACCATCATTTTCACGCCAGTGGCGTTTCACCACATCATCAGCGCCAGGCTGGCTCCACTCAGGCACAGACATCCCTTTAATTATATAAATCAAAATAAATAAAATATCACGCCCTCGGGCCCATCGCAGAGTGTTGTGCCTGATAGGAAAGCACTGGGAGGCAGAGGGGGCTTGGGAAGAGGCAGCTCCTTGTGCTGCACAGCTGCGGGGAGGAAGGAAAAGCTGAATGATCAAACCCACGCCTGGAAGTCGGGAGGGAATGAGGAGCTGCTGATAGAGCCCATAGCCGGGAAATAAATTGTCTCAGCTCAGTAAAAACCCTACAAGGAAATAGTTGGGAAATCACAGATTGCCCTGAGTTGGAAGGGACCCAAAAGGATCATCAAGTCCAACTCCTGTCCCTGCACAGGACACCCCAAGGATCCCACTGTGTTCCAAGGTAGGAACAGCTGGAAATCACCTGACAGCTGCTGCTGCTGCTGCTGCAAGGGAGGGAGACAGCCCAAATAGCCACACTCCTGCATGGGGCTGGCAGGGAATACTGTTTACCTGGAAATTAAAACAAAAAAATAAATTATTATACCTTTTTTTTTTTAATCTCTTTAGCTGCTTCCTTCCTTCCTGCAGCCATGTCCTCAGGGATAGGTTTTCACTTTCTCTGCCTTTTACTTTTTGGGAAGTTAGAGCTGGATCTCTCAATTCACTTCATTTTACAACCAATCCATCCAAACCACATGGAAAATGGTTCTTGCACTGGTCACCCCAGTGGTCACCTGGAAAGGAGAGCTGCTGGGCCAGACTTTCACTGAAATGCAGCTGCTTTGGTTTCCTACTATCACTGGCAAAAGTTAATTTATTCAAACAAAAATCTCCCAGTCTGGGAGAAGGAGAGGAAGAGGTTGGGACTGTACAAGCTTTTCCTTTAGGTTATTTTTTTGACCTCACAGAACCTCCAGAGCCTCATGAATCCTCTTTAATAGCCAATAAAACCACGACTGATTGGGAAAAGAATTTTTAAAACCAGACTCTAATTTTTTTTGTCATTTTATAAAACTCAAGTGAGACACAACAGGGATGAACCTTTTCAGAATTACTTTGGGGAAATATTTTGCCTTTTTTGAAGGCAGGGAGCAGCTCAGCATAGCCACCAGTTAGTTCTTGATCTCCTTAAGATCTGGAGCAAAGACTGGAGGTACAACCAGAGGATATTGATGAGATCAGCTGCAAACTCTTGGCCCAAAAGAGGGGGGTCACTGGGGCAGAAAGGTGGAGGGAGGGACCAGCCCTTCAGGTGATCACGGTGGTTTTGTCAGGCTCTGACACCTCTGGGCCTACAAGCAGGTGAAATCTTGATCACTGCTGCATAATTACCTTATCTCTGATCTTAATTTCAAATATTTCTCCATGAAATGTTGTCTGTTTCCATTCCCAGTCCTAAAAATTTCATATCAGCAAATGGCATAATGTTATATTTATATTAATTGGATATTCTTGGTTTACTGCTCGCTCCATTGGCAGGGGGGAGGGTTAGAAACCACATAATATACAATCTAAAATATAAAATCCATGTTTGTGCACAGTGTATAATTTAATGCATGAGATACAGAAGATCTTCCAGCAGAGAGTGTTTTAAACAACAGCATTTTAGCCTCTAAAGCACAGCAGCGAGGGAAACATTTTCCATGCTCAGTTTCTCTGCTATTGGAACATTTGTTTTTTATTCTGAATATTTCAGCACATCTATTTACCTGGCACTATATTTAGTACCACAGTACCAAGATGGCATATATAAAGATTCAATTGCAATTCCCATCTGATGTCCCTTCCCTCTCCTTTTTACCCCCTTTTTTATGTCCGCACTCTGAATTCAGCACAAAGTTGGTGTGTTTAATTTAAAAAGAAGTAAAACGCGCCAGGAGACGCCTCAGACCACTGCAAATCACCTACTTTATAGAGGCAGTAAAATTGTGTATCGGATTAAAAGTGATGCTGATCTGAAATTTATGATAACTTTTAATGGCATTATAATTTTTTTTCCCTGTGCGCTCCATCACCGGATCGTTTGGATGCACAGTGCAGCAAGATGAAATTTGTAAGGGAAGAACATTACATAGGCAAGCTCTGAGGGGGGGGAAGGCTCTGGAATAATGCAGGAGCCTCTCCTGGGCACGCAGAGGACGCTCCATGGGGTTGGGTGTGGGGCCTGTGGACAAAGGTGGGATGTGCTCAGAGACAGGGAAGGAAATATCACCCCAGCTAAAGGTTGTTTGGGAGGACACTGGGACAAACCCATCCTGGAGCTGGCAAAGGTCTGGTGTTGGTTTTGTCTGTGCCTGTGTGGATCAGGGCTCGTTTCCCTCTGCCAGGCAAGGACCACTCCAGAGACCTCAGCCTTTGGACGTGGATCTGCCCTGGGACCACAGGGATCCTGCAGAGCCAGAAGGAGGGACCTGCTTGGCACAGCTCTGCCCTTCTGGCTCTGCCTAGGACAGCCCTGTGAGGGCACCTCCAGCCAGCACCCAGCATCAACACAGCTTTGGTGGGGAGAGATCCCCCTGAGCCTCCTTTTCTCCAGACTGAGCACATCATGGAATCATTAAGGTTGGAAAAGGCCTCCAAGACCATCAAGTCCAACCTGTGCCCGATCCCCACCTTGTCACCCAGCCCAGGGCACTGAGTGCCACCTCCAGGCATTCCTTGGACACCTCCAGGGATGGGGACTCCAAACCTCCCTGGGCAGCCCCTTCCAAGGCCTGACCACCCTTTCCATGGAGAAATTCCTCCTGATGTCCAACCTGAATCTCTCCTGAGGCCGTTCCCTCTCCTCCTGTCCCTGTTCCCTGGGAGCAGAGCCTGATCCCCCTGGCTGTCCTCTTCTGTCAGGGAGTTGTGCAGAGCCAAAAGGTCCCTCCTGAGCCTCCTTTTCTCCAGGCTGAGCCCCTTTCCCAGCTCCCTCAGCCCCTCCTCGTGCTCCAGCCCCTTCCCCAGCTCCATTCCCTTCCCTGGACACGCTCCTGGAGCCACACACTGAAGGAGGAGTGAAACCTCAGCCCATGATATTGTTACCCCAGCACCTCCTATTTGCCCAGCCAAGGAAATAAAGCACTACAGTTGTGTAATTAAACCCTCTGTCAATGATCTTACACACAAAAAATCACAACCAACCCCAAAATCTGTCCTTCCCAGACCTCAGCTTTGCAAAGCAACATTGTCCAACAGAAACACAGAGAGTCATATATTAGTCTTCTGAAATGAGCTTAAATTACTAAAACAGTGAACACGTGCATGTAAAGAGTGAATTAATTTATTAACAGCCACAGGAAACTGAATCCCACTATTTTGATCTGAAAAATACTTGTGCCAGAGCAAACCCACCTGGAGCTTGGAATTCTTCAGAAGTATCTCTGCGTTCAAGGAACCAAAAACACTGTGATACCTTGAGGGAGCTGGGAAAAGCTGCTGGGAAAGCCAGCAGATGCTGGAGGACAGGTTGTTCCAAGCAGACACCTGGCAAGAGGGAGAGGAGCTCATTGGGGTGAATCTGTGTCATACCAGAGGTGAAAGAACAGGAATTACAATTCCCACAAAGAAGGGAAATTGCATTGATACAAGGTGTATGAAACCAGATGTCAGCTCAAAATCTCCTTAGGAACAGCATGGAAAGAAACCTGAATTATTTTATCCACTGGCCACTTGCTCTGTGGAACATAAAGGAGAAAAACCAGTGGGTTTTCCATGCCATGTGCCCCAGGACACAGTGGATTCTGTCACAGGGCACTGCCCCACCTTCCAGTGTGTTAATGGAGATGGGGATCTGTGAGTAAACACAAGGACAGGTGACACAGCAGTTCTTTTGGAGAGGCTTTACTGCCTTCATTTCCAGCAGGGCTCTTTTGCAAGATGAATTTGCAAAAAATAGGGAATTGTGTTGTCCCCTTGGGGTCTGAGCTGGTGTGTCCCCCACTGAAGGGATTTTGGGAGCCACTCAGCCTCATTCTCATGGATAGCTGCTTAAATTACCATCTGTGTAAAATTTTGTGACAGCACCCCAATTTTCCACTGGTGCCTTTGGTGCTGTGTTGGGAAACTTCCATTCTCTTCCCACTCTTTCTCTGCCTCATTTTCCTCCTCTCCTCCTCCAAACTCCGTGATCACACTCCACAATAAAATACAACTGCTGTAAGTGATTGTTTTGCTGTATTATGTGAAGTCAAAAACCTTTTGAATCGTATTTTGCAGTGAACCTGCCTTTGAATCCCCACATTTTATCATTCCACAGCAACACATATAATTTCAAACAAACAAGCGAACAAACCCGATGAAAATGGCCTGAATCTCTTATCAGTCAGTTTTACACTGGCATAACTCCATAAACTTCAGTGGAATTAATCTTGATTTACACTGTTGGGAGAGCAGGAACAGGCACTGTAAATAGCTGTGTACCAGTGCACGACACTTAAAAGCAGGCACACCAGAAGTGCCTGGCAGGAGATGAGGATGAAGGCATAAAAAAAAGCTTTCCCAGTGGTGCTAATCCATGGACACAAGGATAAACCCCAAGGACAACGATGGAGAGGTTGTGCCACCCAGGGACCACAGTCCATGATGTGGAGAGACTCATTGGTTGCATTCATGGTGGCACCAGGCTGTGCCAAATGGGGACACAGCTCTCTGGGGACGCTGAGGTGGGACAGATTGTGAGTTTCACTCAGAGGAGAGGTTGGCTGAAGCATGTGGGAAGGAGTCCAGGTCCTGTGGTCACAGCTGGAGTGGATTCTGCTGTGGATGTAGCAAAGTGGCACCTGCACTTTGGGCTGCCTTCATGCTGAAGCCACTGGGAATGAGGCACCTCAAGATGATTTGGAATCTCCAGCATTCCCCAGAGAGGTGTGGGCTTCCACAGTTCCCAGGAATGCTGAGGGGATGTGCCCACTTGCAAGTCATCCCTTGGGACAGGTAACCTGTCCTCTCAAACACCTCATGGGGAACAGTACCAGGGGACACTCTAAAAAATGTCCCTCAAGTGATCAAGGCATGAGGTCAGACTTGTTACCAGCTGTTGCTCCCTCCAGAGAGAGGACAAGACTGCCCTGAACCAGGGATCAATCCCTCGGGGAGCAGAGTCATCCTCTGCCAGAGCTCCTGACCAGCCACAGCAGGTGGCAGCCAGTGCATTCCCTGAATGATTATCTTTAACAGATACATTTACATTTAAATTCTGAAACCCAAATGGATTCTGTCTCTTCCCTGCTAATTGCCAGGCCAGAAGTTGGGGTGTGAGGTATCCACCAAGTCACTTCTCCCACCTGTGGTGGACACAATCTTTGCTATTCCAGCTATTTTCAAACTCCTTCACTCCACACCATGGCAGAATATGGATAACATAATACCATTTTATTTTGCTCAGGGATACCATTATTAATTTTCACTGAGGTTGCACTAGTTAGGACTTCAGGAGGGGACAGAGGACAGAGAAGAGCACACAGCAAGGGAGAGGCAGGATCTGCCACAAAACAGACAATGAGCACCCTGATGCCCTCCCAAACACTGCAATTACTGTGGTCCAGACACCTCTCTTGGAAAACAATCCAGCAAAGGAGCCAGCGTGGAGTGACACCTGGGCTGGGCTGGATCCTCAGCCCCATGTGATGGGTCCATGAGTGAGGCACCCCAGGAAAGCTGGCACCAGGGACATGTCTGGTTATGGAGCACCCAGGCTCACTGGATCCCAGCCTGGAGCTGGTCATGGAGCACTGTGGTGCTTGCAGGGGAGTTTGTGAGGGGCTGTGCCAGGCAGGCAGGGCTCTGAAGGTGCCCAAAAAGGTTATTTTACTGATCCAAGGGATCAGTGTGTCCCTTGGGTCAGTGATACAAGATAGACGAAATGAGAAGGAGGGGGACCTTGCAGCTCAGGGGACACCTGCACCTGCTTCTTGATACTTTTCCTTTGAGTTACTGTAATGTCTGCAGATCTCTGCATCATCCTCCCATCCTAACCTGTAAAACATTTTGCATTGCGTGTTTTCCAAATTAAGCATTAAAAGCTTAACTTTATTGATTAAAGTTTCCAATGCTGCCACTGGAACACAGGAGGAAAAGCTCCAGGTTCTTCTACCCTTCCTGGGATGCACTCCAGCATCCCAGCTGGGCAGCCAGGCTCCACCCAACCCCAGGAAGATCAGAGGTGGTTAAGTAGCAGCCCAGACTTTATCCAATTGCTCTTATCCATCTTCATAACAAAGAGAAAACAACTCGACCATCTCTTGTGGGAAATAAATTGAGTCCTCCTCTGTATTAGCCCTATTGATGAGGCCCTGGTGAAGAGCTCCAGAAGCAATTAAAACAAGTGCTGTAGATCCAGGTGTACCTGGATAACATTCCTGTTCTCCCCTTCTCCCCAGGTCCCTATCACTCACTGGAATCAACACAAGGTGCATTAGAGAGGATGCTTCATAAAGAAAAGCTGCTCTTCAGGCTGAGACAGCCTTGATCCAACTGCACTTCAATTAGCAGAGTGCAGGTCCCAGGGACTCCTGGCCAAGCTGCAGCTGCAGAGATTAAGACAGAAGGATGCCTTGGAGCTGGGAAAGAAAATCCAGGGTGGAGTTTGCTTTATTTTTACCTCCTCCACTTCCCATTTTGGCCACTTCCCACTTGCCCTGCCAAGACCACTGGGCCCAGACTGCCTGGAAGGCCCAGGTAATGTATTTCCAGATCAGTCAGAGCAGACACCACATCTTCAATCAACGAGATCCGAGGCTTAACCTCATTTAAATGTTCTCTCAACAAAGGTCAAAACTTATCTGACTGCTGAGACCCCCCCACACTCTTACACCTGGAAAGGAAACATTTTGATGTTAATTAATTCTTTCAGATGAAACCAGCAAAAATGTCAATGTAACAAATTAGACCCACATTGATTATTGGCTTTAAAAAAAAGAGTTAATGGTTGTGGTCTGGAGAAGGGGGTTAGGCAGGTCTTTAAAGTGATGCACACATGCAATACTTCATGTTCATACAGGCTCTAGATTTGGTGTTTTAATTGGAAAAACGTGCTTAGGAATTCTCTGTGTCTCTTATTCCCTGCTCCTCTTTGCTCCTCGTTTTCCCTCCTGCTCAGGAGGACAGTCCAGGCAGCTGGAAGGTAACACCAGCACTCAGTGAGCAAAGCTCTGCAGAAGCCATTTGTTCCCTCCCATCTCCATAGGAAAAGGGCCACTGACCACCATCGTGTTTGGGAAGCATCCAGGGGCCAGGAAGCTGCATTTCATGGAGCAGCAAAAGCCAGGGAGCTGCCTATGGAGCAGCTGACAGCCTTGGAGGAAAAACGCTTCACTCAGCTACCACCTGACCCAGGAGTAATTAAAAGTTACCAGAGATTACCAGAAGCACCTGATGGTCTAGCATTATGGAGTTAAAGGTCCTGCAGAGACACAAGTCTGAGGAACTTGCCAAGAGGAGATGCCTCATCCCCTGTAAGTGTCCAAGGCCAGGTTGGATAGGATTTGGAGCAACCTGGGATAGTGGCAGGTGTCCCTGCCCATGGCAGGGGCAGGAACTGGGTGAGATTTAAGATCCCTTCCCACCCAAACCATCCTGGGACTCCATGACCTGCCAGCAATACAGACATACTGAAATTATATAATGCAATTCCCAGATGAAATTCCTATGCCACCACCAAACTGGGTGAAGAGCATCCCGTTCTCCCCCCTCTTCCCTGGCTCAAAATGGGACTTTTCTCATGCACAAAACAACACCAGTCAGGAGGGTGTGGCAGCAGAGAGGACCAGCAAAAACAGGGGGTTTACATTTAGTGCAGGGTGCTGGGGAAAGGACTGAGGCAGGATCCAAAGGGCAATTTCAGCAGCACACAATGAAAAAGAGTCCAAGGCAACAGCAGTGACATCTGAGGATTCTTAAAACCACGGTGTGGTCACTCTGAGGAGCTGGCTGAAATTGCACATATTTTAATCAAAAATCCAGATTGTAGATTAAACTTTGGAAATAAATCACACAGCAGTATTTAATTAATGAAGGCTTTAAGTGACCTAGATGAAAATACTCCAGCGATAACTCCTTGGCTGGCTTAAGTCAGTTTGCACTGATGATACATATTATATTTCCTGTCCACCGAAATAATCACCATTAATTCCCTGCCTGGAAAAGTCGCTTTGCCCTCGTAAAGCATGTTTAGAGCAGCTCTGGAAATTGAAGAGTGTGTTTAACAATCATGCAGTGGTAGTTTGATTGCAGCCTGGGGTTGACTAAGGCCATGCAGAAGGGTTGTGACCCCAAACCAGGTGTGTGCAGAGCCCAGCACCCCGTACAATAAACCACACTGTGAATTCAGAAAATACACCCACATCCCAAAGCCTGCATTTTTACCTGATTTTTATTAAGCTAAAGCATTTGCTTCCTTTGTCAGCAATAGGAGGAAACAACAAAAAGACCCCTCTGAAAAGGAGCATGACTACAGGCGAGTTTAACTGCAGCAGGCATGTCCTAGGGTAACAAGGATGTGATGAAACACACGCTTTACAACTGGGTTTAAACAGAAAAAAAAAAAAAAGGAAAGAGAAGCTACATTCAATGGCAGAAAAAATTGATTTAACCACATAAAATATTACAAGCAAAAATCAGAGGTTAGAAGTAGAGTTGAAAAGCGAACCATTACCTCCATTATCCAAAACAGGCTGTTTATTTACAGCTCCAAACTGTAGAAATGGCTTGGCTTAATCGTAATTAAAACCTTTTGGTATCTTTAGAGCAGCAGAAGTGTTGCACGCAAAGGTAGCAGGGCTGTGAGGCGGAGGAGATGCTCGGGCTCACAACAAGGACATCTTGGGCTGCAAGGAGAACAAAACAAAAGCCTGACGAACACGGTATTAGGCTGAGAGCAATTCCGACTGTGGCAAGACAAGAGGCTCTGTAATTGAATTTGCAAAAGGCCACACAGCAAAACTAGAGCTAGACTACTTGTAACATCCTTTAACTGAGAGAGGCATTCCAAGGCAGACAGGATCATCCTCTGGGAGAGGCACTAAAGGCTTCTGAGCTCCCTGCCATTCCTGTCTCCAGTCAGGAATCCCACAGCTCCCACCACGTCCATGGGACTGTGCTGCCTACCTGTGAATGAGGGGAAGGCTGATCCTTTTCCAGGCTTTTCTGGGTTGTGTTGAGTGCCACAAGGATGGCAATGCACTTCCAACTTCCACTGCTGCGATGGGATGGAGAAGGACACGGAGCTGCTGGAGGCATTCCAGAGCAGGTCACAGAGGTGCTGCAAGGGCGTGAGCCCCTCTGCTCTGGAAACACGCTGGGCAAGCTGAGGGTGCTCAGCCTGGGGAAGAGAAGGCTCCAGGGAGAACTTAGAGCACCTTACAATGCCTAAAGGGCATCAAAAAGAGCTGGAGAGGGACTTTGGATATCGGATGGAGGGACGGGACAAGCAGGAATGGCTGCACACTGCCAGAGGGCAGGGTCAGATGGGATATTAGGAAGAAATTCCTCCCTGTGAGTGAGGTGAGGCCCTGGCACAGGGTGCCCAGAGAAGCTGTGGCTGCCCCTGGATCCCTGGAAGCATTCCAGGCCAGGTTGGACAAGGCTTGGAGTAACCTGGGATAGTGGAAGGTGTCCCTGCCCATGGCACAGGGTGGAATGAGATGGGCTTTAAGGTCTCTTCCAACACAAATCATGATATGATACGATTGATATGATTGATAGGATTGATAAGACATGACATGACATGATTAGGATAGGATAGGATAGGATAGGATAGGATAGGATAGGATAGGATAGGATAGGATAGGATAGGATAGGATAGAATAGGATATTACAAAAGTGTAAGACAAAAGTGTAGAAAACCTTTGTTAAGCTGCCCCTGCAACCCCCAGGCCTACCACCAAGGCATCAATGGGAGCAGATCCTGCAAACACTTCTGAACATGATCCCATTTCTGAAGGAAACTCTTCAGGCAAACACAGTGCTGAGAGGCTGTTGAAGGCAGCCCTCAGCAGGATCAGAAATCCTTCATGGAAGGGTCATTTCATACTTTTGCCATCTAAAAAGCGAACACACATCTCCAAATGTGATGAACTGAGCCCTAACAGGTTGGAGAAACAGGATCTCTCACACCAGGGACCCAGAGCCACAACCCAGATGATCTCTCTGGGGCATTAGACACAGAGGACATCCCATCCAACCCCCACCTGCTCCCAGACCACCATGGAGCCTGGGGGTGCCCTTCTGCAGTGTGTCTGGGACCATGGAAATCTTTCAGGCACCCAGTGTCCCCTCCCTGTTGTCCCCCACGGTGACAAGTTGCCACCTGCAACCTCACCCTGCACAGCAAAATAGTGCCAGAAAGAGGTGAGAATGGCAAGGAATGGGTGTGCTGGAGGCAGATTCCAGAATTGGGTGCTCCCTTTGTGCACTGTGGCCAAGCCCCAGCCCCAGCCATAGGAATTCCTCACCTGCACCAGGGGATGTAAGGCAGAATCCACCCAGGAAATTGCGGGAAGGAGACATGGATGTCTCTCAACAAACTTCCTGTGTAAAAAGGCAAAGGAGATTGAGCAAGTACAAGGATTTAGCAGCATTCAGAACATTTTGGCTGAGGTGCATCACTCTGAGCTGGAAAAGTGAGTGTCTTACCTGTCCCCAGGCATCATTTTCTTCTCTGGTGAGCAACTCTCCCCAACAAGGCACATGCCAGGGAGGTGGAAGGTGCACAACATGGTTTGCAGTGGTACAATCTACTCCAAGGAGGTCCTCTCCACCTTGTCCTCCAGTACCTGGTCCCTCTATCCTGCTCTGGATGGCAAAACATAAATACACCAGTTGGAAGTGCACATTAAACCGAGACTAAAGCTTCAGCTGGGGCTGTATCCAATTCTTTGGCACGTCAAGGATGGGAAAGGAGGCACGGATGGCTTGTTCACTAACCCATGCTCTCCCTGCCAGAGAGCTGTGCCAGAAGTTATCAAGAAAGCTGCAAAATGAAAGCATGATATGCTGTGGTAATTATGTGTGCTTGGATATTTTTTTTTCTCAAATGTTCTGCCTTTTTGTAAATATTCTTTAGCATCTCCGTTGTCCCATTGCAGAGCAGTCAGCTGTGAAAATTATCTCCTCATCCTGGTTAACTCTGTCAGTGCCACACATGGGCATTCCCTGGCCAGCTGGACCAGCTGGAAAGAGCTCAGGGGGTTGGAGGGACCAAGGAGACCCTCTGGCAGTGGTGTGGGAAGAAGTTTGGTGGCATCTGTGAGCAACCTGTGTCTTTTAAATTGTGGTGATTCAAGCATCACTTCGAGCAGTTGCTCGAAGAAGGTTTTCCCCACCTGAAAAAAAGAAAAAAGTCGCTCTGGACCCCTCCAAAGGCGACACATTTTGGATATACTTTTCACATCCTTCCTTGTCCCAGTTACACCACTGAGTCTGTAAGGAGCCTGGAAAACTCCTTTCCCCTGCGTGTTAATTTTCCTTCCTTTGAATAAACACACGAAGCTGTTGACTGGAGGTGTGTAAATATTTACAGGGCGTGCCCAAGGAGGGTCAGAAACCAATACATCACCTGAGGGAAGAATACAAGCTCAGCGACCGTGAAGCCCTGAGCAATTACAGTTAAGTAACTGCAATACCAGCACATATTTAAGTACTTATGCAAGGAAAAGGGGCTGATGACCTCGATTATATTTGCATTGTGTTTCCTGTTGTTAGCACTTCCTTGGCAGAATTACTGCAATACATCTTGGACTCCAATTTCATCTGCCAGCTCCACGAGGCTGCAGCCAGCCTTTGGAGAGGTCCAAAAATGCTTAGGAGTCGGGCTGTATTTCTTCTTGTACAGCTCCTCTTTCTCGGCAGCTGCTCATGTCTCCAAACTGCCTTGTCAAGGAGAGCAGCAGGAGAAAATTTGCCCCAAAGCTTCTCTGAAATTCAGGAATCAACCTCAGCAAATAGACGATGAAATCTTCATCTGGCTGGATCATGACTTTCCTATTGAAAGGCTCCATGGAATGACACATTTCAGAATGGATTGATCGCTGCTATTTGAGAAAAAAGCAGCTTTGTAACTTTTTGTCTCAAGTAAAACCACAGAAATTTCATAGATGTAGCCTGGGGGAGACAACCTTTTGCGGAGAATTATAAATCTATTTGCAGATGATTTCTCACCTGAAGACTCCATGTAGGTAGACACCCCAAAAATTTAAATGTCATTAGGTGAAAGACCAAGGAGTTGTTAAATGGCATAATCAGGGTGTTTGTTTTGTCAAGCCTGGAGAGAAGGACACGGGGTTCAAAAACCCCTAGACGTGGCATTTAGGGACATGATTAGCAGTGGCCTTGGCAATGCTGGAGGGACTCGATGACCTTGGGGGGCTTTTCCAACCTAAATGATCCTATGACCCTGGTGGCACCCTATTTCCATGGTATTTTCCCTGCTTCACTCAGCACTTGGGATGCCTGGGCTGGGAACAGCAAGGTGGTTTCAGCTGGTGTGTTCATCCTCTTTGCAGCTCATTCCCAATGCAGAAATTCCTCCACTTCAGCCTGGAGACCATTCCTCATGGATTTGAGTTGGCTACACAGAGCAGGGCATTCCATGAGCCCCTCTGTGGGATTCTCCATTCCTTGTCACTGAGCTGAGGCTTCACCTGCTTTAATATGAAAGAAAAGCTAAAAGAACCCAAGATCTCTGTTTGGCTGTGGCACCCATTTGGAGAGGTGTGTCCTGTCTATCCACTGCTTCCCACAGGAGGGAAGAAACACTGATCTTCCCATTTCCAACTCTGCTTCACAGGTCACCCCCCAACGCTCCTCCTTTCCCTGTGTGGGAACAGCCACTTGGAGCACTCTGTCCTGAAACATGCGTCCATCCTCAGGGGCAATCAGCATTCCCAATTTTCTCATTTATACAAAGCCTTCTTCTCCTGCCAGCCCCACCAGAGCAGCGCACGGTGCCGTCTCTCAGGGGGCCAGGTGCAATATGGAAGTCTCCAGATGTTGGGGGATATGAACAGCTGGACCTGCTCAGAACAACACCAGGGTCCAAGACCAGTGCCATTGCACCCCCACCGATGCCAGGAGGAGATGCAGAAAATCCCAGGACAGGCTGCTGTGGAACAACCTCCTGTAAGTCTTGGAACATCTTTTCTAACAGCTTTTTTCCTGGGTAGTATAACAGGAGAACTCGGCTGCAGCAGTATCTTGGGGCAATGAATGCCTGAGGCTATGGATGAATTGCTCACAAAAGTGTCTTTTTATCAGTTTCAGTTCTGTTGCCTTTCAAGTTTATTCAGTGTTCCTTTGAATGAGAAGTAATTGTAATTGTCTAAAAAATAAATTTGACTGCCTGTTTGACCTCCTTTATACCGTTTATTGCAGTCATTTAATTTTCTAGTCATTCTTTCTTGGGAAAAAACAAACAATATTGTCACTCCAGCCACACTTGGAAGTCTTTGTATCATCTATAAGCCTTTTTTGTTTCCTTGTTTAATTTTGGATGTGGCACAACAAGAACTTCTCTCCAGCTTCAAGGTGGGAGCCCAGACTTGGCCATAGAAATGTCAGCTTGGGCAATAATTATTTGTTTAAACAAGTCTTCGTTTGTTGCTCCTTTTCATCATTGGAAAAGGAACAGTGAATGAAGCAAAGAGCAAATAGAGTGGCCTGGATTGGAAGGGACTGTAAAAATCCAACCAGATTCCACCCCCTGCCATGGGCAGGGACACCTTCCACTATCCCAGGTTGCTCCAAGCCCTGTCCAGCCTGGCCTTGGACACTTCCAGGGATCCAGGGTCAGCCACAGCTTCTCTGGGCAACCTGTTCCAGGGCCTCACCACCCTCACAGGGAACAATTCCTTCCCAATATCCCATTTAAACCTACTCTCTTTCAAGTTAAAGCCATTCCCCCTTGTTCTCTCAATCCATATCTTGTCCCCAGTCCCTCTCCAGCTCTCCTGGAGCCCCTTTAGACACTGGCAGGGGCTCTGAGTTCTCCCTGGAGCCTTCTCTTCTCCAGTTGAACATTCCCAGCTCTCCCAGCCTGGCTCCAGGGCAGAGGGGCTCCAGCCCTTGGAGCACCTCCATGGTCTGCTCTGGATTCTCTCCAGCAGGTTGATGCCCTTCCCATGGTGAGGATGCCAGGGGCTGGATGCAGCTGTGCCCATCCTGCCATACAAACATCCTCATGGCTCTGCCACGTTCCCTCCAGCTGCTGCCACAAGGAGCCACCATTGCTGGTGCTCCAGCAGCTGTCCCGAGCCCAGCTGAGTTCCCAGTGCTGTGGTTTCCCGAGTCACTCACAGGCTGTTCCCAGACCTGGCCCCGTTCCACTGTCCTTCGATTTCCCACCCAGACACAATATTCCTCCCTGGCCTTGGAAGGGCTGGTAATGAATGGTATGAAATAGCAGTGAACATCCACGCTGCTGCAGGGGGGAAATGGGATGGGATGCAGTCCAGGACCTGCCAGAGTGCTTCCCCAGTTACTGGAAGGGGTCGCTGTTCAGTGACAGGCACAAAGCCCGTCCTCTACGCTGGATGCATTTTCCCTGCAGCGCCGGGAGCCTTTGCCAGCCCGAGAAATGAGAGACTGGGGCTCAGAAGAAATAATCTTTTAAAACATAAATGGCCAAGCTGATTTACTTCCAAATACGTAACAGCAACAAAAAAAAATAAAAACATTGCTGTTGGGCAGGGCCCTCATTTGCCAAGTTTCAACAGAGCAAAATTTTACAGCGAAGTTATAAACACTTTAAATACTATTGTTGGTTTATAATGGAAAACCTGGCAGGCTCGTAGCTGAGAGTGCTCTTCCAAGGAATGCTTACCACAATGCTTACTCCACATATGGGATAAACTCAAGAGCCATGTGATAAATTTTGGGTTCATGTGATTAACCACATAAAACCACCCTTATCCACTTGCTCCATGATTTTTCCAGATCTAGAACAATTCCAGAATTTCCTCCAGGAGTTCACTCCCCTCAGCCAGTCACCTCACTTCAGTCTGCCAAAACCACTTTTGTTGATTCCTAAGGCTGTGAAGTACCTTTCCCAACTGAGCCACACGTAGAGGAGTAACAAGAGCTCAGAGCCTTTAAAGTATCTCTGATAAATAACAAAAAAAGAAAAAAAAAGGAATGCTTTGATTATGGACAATACCCCAAGGAAGCGAAATTTAATGTATTGTTGATGAATGGGTGCATAAAACACTAATATTAGTGATCACAGAGGGGCATCTCCATGTGTTTTACTATGGCTTCTCTTTGGAAGTGCTGGAGATGCAGATGGACTGAACCAGTGGAAAGCACAGATTTGGGTGCCTGTGTTAAACAACCACTCTAGAAAGCATCACTGTTTTCTGAAAAATTCCCCTCTGGGGATTTCACTTGGGGACTCCAGAACAAAGCCAAGCCCAGTCTCTTCAACAAACCTTGGCCAGGCCAAGCAGACCCAGTGGGGTGTGGGGTGCAGAAAAAGAAATCTGGAGATGTCTGCATGGAATAGCTGCAGCTCTCCCTGGCATTGCTCCTCTGCTGTGGTTTACATGTCCCTCCAGTGGGGTTTGGAACAGGGTTTGTGCTCCAGCAGGTCGTGGGCTGCATCCCATCCCATACCCCCCCTGCAGGCTCCTGGTTATCCATTACTATTCCATTCGTTACCAGCCCATCCAAAACGAGGAAGAAATATTGCCTGGGTGGAAATAACAAATCCTCTCTAACAGGGAGCTGGGCTTGTGAGAGGCTTGGGTGGAGACCCCAGTTCCACCCCAGAGTGAGGCAGGGCTCCAAACGTGACCCCCAAGCACGATGAAGCTGAGGAGGAAGAGCCACCAGCCCATTTCCTCCCCCCAGGGCCCGAGCCTGGCCAGGCTGCACCATGTCCATATTCCAGAGATGTTTCCAATGGCCTCGTTCTGGAAGTTCCTTGGAAGCCAAGGAGGCTGGTGCAAGCCTCGTGCTTCGTTTGCATTCATTTCCTTCCCAAACTCTCATTACCCGAAAGAGAAAGAGAGAGGAGAGTGAGTGCATTCAAGTGGAAATGGTTGGAGTGCACTTAGAGGAATTTAGCCAAAAGGAAAAGGATAGATGATGGTGGCTTTTTAAATTTTTTTTTTTTTTAGTATCATGTTTGCTAATTCAAAACCGATCAGCGGCTTCTGTGTGCCTTTTTTTATGCAGGAAATAATGGGTGAGCTTGGTACTCCTGTTATCCTGCTCTCACAAATAATTAAGACTACAAAGGGTACAAATCAGTCTGAATGCATGGCACAAAGGCTCAAGCTATGCAAAGGTCTTTTTCTCTCTCTCTCTCTTTCTCTCTTTTCATTTATTCTCTTATTCTGACAAGAGGTGGATNGAGATGTCTGCATGGAATAGCTGCAGCTCTCCCTGGCATTGCTCCTCTGCTGTGGTTTACATGTCCCTCCAGTGGGGTTTGGAACAGGGTTTGTGCTCCAGCAGGTCGTGGGCTGCATCCCATCCCATACCCCCCCTGCAGGCTCCTGGTTATCCATTACTATTCCATTCGTTACCAGCCCATCCAAAACGAGGAAGAAATATTGCCTGGGTGGAAATAACAAATCCTCTCTAACAGGGAGCTGGGCTTGTGAGAGGCTTGGGTGGAGACCCCAGTTCCACCCCAGAGTGAGGCAGGGCTCCAAACGTGACCCCCAAGCACGATGAAGCTGAGGAGGAAGAGCCACCAGCCCATTTCCTCCCCCCAGGGCCCGAGCCTGGCCAGGCTGCACCATGTCCATATTCCAGAGATGTTTCCAATGGCCTCGTTCTGGAAGTTCCTTGGAAGCCAAGGAGGCTGGTGCAAGCCTCGTGCTTCGTTTGCATTCATTTCCTTCCCAAACTCTCATTACCCGAAAGAGAAAGAGAGAGGAGAGTGAGTGCATTCAAGTGGAAATGGTTGGAGTGCACTTAGAGGAATTTAGCCAAAAGGAAAAGGATAGATGATGGTGGCTTTTTAAATTTTTTTTTATTCTCTCTCAAAAAAAAAAAAAATCCTCCAGAACTTAAAACTGTTTTAATCAGCTGAAAAACATACGTGGGCTTTACAGCTCTGAGACAGCTTGCACAGGCTCTGATAAATGCCTATCGCTCATTTGCATACGCTAACAGCTACACTTTAATCAGCCTCCTAATCCCTGATGATATTAATGAATTTTTTTTATGCACTCTC
>VXAX01000533.1:365237-371102 GCA_013399835.1 Leptocoma aspasia | reverse complement strand
ATTTTTTTTTTTTTTAGTATCATGTTTGCTAATTCAAAACCGATCAGCGGCTTCTGTGTGCCTTTTTTTATGCAGGAAATAATGGGTGAGCTTGGTACTCCTGTTATCCTGCTCTCACAAATAATTAAGACTACAAAGGGTACAAATCAGTCTGAATGCATGGCACAAAGGCTCAAGCTATGCAAAGGTCTTTTTCTCTCTCTCTCTCTTTCTCTCTTTTCATTTATTCTCTTCTTCTGACAAGAGGTGGCTTAGAAAGATACTTAGCAAAGCAATGAACTGGTCACTCCCAAAAAGCAAGACTTTCCCAGCCATTTTAAATGCTCAGGATACACATAGGGACTTTCTTTTTTTTAAGTATTTGTTTGCTCCATTATTTGGTGCATCCTGATTTTGGGAGAGGAGGCTGCCTGCTGGAGAAATCTTCATCAAACTGGTTTACCTTTGTTTTGGTGGCTCTGCTTTTCTCCTTGGGAGAGGTTGGCATGGGAGGGTGACACAGATTTTGAGGGAGGGAGACCTGGAAAAGTCTTGCTCACATGTGGGGTCATAGGGAAGAGAAGCAACAGAACAAACAAATCCATGTGGTGTGAAGAGCTGCCCAAAAGCAGGAGGATTTACCCAGCTCCAGAGGCTCCAGGTGTGTTCCAGTGCCAGCCCAGGCTCCAGACTACTCTGAGACCTCAGGCCAACTCCCGCCCTTCAGGCAAATTCCTCCTGCCCTCTCCAAGGTCAAATCATAGATCCAGCTGCTCCAGTCCTGCAGACCCTTCCCTTCTCCTGTTCCCCCTCAGGAGCAGCTGTGGAAGCTCAAGGTGGAGGTTGTGCAAGACCCACTGGTCACTTCTGCAGCTCCAGCGTGCATGACTTCCCAGAGATCCTCCCTTTGGAACACGTTGTCAGGAAAATTAATCCACAAACATCAGAGGTTTATGTCCAAAAAGGAGACAGGAGTCCTTTTGCTTTATTCAAATAAAGGAGAAGCCATGGGGAATTCCCCTGGGGTCTCCCCAATTTTTGGAGGACACAGCCTCCTTTTTATCCCAATTTCCCAGCCGCATTTCCCTCTCTCCTTCCCCATTGGCTGAGGCACTTGAGAGGCACAGACTTCCCAGAACATCTGACCCCCCTAATGTATAACCCTCCTTTTTAATTCTTATTTTAGAGTTTTTCCCGTTGTTTCTTTCATCTTTCAATATCCAATTTCATTTATCAGCAAACCTACAGTTTGTTTGTAAAGGCAAATATCTTTTTCCATTCATCAATCAGTGGAATCCTTCCCATTGTTTCTTTTGTCTCTCAGTGCTGGTTCTATCTACCAGCAGACCCACAGTTTGTTTGTAAAGACAAGTCCATCATTCCTCTCAATGTCCTCACCTCAAAATCAAATCAGGTAGGAAACCAGTCTCTCTGAATCCCTGTGCATTTTGCTGGGAGCCTGAAACACATGGCTCCACAGACCAACAAAAATGCTACAGACTGGGACTGATTTGAGCAGAAATGGATTGATGGACACACAGAGACCAGCATGGTGGAGCAACCAAGGAAGTTGACAAATGACAAATATCCAACTCTGTAGCAGTGGGTCTCAATGCTTTTGGTGACAAAGAGGGACCCAAGTCATGCCATCAGCCATAACATTGACAATTACAGCTGTAGTTCCATAAGAATTATGCACCATAACACAGGATCACAGTTTGGAAAAGCCCTCCAAGACCATCAAGTCCAACCTGTGACCCATCCCCACCTTGTCACCCAGCCCAGAGCACTGAGGGCAACTACTTGGATCTCACAGACAGTGCAGAACAACTCCAGGCATTCCTTGGACACCTCCAGGGATGGGGACTCCACCACCCCCCTGAGCAGCCCCCTCCACACCTGACCACCCTTTCCAGGAAGAAATTCTTCCTGCTGTCCAGCCTGAAGGTCCCCTGGCACAACCTGAGGTCATTTCCTCTCATCCTGTCCCTTGTTCCCTAGGAGCAGAGCCTGACCCCCACCTTGCAGCACCCTCCTGTCAGGGAGCTGTGGAGAGTGTGAGAAGGTCCCCCTGAGCCTCCTTTTCTCCAAATCAACCCCATGAAGTCACACGGACACCAAAAGGCAAAACAGCTGAACCTGAGTGGGTGACAAAACAGGACACACCAAGTGCATGCAGAAACCAATCAACGTATCCGACAGAAAATAGTCACTTTCATTAAAACAAGCAAAATAAGGATTTGAACAAATAAAAAAAACCACAACGAAACATCTGAAGGAAGCCTGCAGGCATGTCTGATGTGTGCAAGTCTAGACTTCCAAACTCCAGAGGATTTTTGCATTAGGAAGCTGGGTAAGGCTGCTGGAAAAGATTCCTACTTCTGCTCAGTAATTCTTTCAGGAGATGTAAGCAAACATCTCTGTAGGGTAATCTCAGCACTAACATATCATGCCCAGATCTCTGAGGATTACCATGAGACTGAAGCAGCAGCATATCCTAAACCTTACATTTAGGATAACCATGAGCACTGAGAACACAGAAATGTTTATGTTCTTTAGCAGAGCTTTGCAGCTAGCCAAGTGAGGGCAGGTGGGATTATGTAACCTCTGGCCAGGAAGTTTTTTGGGAATGCATGAGAGCACAGGCACTGTTTTTCCTGCTAATAATATTGAAATGACAGAGGAATACTCCCTGACCAAGACTATTTGTACAAGATTTGCTGCAACTCTTTCCATGAAGAAATTCCTCCTGATGTCCAACCTCAACCTCCCTTGGCACAGCTTGGGGCTGTTTCTTCTTGTCCTGTCCCTGTTCCCTGGGAGCAGAGCCCGGCATCCCTGGCTGTCCCCTCCTGTCAGGGAGTTGTGCAGAGCCACAAGGTCCCACCTGAGCCTCCTTTTCTCCAGGCTGAGCCCCTTTCCCAGCTCCCTCAGCCTCTCCTGGTGCTCCAGCCCCTTTCCCAGCTCCGTTCCCTTCCCTGGACACGCTCCAGCCCCTCAAGTCCTTCCTGAATTGCTGGGCCCAGAACTGTCCCCAGGGCCGGAGGTGCCTCACAGGTCCCAGCACAGAGGGACAGTCACTGCCCTGGGCCTGCTGGACCCACCATGGCAGGGACAGCCCAGGGGCCATTGGCCTCTTGCCCACCTGGGCACACCTGGGCTCACGTCCAGCCACTGTCACCAGCACCCCCAGGTCCTTTCCCACTGGGCTGCTTGGATCTCACAGACAGTGCAGAACAACTCCAAGATAACTGCAAATAGAATAAGGTTTGGGGTAAAGTGGAGCTGTCATAGAAGCATCAACACTGGAACATTCTGAGGTTCCCTGGGAGTATAAGACTCAAAGTGACGCAAGGTCACTTTGGCTCTGGCCCTCTGGCAGGACGACAATCTGAGCCATGGGCTAAAACCCACCAAAAGCTCAGCTTGCACTTGGAATCCTGGCAATTGTTTTAGGTCACGAGTGTTTTCATGAATGTGTTTATGGGAAGAATTCAATCAAGGTTGAAAGAGACCATAAAGCACCAGGAGCCACAGAGAAAAATCCATTGTACAATGAGCCACCTGGACTTCAGAAAAAAAAATGTAATGAAATTGCAAAAGTACTCATTAAATGTGAAATACAGGCCCAGTAAGGAGCTTAGCAGATATGCTTTCAAGAACACCTATAAATAATGAAAGCAATGAACTGCAGGAAGAGGAGTTTGAAGTAAATATGAGTCAAGTACTACCCATGTCTGAAATGAAATTTGACAAGTTCAAACAAGTAACACAAAATGACCCAAGTTGACAACAGTTTGGGGAAAGTAATTCTACAAGGATGACCAAAGGAAATATAAAGCCAGTGCTGAGCATAAAAACTTACTTGGATTAGAGCTCTGAAATTGCTGCCATTGATGGGGTTGTGCACAAAGGACACCCTGTCACAACACAATGTCTGCACAAGGGCACAAACGCTGAGTCAGTTTCAGGGACAGAAACCCATGGGATGGCACAGAAAGAACAGAGTTCTGATGGTCCCATGGCTGAATGCCACCAGCAAAAGGGAATCTGGTGTCTTCAAAGCCAACACAAGCCAGGGGGATGTAAAAGATTGATATGAACCAAGGGTGGGATTGGGGTGGATCCACTTTTGGTCTATGCCTCCATGATGGTGAATACAAAGTCTCAGCTAAGATACTCAAGCCCACCTTCACCTGGCATGCAACCAACCAAGAAAGTCATTGCAGAGCTCCCCTTTCTGCTTTTAGGGATTGCAGATGAGTCAAAGTGAAGCACAAACCCATGCTCTAGTGCCAAGGTGTTAATTGACCCCAGTGGGATCAAGGCAGTGCCCTCAAGTCCCCAAAATATACGAAAGATCTCCTCATTGTGGGTGGGGGCTTTCAGCACAGCTGTAGAATCATGGAATCCTTAGGCTTGGAAAGACCTCCAGGATTATAAAGTCCAACCTTTTAACCTGTACCACAATGCCCACGAGATGAAAAGTCAGTGGGGAAGAGAAGAAGAGGAATTGTGCCCAAATAAGAGCAAAGAGCTGAAAGGAAACCCTAATTTCCACCATGTGAGAAGCAGACATTAAATGCACCACTTTCTTGACTCCATATTATGGATTTATTTCCATAAATTACTAAGGACATGCAGCCCATTTCATGGCTGATCCACACAGGAAAAGGAATCCTGAAGGCAACAGGGACCTCTTGCAGGTGTCCCCTTCATTTGGAAACCTGGCTCCATCATGACTCCTGCAGATGTTTCCACTGTTGACAGATTTACTCCGGTGTCAAAATTAATTGGAGCCAAGAAGAATTATTCACCCAACAAACTGAATCTATGAAGAGGGTCAAGACTCTTTTATGTTCCATCATCCAGTAAAAAAAAAAAATAATAATCATGATCCCATCAGTACCCCCTGGGAAATAGCAGCTGATAATGGCACATCACAAAGCAGGATGTTGCTCTTGTAAGCTGCCATTATCTGTTCCTACAAGGACAGGCCACGAAGGCCAGCAACCTCCCCACATCCAAATCAGCTTTGCAAACCCATTTTAAAATTTTTTCGATTGTTGATGCACTTTGTCATCTCCATGCACTCACAAAAAGATCAATTTGCTCATTCAGAGGGGAAGAGAATGGTGAGCATGAGCTGACAATGTGTGCTCAGCTCTGGGCACGCTGCTTTTACAAAGATAGTGACAAACTGGAGGCAGTTCAGAGAAGAGTGACAAAAATGATTTGTTCCTTGAGGACTGATCCATGAAGAGCAAAATACACACAATTTGGTTTAGTGATGACTGCAGGAGGCTGAAAACGTGCATTCTAAATGTTTGAAAAATGGGCTTGCAAAAGAAGGAAGAACAAAGTTTTCGTTTGGATGCAGCTCAAGCCGAAAGAAGTAAGGCTGCTTTCAGGGAAAGTGTCCTGGAATCATCTGGAAAAACCTCATAAGAGAAGGTAAAGGAGATTTGTGTCTTAAGTAACTTTAACCCTTAAAAGATTGGAAAATATATCAATGAAGACAATACTGACCTTGATAGGAGGATGAGCCATTGCAAGTTTTCTTGCTCCATTCCCGTGATCCAACCACCAGGAAAGAATCCACATGTGAAATGCTGAAAGGTGGGAGCAAGGCACAGCCATTGGCAGGTGATTAGCAGCAGGCAGGAGGTCAGTCTGAGGGATTGCCATGGTCCCTGTCACCCACAAAAAACCCTCCGCAGCCCCAGGACTGCAGCAGCAACCAAATCTTTTGTGCACAGGAATAATCCAGCTGGAAATTCAACCCTGAGTGAATCTGAATGACCCCCAGTCCAAAGCTGGGGTTGTTTGGGAATGGCTAAAACCTGAATAACCAGGAAACCTGAAGAAAAGGAGGTTCAGGGCAGA
>VXAX01000533.1:310237-360237 GCA_013399835.1 Leptocoma aspasia | reverse complement strand
CTGGGCTGCACAAACTCCGGACAAACTTCAGGGCAAACCTTCTCTTCTCAGCACATCTGCAGAGGCATCTGACTTGGCCAAAACCAGGGAGTTTGAAGGAGTTAAAAGTTCCAGATCAGTCCCAAAGCCAAATTTCAAGTCCCTGTGAAAATAAAAATAAAGCATGAAAGCAACAGAATTTCTCAACAATGTGGGTGTTGGATTTTTTTCCCTTAAATAACTGTAAAACAATGCCTTTTCCCCATATCACACTCCTGGATCTGGTTAAACTCTATTTCCCTCCTGTTTCCTCACACACACACACATATATTCATACACACAAAGCCCAGCCTGAGCCAACGGCCTGCAACTGAAAATTTCAGCCTGAACTGTTCCATGTTGGCAAGGATGTAGCATTGGAAAAGAGAATCTTTTAATGGGAAATGTTTGGCAACCTGAATTGCAGGCACCACTGCCAGCTCCACCAATAATTATAGCTTAGTTTAACAATCATCTGTGTGCTAAAGAATATATTTAACGACAAGAGCATTTGCCAGTGATATTCAAGTCCCAACTGACTAGGAGACAGCCATGGGATGCAGGAATGACCTTGCACTGCCTGTTTGCCTCCAGACCTTCTGCCTGAGCCACAGGGAGCTCCTCCATTGGGTATTTTAGACAAACCTCAAGGGTGCTTTTGTTCCCTTCCATCTCTAATCTGCCCCAGGCCAAGGGAGAACATCTTTATACATAAGGCGATGCCTTATTCCCCATGGACAACCAGCAAGAAAATCTCTTGAATGTTCCTGAAGTCTGCAATGGATTCAGAGAAGGCAAACCTTGTGTTGACATCATGCCATCTCCCAAGATGTGCCTGTCCAGTTGACTTTGGCAGCCACCACCTCTACCTTGGGGACATCCAGGATGTCCCAAGCTGGAGATGGGCCTCCACTTCCTGGGCTTGGTGCTCACTGCAGATGCACAGAGAAGCTGCCAGAGAAGCTGTGGCTCCCCATCCCTGGAAGTGTCCAAGGCCAGGTTGGACATGGCTTGGAGCAACCTGGGCTAGTGGAAGGTGTCCCTGCCCATGGCAGAGGGTGGAACTGGATGAGCTTTAAGGTCCCTTCCAACCCATTCTGTGATTCTATGAACCTCAAAGAGGAAAATGCCAAATAGTGAATATCTCCAAAGAAAGAAATTCTCCCAGATCTCTGTCCCTGTCCCAGCACCTTCCATTTGTTCTGGGCTCCACTGGTCTTGCTCCAGTTTGGCAGCATCTTTTGTACTGGGGTCCCCAAACTGCCCACAGTATTCCAGATGTGTCCTCACACTGTTGAAGAAATATCCCTTCTCTTGACCTGCTGGCCATGGCAACGTCCTGGGACCTGCAGCTTTTGTACCTTAAAAACTAAATCATGGCCAAGGGCCAGACCTGTATGTGAGGCCATCAGCTTCCAGGCAAGCCTAGGATACAGCTCTATCCTGCTCAAGTTCCTAATTTTACCACTACATCAGTGTTTTAAAAAAAAAAAAAACCAAACCAAAAAAAAAACCCAAACAAACAAAGGGAAAGTCTTTGATAACTGTAAAAACATTCATAACTAACATAACTAACATTCAGGACATAGTGAGTAGGGAATACCATGCTTTGAAAATCTTTATTTTTTGAGATTAAAAAATAGGTCCTCTACGCCTTCTCTGGTTAGAAACTAGCCAGGCAATAACAAAGTTTTACCACGGTTAAAAATTCCCTATTCAAAATGGAGTTTTCCTTTCAAAAGCTTCCTATTCACTTGAATTTTCCAAATTCACTTGAATTTGGCTTTTCCCTTGAGGCACAAGGATTCATATTCTTTCCAAAGGGTATTTATGCTGGGATTTAATCCTGTCCCTTGCCATTTGAGTGGCTCTTATAATTTAGACTAACACACAGCACCCTGCTCTCCCAGCTCCAGGATGGCCCTGGCACAAGGGAATGTGTTATGAGATGCCTGAAATCAAGTTATTATCTCTTCCATGAATTGAAACCTTCTCAGAGACAATGTTTTACAGATAAACCTTATTTCTAGGTTTCAACTAATATTCTAATACTATTTTAAACCCAAACATTCTTAATTCTCCCTTTTCTTGTAGATATTAGCAACTCCTTTGTCCTTAATTCCACTTTAATAACATCCTTGTTTTAGAATTTCCATGGGGTTTAAATATTGTCTTTAGCGTTTTAAGCCAATCTCCAACACTTGCCAAAGTTTTACAGTTCCTGGCAAACCTCCTGGGAATCTTGTAGAGTCAGAAACCAGGGTGTGATTCTCTCTCCCTCACCTCCCCATCCATCCCAGCTGGACATGGGTGTCCCATTGTCCAGCCCAGGGAAGTTTGTGGCACCAGTTACAGAAGTTTTTTCGGTCAATGCAGGAACCGGCGTGATTTGGGCACAAATTGGCCCAGCCAAACTGTCCTGGGCATTTGGAGCTGGATGCCTCTGGAATTGCCCAGCTCAGAAGCTGGCAAAGGCAGCTCAGCAGGGAGGTACAAGCAGAGCTTCTCTGCCCATGTGCAGGTGCAGGGGACTGAGGGGTGGAGTCCCCTGTGAGGAGCACTGGAGAGACTGGACCAGCATGTGGGAGGGCAAAGGAGGTGTCCAAACCATAGAATTCTTTGGGCTGGAAAAGACTTCCAGGATCAGAGTCCAACCATTCCCTCAGCACTGCCAAAGCCCCACTGCCCCATGTCCCCAAGTGCCACATCCACATGGCTTTTCAGTCCCTCCAGGGATGGGGACTCCAGATGGCCCTGGACAATGTTCCCAGGGAAATATCATGGGATGCCCAGGAGAGCTCAGTGTATGGACACAGCATTTCTTTTCTTCTTCCTGGGAAGGGTGTGAGCATTTTTCCCTGCCTGTGGACCTGCAGGAGACACCTCTGCAAGGACCCAGAGGTGCCCTGTGATGCTCAGATGAAGCCACTGTCATTGCAACTCAATTTCTTCATCTGTAATTAAGAGCCTCAAAAAGGTTCCAACCCCTCTCCCACCTTCTTGGTACCTGGTGATGTATGAGAGGTGTCAGAGCAGGACAAGACCCTCTGGAGCCTCCTGAGCCTGTAATGCAGGCTCCTTGTCACCCTGGTCCCATTTTGCATGATGCTGTGATATGTAAATCAAACAAAAGCAGCCCTGGTTTTCAGGAGCACTTTAAATTTAGGCTCTCAGGAGCATTGCATTTAGGCTTAATAAAAGTTATGATATGTTGATTAAATACCAGCTGAGGGCTGAAAGAGCACTTCCTGAGCTTTAGAGGGCTGCAGGCAATAAATTGAGTTGCCACCTAATTATTCTGGCTGACTGGGATCTCCACAATGGATCACAAGGCATATTTGTCACAACGCTGGGGAAGGAGGGCACTGGCCCTTTTAAACTTTAAATTTTTGCAGCCCGGGTTCAATCTTACTTCTGCCCAGGCCATAAAGCACAGAGATCTGCCTGCTCTGCCAGGTTCCCAGCACATGCACTGCAGAGCCACCACATCTTGCACAAGTCCCTGGGAGATTTATTCAGCCCATGAATTTTCCACCCTGAACAAAAACCGGACAAATTTTGTCTGTAACAGAACAAATTTGAGCCCTGTGTATGATGGAGACCAACGAGATGTGTGTATCATCCACCAGCTTCCTGAGAGGAGACAATAAACCTTCTCCACTGCAGAGAACAGGTGGAGCAAACCTCCCCCAAAGCCCTAGCTCAGGGGTGGGCAAGGATGAGCATCCTCACACACTGACATTACACCCTTAACACAACCAGGAGCTCTCCTGGAAACAGGGAAGTTCTGTAAAAGGAAAAGGCCATCATCAATCTGGATTATCAAAACAGCTTTCTGTGATCACTCACAATCCAAATCCATCTGCCTCAGACCCCGAGGAGAACATTTCTTTGTGGGAAGGACCACGTTCAGCAGGGATAGGAAAACATCTTGGACTAAAACTTTAGGACACTGGAAACAGGTCCCAGGCGCAACTCAGACTCACTCTTGCCCTTGGTAAGTCATTTATTCTTCTGGGTCCAAACTTTCACCAATGAACCTGTTCCTATTCCTTAATATATTCACAGGAAATCATTCCTTAGTATATTCAGTGTCAGGGTTGGAGCTTTTCTGCACGTGCAGCCCCTGGGACAACACAGACCCAACCTGTTATCCCTGTCATCAGGAATTTATCCTGAGCATGCAAGATGATAGAAAGAGCTCTTTAAACAGGAATACAAAGAGTTGATTCATCCTGAATGAACCAATCCTTTCTTTATTTGGATACAGCTGTAATCCGCTCGTTCAGTGTAAGAAATCTGCTGCATGCTGGTGAGTGCCAACATCTGCTCTCAAAGTACTTGACAGTTTTTGCCTCTCCAAGGGGAATTTGCCTCCAGGCACATGGATCCAGCCTCTTTTCCACACAGAGCAACCCATTAATTCCCAGCGAGAGAGGACTCAGCATCCTGCTTGGGAAGCTTTTGGGATCAGCCCATGCCCAATGAGCCAACAGTTAAGATGGGTCTTCTTCCCACCTCGTTTATTCAGGGCTGGCAGCAGTGAGAGGGAAGAATGGATTTGGTTTGGGTTTTTAACACCCTGTAATAACTTCCACATTCCATGTGTCATTTCCAGACCAGGTAAGCGGGAGTCTTTCTCCATCAACTGCCAAGTCATTCAGTCCCTAAGATGCTGTATTAAAACAATGCCACAAAATACCATCCTGGAATCACATATAACATTATCCTGGATTTTCAAGTGCACTCCAGCAAGGGTGAAAAGTGTAAGGTGATCCAGAGCTGGGTGTCAAGCTCTGCCACAATAGAATTCAAAATAATTGTGCTGTTGTTTGACAGGCAGTAAAATTCATGGTGGTCTATTAAATCAATGGCAATGTAATGTGGAACACTGCAGATTAAAAAGAAAAAAAAGGCAGAGTTCACAAAGAGAGGCCATTGGAAAGAATCCCTTTGGAGCTTCTAATAGGGTTGATTTGTGGCAGGAAAGGCTGATACATGCAAGACAGACTAGAGGGAAGGGAAAACAAGACTGGGAAAGAGAAGGAGAAAGAGAAAAAGCTAAATAAATGTAAAAGAGGAGACAAGTGAAGGGAAAATGGGAATGAAATCATTGTAAAGAAAGTACTAACAAGTTGTTATATAAAGATGCCTCATTCTTAGCACCTTTCACACCTTATGCCTGTTTTGTCACAGCCAAGGGTTCCTTCTGCCAGCTCCTGGGTACAACCTGCTCCAGCTGCCAGGAAGAAACCAATGGATTAAGGTCAGAAAGCGAAATCTGCTTCTATTATCTTCAGCAGAATTCATCCCAAAGGCAGGAAAACCCCTCCAGTTTTAGAAAAGGAACTTAAAACACTTGTCTCAAAGCCAGGCTGAGGCACAGTGAGTGTAAAAGTGGTGTTGGAAGAGTATGACTTCCCATGGCTGGATATATCTTCTCCTGGCTGGAGACAAGTTTCCAATCCCAATAAACAACCCGGGGTGTTCACACTCTCAGGGCCAGTCAGGCATTACAGCCCCCTTGTGTCATACCTATTTTAAAATGCAACAGGGGCATCTTGTACCCAGGAATTCTGGTGGGTCTAGGATCTGGGAAATCCTTTTTCATTAGATCACGGTGGCTTCATGAGATTTTCCTTACCATTGTTTGATTTGGGTCATTTTGGATCAATCAATACATTTTACCAATTCATACAGCCTAGATGAGTTCTATAAACCCATTTTTTCTCTCCAACAAGAAAGACCCACAGGAGTAACCCAGCAGCAGCCTTCCCATTCAAATATTTTTTCTTTCTCTGAATTACAAGATGATTTCTTCGTTTTAGGGAAGACTTTTTTAGGGGAGACTTTTTTTTAGGGGAGACCTTTTTTTCCCATAGCAATGTTTTCTTTTTGTTAAAAATTCTATGCAGGAATACAAAAGGTCTTAAAGATATCATTTGGATTAGTCTCACTGGCCTCTACCAGCCCATAAATTGCCAGTATAAGAAAATTGTAAATGGATTGCATCTTTATTGAGAGCAACAATCTTTGTCTTGTCAAATAAAACTTAGATCCTTTTAGCCTTCACTTAAGCTCTGCTGAAAGCTGGAACACTTGGTTTAGTGAAGTTTTCAACAGTTCAAAATTTCATCTAATTCTGCCTCAGAACAAGCTCCATCCTTGTTGAGGTAAATCCTCAGCAAAAAATAACTTCTCAATGTTTTCCCTAATGTGTTAAAAATAATTGGTGTTTCATTTTGACCTTAAACCCTGAAATTCCACTCTCTATTTCCTTGTGATTTAGTTGGACAGCACTAACACAGTCACTGGTTTTCCCTCACCACTCACCAAGTAGCTCCAGAACATTCCATTCCATCATTCCTGCTTAGAACATCCCACTTCATCGTTCCCACTTATCCAAGACTCTTCATCTCAAGGGTGTTTTAGTCTCAGAGTTCATCCACTTGACACAAACTGTGCCAGCTCTCACATTTCCCTTGGTCAGAGAGAACCCAGAATCTGATGTCACAAAAGAGCCATTTTCCCAAAGGAATAAACCTCACCACGTGGTAATTACAGCATCATTTAGGAATTAGTGAATTCCACCATGGTTCCTGATGGGACACAGCACCATTGCTGGGAGCACTGGGAGAGATGAGGGAGAAGAGATGGAGAGAAACATCCCACTGCTGACACAGCAGAGCCAAGATCAACCAGGCTTTGGGTCGTGTCCCCAGTATAAGAATTGAGCAGTAATTATAAACCCCACTAGTTTTAATAACCACAGCAAAATACAAATCCTTCCTTTCCCACCACAGAATCACTGAGGCTGGAAAAGCCCTCCAAGACCATGGAGTCCAACCTGTGACCAATCCCCACCTTGTCACCAGCCCAGAGCACTGGGTGCCACATCCAGTTGTTCCTTGGACACCTCCAGGATTGGAGGCTCCACCACTCCCTGGGCAGCTCCTTCCAATGCCTGAGAAGCTTTCCCATGAAGAAATTCCTCCACCACTCCCTGGGCAGCCACTTCCAATGCCTGAGAAGCTTTCCCATGAAGAAATTCCTCCACCACTCCCTGGGCAGCCCCTTCCAATGCCTGAGAAGCTTTCCCATGCAGAAATTCCTCCTGATGTGGGGCCCTAACCCAGGACACCGGGACAGCCAAGGTTTGTTCCCTTTTCTGCGACAAACAGTCAAGGCAACAAAGATGAAGGAGATTTCTACAGCCTGTCTCAAAGAGTTAAAACCCTGAGCTGAAAGGCACCAGCTGGAGCTGCACAAAGGTGTGAGCAAACCCTTCTTTGAACAGGCCTGAGTGTGCTCTCATCTCCAGCCTTGAAATAAAACCAGGTGAAAGGCTGGGAGAGCTGGGATTGTTCAGCCTGGAGAAGAGCAGCTTCAGGGTGACCAAATCGTGGCCTTCCAGTGCCTGAAGGAGCCAACAAGAAACATGGAGAGAGAATATTTCCAAGGGATGGAGTGCCAGGACAAGGGGGGATGGTTTCCCACTGCCAGAGGGCAGGAGTAGATGGGATATTGTGAAGGAAATTCTTCCCTGTGAGGGTGGTGAGGCCCTGGCACAGGGTGCCCGGAGAAGCTATGGCTGCTATGGATCCCTGGAAGTGCCCAAGGCCAAGCTGGACAGGGCTTGGAGCAGCCTGGGACAGTGGGAGGTGTCCCTGCCCATGGCACGGGGTGAAACAGGGTGGCCTTAAGAGCCCTTCCAACCCAAACCAGTAATCCTGTGACTCATTGGACTTTCAGCACAGGACATCCAAAGAAACACAGTTTAATTTTAGTTGTTACATCCCATGATTTCGAAGAAGATTTGGTTTGCAAGGCTTTCTTTTAGACTTCTGCTGAAAGCAACCACCATGCTTCAAATCTGTATGGCCCTTTTACTGAATTCCCTACAGATGAACCTTAAATCCTTCCAAAATTATAATTAACTTACCTGTGGGGACACGTCCAAGAGGTCTCAACACAGAAGATGCTTTGTCCATCCACAAACCTCCCGCCCATAGGTTCAAAAAAATCAGGATCCCTATCAAATCCACACTCTGCTTCTGCCCAAGGGCTCTCAGGATCTGATGGTTCATTCAACTATGAATTCACTCTTCACCTCTCATTTCTTCTCACTCTGAAGGACAAAGCTCAAAGTTGTTCAGGTGCGTTTCCTTGTTTTTAAAGATGTGCAAGGCTTGTTATATAAGAATTTATGTAAGTCTCAACATTGCTCCCAAATAGACATATTTGGAATAAATACACTTGAAATACATTATCTGACTGCTGCTATTTCCTTTGACCACCAATAAAAATAGAAATCTGGAGTTTCCAGTTTGTCAAAAAAAATTTAGGAGCAGTTCAGGGAAGGATTTTTTTTGTTCTGCAATTGTTCAATCAGCACATCATGGACAAGAAAATACATCTGGGTAGA
The DNA here is from genome assembly GCA_013399835.1 of Leptocoma aspasia. Taxonomy (NCBI): domain Eukaryota; kingdom Metazoa; phylum Chordata; class Aves; order Passeriformes; family Nectariniidae; genus Leptocoma; species Leptocoma aspasia. The sequence goes on along the minus strand of VXAX01000533.1, from coordinate 351,794 downwards.
AAAAATATGTCAAATATTTTTAGGATTAATAAATAGATGTAGAATAAAAATTTGCCTATTTTATAGTCTCGAAAATCAGTGGAATAACCCTTGTGGCAAAGCAGACAGGAGATGTATGGATCAAGATATTAAAGATAACCAGGTAGGAGCCAAACAGCTCTGGTAACTGAGTCACTCTGTAGAGTCACTTGGGATTAGGTATTAGGACTGTGCTGCATCACCCTGACTAAAGCAGCAGTGTAACTATCCAAGGAATTTTGAAGAGACTTAACACTGTGGATTATAAAGTACTTCTACTTTTGTGTCTCTTTTTTTTTACAAATGCATTTTCAGGCGTGCTTAATTATATCATGTTTAAAAGTCAGCCAAGTCTTGAAGTTACATTCCACAACAAAAAAAATTAGGAGTTTAGCAAATGAATGTGCTGTCCTTTGGATCCCACTGCAAAGAATTCCTTTGGTTTGAACAGAGCTGTTGTCAGCTGAGAATCTGTCACTTGCTGGCGGTGTCCTTTCACCACCTATAAAACACAATTCATACAATAAACCCAGGTATTGCAGTGGTAATTAAAATCCAAAAGCAATTAGCCTTTTGTTTGTTTCGCTTGGGAATCTGACTAAAACCTAAATGAGAAAACCAAAATAAAAAAATCTCCAGCTTAGGCATAGTCCCAGATGCCTGAGTGATGTCCTAATTAAGCTGTATTACAGCATCACAACATAAGCCTGCCCACGTATGAATGTATAGATGCACGTGTGTGCACTTCATTATGTGCTGCACAGCCCTGACAGCCTCAACAACTCATTCCCACCATCCCAGCAAGTGGCAATTGAGGATTGAAGCACCAGAGGGAAAAAAACCCAACTAAATAACCTGCCTAAGGCTTTCCTAGAAGGACTTGGGAAGGTGCACATTCATCTGTGGGAATGCAAAGGCTCTGGAAGCTCCTCTCGAGGGAGATTCCTGTAGGATTGCAGGTGTTGAGGTTAGAGGCAGCCAGGTTGTGCAGAATGAGGGGATGATGTGCCCGAGCTTGAGCCCACACAACCTTCATCAATTGGTAAGGGTCCCTCATTGCCTCAGATTTGTTTCTCCTGACCCACAAGGGAAGGTGGAAATTCCTTTCTTCAGACCCTCAGAGGTGACCCCACCAATGGAATTTTCATCCTAGTATGGCCTGGATTGGAAGGGACCTTACAGCTCTTCTCATGCCACGCCCTGCCATGGGCAGGGACACCTTCCACTGTCCCAGGGTGCTCCAAGCCCTGTCCAACCTGGCCTGGAACACTTCCAGGGATCCAGGGGCAGCCACAGCTTCTCTGGGCAACCATTCCAGGGCCTCCCCACCCCCCCAGGGAAGGGAGTACAAAAGTCCTTGGACACCATCATATGAATGAACTCCAGTATTTTGGAGTCTACTCCCAAAGAGTGTTGGCTTCACTCTTCCAGAACCTTTTAAAGTTGGAGCAGACCAGGCTCTTGGCAGGAGTTGGAGACTTCCACAATTAGGTTCTGGCCATGGGTGTAATGCCTAAATGGAAACAAGATAGGAGAAGGGCTGTTTTCCAACTGCAGCTGTGCAGACCTCGAAGCAGCAAAAAGGGAAATTAATTATTTCTGAAGGACACCAGGCCCAAAAACCCCTCTGGAAATGCTGTACCCAGCTTCAGACTAAATAATACATTGATGACATCAACTGCTTGACTGTGGAATTCAAAGTCACACACAGGAATATTCCTATGCATAAAAATCACACCCAGCCTCTTCCTTGTGCATTATTAATATCAACCCCCTTGATTTGCGTAACTGCATAGTCCACATGTGTGTGTCCACAAATTCACCTGCAAATGTCTCCAGGAAAATGGCAGGATTGATGTTTGCTGTCAATCTGGAGTGAGGAGTAGCAGCCAAATCCAACAGTCAAAACAGGAATAAAACTGGGGGTTATTAACCCTAACAGAAGCATTCAGGGTTTATATTTGTTTTTACAGTGCTATTTAAATAGTTAAACTGAAGCTAAAAAGTCACAAGTAAAGGGAACATCTCCAGGTTTCCATCATTCTTTCAGGACTTTCACAGATGCCAAGCAAGGAAGGCACCAGTGATAAACCAGTTGTCCCATGGGACAGGTGGGAAGTTCTCAGTCCTTCCTGTTATGACTGGGGAAAAAAGGGACAGGGATGGAGTGTTGGATGTGGGCAGCTGGGAAGAGTAGAACTCACCTGATTAACCCCCCCAAACAGCCACTAACAACCCTTTTAAAGGAGCTGCCTCCCCACACAGCAGTTTGGTTGTTGGGTTTTGGTCCCCCGACAAGAGTGGGAACCCTCCTCCTGAGCCCTTTGGAGGGAGGTTCCCCTGTGAGTTCTGTGCCAAAGATGAAAAATTAGCAGGACTCTGCATTTCCAGGTCTTCAGGCTGTTGTTTATTTTTCTTCTATCTTAAGTTCAGTACACTGTCTACACACCAGACTTAGTGTACAAGAAGCAAGGCACAAAATGGACCCCAAACACCCAAAATCAAGGCTTTTTAAAGTTATCTAGTCCAATTACCTTCTAACACGTACTTTGCTTCTACTTTTCTACCAATAACTTCTATTAATCTATTCATGTAACATCTATGCCACTGCTTTCGCTAACCAATAACTTCTTGCCACCAGTACTACAGAAAATGGAGTTGAAGAAGAACAAGAAGGAGATAAGACAACACCCAAGATCCTCCATCTTGTCTCCTATTCACTTTCATATTAAAATCCTAAAACCCTAAATTTCTCACCCTGTGATAAACTACTACTGCATACTACTATCTAGTTCATACCTGTAGACTCCAACTCATCCCAAAGCCTTGGTAATTCTTTCCAGGGACGAAGGTTCAAAGTAGTGCTCTGCTGAGGCAGAGAAACATTCCCTGTGCCCTGGATTCCAACATTTGGCGACAGATTTTTTTGTGTGCTGGACCTACCCAACCCCAAGGGATAACACGGCCTGCCCAGCGCCACGTGTGCCACACTGGTGGCTCCTCCAACACTCCCCTTGGGTGTCACTTCGCAGAGCAGACCCTGCTGGCAAAAGCACATTGTGTTAGCAGCTCAAAGCCACTCTCAGATCCCCCAGCCAGGAGTTTGGCCCTCCTGCTCCAGCCCTTTCCATTCCTTACCACCTGTGGCAGGCAGCCAAAACCGGCAGCAGCATTCCAGAGGGAGAGCATCCAACTGGCTTTTCTGAGAGGGGTTTAAAGTGTTCAGATGCTTTCCAAGAAGTCTTTAGCTACCCAAACAAGCTTGACTCCCTGATTTTTCTAGATGTGCCCCAGCTACAGTTCCCACTTCCAGCCATTTTCCCTCTCTGAGGGTACTGAAGGGGTCTTCTTCATAACTCGATCCTCAAACAATACGTCGATGCTCATAATTTGTGTTGAGACCAATCAACTCTTTGTCCTATTTGTTATAATCCCTCCTGACACATCCTTCCATCTCTTTTCCTGTCTTCTTCCCGAGTTGCCCTTGAGCACAGAGGTTTGGGATGCAGAAGCCAGCCCAGCTCTGAGCAGGACACCCACGTACAGCCCCACAGAAGACCCTTGCACCCTGAATTATTTTATGACTGGTATTAAATAAGTCTCAATCTCCATGTAGCACTATCCGATGAGAAAAAAAAAAAAGGTATTTTCCCTGCAAGGCCAGACTCTGTGTTTTCCCTGCCTTTCCTCGATGAACAATCCCCCTTTTCTAATGCCAGGAGCATTTCAAGGCGCAGGAGAAGCCACCAGCTATAACAAGAACATGCCTAGTGAAGCTTCCCCACCTCCCAGCCAGCTGGGAGCCCATGCAGCAGCTAAGCCCTATCCAGGGGTTTATGTGGAGCCTTTGTGCTCCATTTAGCACACAGTGAACCTCCCAAAGGACATTTTCAGGGAGTAAATGCACCAAGAGGTTCGTGTTTGCAATTCCGTGAAGCCCAGTCTCAGGGATCTCACAGCACTACCTGCTACTCCCCATCCAGAGCTTTATTTTCACACCCTCTAAAAAGTCAAAAAATTAGCATGAGCTTCCACCACCCATGAAAGAGTTAATCCAAATCACCTGGATGTGAGCAAAAAAATCCACCAAACTCCAAAAAGATCCCAGATATTACTGCGGCTTTTCCTTTTTCTGTTTCCTCCATCTTCCTCCACCTCCAAAACATTCATTTTGCTCTTCTCTTTGATGGAAGAATGAGCTCAAGCTGAGAAAGGGATAAAATAAACCCAAATAAAAAAAAATAAAGAAAATAAAAATAAATCCATAACAAACCCCTCTCAAATACTCACCCTTCAAAAGGATAAAATGGTTTCAATTTTGGGCTGTCTCGTTCACTTCCCTCCCCCCTCCCTTCCTAGGTGTATATTCATATCTGTAGATTTAGAGAGGGGTTTTTTTTAGTATTATTATTTAGTTAATATGAATTACAGGCCTCAAGCTGCCTCCCCTCTAAACCCAAAATGAAGCAGCTCTCTTTTTTCTCTCTTTTTTTTTTTTTTCCCCCTCTTCTTTCCCCCTCACCAACACGATTTACATTCTCAATGTAATGTATTAAAAAGTTGACAGGGCCGAAAGGATTCACATGATGTCGGCTAAGAAACCCAATTTCCATGATGAATTGCCCGGAGCCCCTGAATCACAAACCATTTTTTCCGCTGCTCAGAAGTTGATTTTTTTTTTTTTTAAATCTTCTTAAAGCTTCTCTCCTAATCTTCGGCTAGAAGAGATGGGTGAAAGGATTTTTTTTTCTAAACTAAGGAAAGTATTAGCATCTTGGTTGTTGTGCATCAAATTTGAAAATGCAAGGTTAGTAATATTTCAAATCGGCTACGGTCCAAGCCACTTGATAAGTGTGCTTGCTGTCTCTGCCTGGCTCTCCCCCCTTCCCAAGTTTCTCCTGGCAGGAGCACAGCGCTACGGCAGCGGCCGCGTGCGCGCCAGGCGTGGGGAGGGTGCTGGGAAAGGACACTCACCCCCCACTCCACCTCTCCCTCCTCCTGCTTCCCACGATTTCCAGCACGGGAGACCCATCCCCACAATCTGAGCCGTGGCAAATCAAGCAGCACCCAAAAAAAAAAAGCCAAACGCGCCTAATGAGGTTTTCCTTTCGGGAACGAGCGCTGAGCTCTTCCCTGGGTGCTGGGATTGAATCCCGTGCTGGAGCAGTGTGTCCTGCAGGCACGCTGCTGTGAATATTTGTTTTTAAATGAACTCCTTCCCTCCACGGAGTTCCTGGGAAAAAAACCTGCAGAGAGGAAACGAGTCATTTTGCCCACTCTAATGAGCTATCCAGCCATTCCCAACAGCAAGGTCTTTAATGAGATTTCCCTCCCTGCTCCCTGCCTTCACCAGCATATGAAAAACAGGAGGTGATCAAGGATTGACTCTGTGGATGAAGGGAAGGACAGTTTCTTCCCTCGGTGCTGCTGCTTCCAAACTGCAGCGTTCCCGTCTCCGTCATTTCCAGAGTGCTCCCGCTGCTTCCCCAGGCAGGAGGAAAACCTTGGCAGCCAGAGGATGGAAAAGCTGCCCAAATGCTTGAGGTTCTCAGGAAATGGCTCACGCCCCTCATGCCAGATCCAAACCCTGGGAAGATGAAGCAGCACAAACATTAAGGACTCCCAGCAGCAAGTTCTGCATACAAAGAGTGGGGTCAGGGACAGGGCTGGCAGAGCAAGGTTTTTCCAGGGAATGCATTGCATTTTCCCCTTTACAAGGCAAAAGGGGACACTCAGAATACTGTTGGGATCTAGTAGAGGCCATCCCCTCATGCCTGGCTTAGCAGAGCAGTAGCTCACAAAGGTAGCCCAGGAATTTATTCAGAAGACCCAGCACAGACCTGGGATGACCATCCAGGGCCATCAGAGCCAGCAGCTTAAACACACACAAGGGAACATGTCCTGCTCTCCATTGTCAATCTGCCCCCTTTTTAGAGTCTCCTTGCATGAGCAGTGATCCCAAATTCTCCTTTCTTTGGGATACAAAGATGTTGCAAACCTGCTCCTGCAGTGCTGTCTCACTTTGGCCACAGCTCTCCACACCTTCCTCCCTCTGCATTCTCAACCTCTTTTAGCTCTTCCCCTACATGCCTAAAGGCAGGGAGTCAATTGTATCCATCATTTTGCGTATAAATTTCTCCCCATGTGGAATTAAAAGCACTTCTTCTCTGCCAGAAAAGAAGCTGCCTCAAATGCCAGGTTTTTCTTATGGGGAGTGGTTCTGTTATGGTGGTGTTGGAAGGGAGGTACTGGAATGGGGTGAGTCTCATGACCTTGGTAGAGCTGCCACATGAGCCTCCACTACATCTGGGTCACAATTAGTCTTTCTCAGAATTGATTGCACCAGCCTATTTTATTTTTACTCATAAAATCCCTCCCTGGTCACCTCCAAGTCAGGATCAGCTCTGGAAGCAAAGCCAGAATGTCAGGCAGTCGCCATCAGTGCACAGAGACCTGAGGGCATCACAGGTTTGCTACAGGTATTAGAAACAAGTCTGAGGACATGGGAGAGGCCACGGTGGTCTCTGGGATCCATCTGCAGTTGAGCAGGAGGAACTGGAATCAATGACCTTGGAGACCTCTGCTCATCACATGGGGCCTGAGTTGAGGAGCTGGAGAGGGAATGTGCAGCCATTCCTGTGTGCCAGGAGCACAGCCTCAGACCCTGCACTTCCTCTTCAGCTGCTCTCCCACTTGCCCTGTGGATTTACTTTCCAAGGTGCTCTTCTCCCTTCAAATACCAGCCTTCTTCACGAGGAAAACATCTCCTTTTCTCCCAAATCCAGCCTCTGTATTTCAGCACCTATTTCTACCCTTCAGCACCCAAATGCCTGGGTAGAAATAGGTGCTGATTTTTTTGGAGTAATTTGAGAGTAATTTGACCAGACTCTGGACTGAGGCATCCTGGAACCTCAAGCAAGCCCAGTTTTCTTTCCCACATCCAATGGCTGGACTCAACAATCTTAGAGGGGGTTTCCAATCTCTGTGGGACCGTGTCCATTGTCTCATGCAGAGCTGTAGGATCTGTGCCCAGCAATTGACTCAACCTCTTTTCCTGGTGCCAACATTACAGGGAGGTGATCCTGAGGATTAAGTCCCAAAGATAACCCTGATATTCCTTTCTTCCAGGGGCAGAAGCTGATTTTAATGCACAGCTGCCCAGCTGTTGGGCAGGTCTTAAACTCAGGAGCGTCATGAGCAATTCCAGCCCTTACAGGCTTAGGAAAACACAGGAATTCAGCAACCAGGCTTGAGAACTGATCAAGCTGAGCTCCACTCCTGCAATTGTGACACTTCCCTGGATTTAGCACCAGGAACATGTTTATGAAGCAGCAGCAGGAGAGCAATGACCCCCTAGGCATCTCCAGGAGCTAATCCAGTCTCCTCGGGCTGGTGAAGGCCCCCTCCTGTGCCCTGAGCTCTCAATCCTGCATGGTTCTGCCTCACAGAGGGCTTGGGAGAGCCTCCATATCCCACTGCCCCTCCTGCTCCCAGCACAGAGCTCACAGCCACCCCCAGACCCAGACAGGAGCATGAAAGAGCTGATGCACATCACACCAGGATGATGCAGAGGCTGAGCTTGAGAGGACGATCAGGACACCTAGACAAGGTGAAAAACGTCACCTGTGATTGCTGGAGCATGGCAGAGCCCACACACTGAAAGCATTTTGTTGTGAGCTGTGAGACCTGTGTAACTTAAGGAGTTTTCCTGTGTATTCCAAGGGCTTGAGCAAATTGTAACGGGCAAAAAAAAGCCCAGAGAACTGACTCAAATGAAGTCACCAAAACTCCAGTTATAGCAGGGAGAAGTATGGAAGTGTTTGTCTTAAATGTAGTGTGTGTACTGCCATCTTTCAGGGAAACTGTGCCTCCCACTATCCCAAGAGCCAAGTAGGTAAATGCATATTCCCAGCACCTTGACAAGTCCCAGAATCTTTTCAGGACATTTTTTAATCTATGGCTGAAACATATCCTGTGATTTTTATTATTTGCTTGCTCCACACTCACTAAATCCTTGGAAGTTCTTACGAAACAGCCAATCATTTGCTTCATCCTTCTCCAGACAACACCACAGAACTCAAATGGCCTCTGTTCCCCATGGGATTCACCAGAAGTATCACATTTTGCATAATGCATTCACAAAAAGCAGCTGGATCATGAAAGCATGAGTAACACCATGTCCATGGGAGAAGTCAGGTCTCTCCATGTTTTAAACTAAATAAGAGATATTTGGATTGGATATTAGGAAGAAATTCCTCCCTGTGAGGGTGCTGAGGCCCTGGCACAGGGTGCCCAGAGAAGCTGTGGCTGCCCCTGGATCCCTGGATGTGTCCAAGGCCAGGTTGGAGGGGTTTGGAGCACCGTGGGACAGTGGAGTGTCCCTGCTCATGGCAGGGGGTGGGACTGGATGGGATGATTTTTAAGGTCCCTTCCAACCCAAACCATTCCATGATTTTATGGTTGGATATCCAACTCAGAATTTGCTTTACACCCAAGCTTTAAATTTAGTTGTATTCAGAGCATGTCCCATCTGGACTACGTTTTTCACCCATAAATTTCAAAGTAAAGGAAGCCCTTAGTTTGCCAACCGGCAAGTCACACACAGCAGGGCAGGGAGCTCCACTACTGTCCAAGGTGGATGAGCTGAGGGCCAAGGATGATCCCAGCACAAGCAGTGCCCTCACCAGCCATGGCACAGCCCCTCAGCACCACAGAGCCCACCCAGTGCTGGCCATGGACCCCACCAGCAGCCCCTGACACAACGAGGGGCTGGACCAGTCCAAGGCCCATCCCCCTCAAAAGATGGGGCAAAGACAAGCTAAACCCAACACACATTCCAGTCCTGCTCAGGAGAAAGGCAAGGCTGGAGACAAGCACACTGGCAGCAGGGCCTATGCCAGGAGCAAACACCCAGGTCTGGGCTTAAAAGGAGCTCCTGAGCCCGTGGGCAGCTGGGTGAGTGTGGGGCAGGGTCCCAGGTGAACCTGCTCAGGGCACTCCAGAGGCATCAGCACACTCAGGGCTCTGGCTTTATGCCAGGGCTGTCCACAATACCAGGGCTGGCTCCCTTTTCAACAGCTTCTAAATCTATGGAAACACACAGAGAGCGTTGAAAAGTCTGTATTTCTTATTTAAAAAAAAACGCCACACCTTGGCACCGAGAGGTTGGAAGATCATCCTGCTTCCAAGTGTGGCACAGAAATGCCTCTTCCTTCCCTGGAGCCCAGGATCCCTACCCAGCTTCTTGTCCTCCTTCCTATGAAGGACAGAAAGACAAGGGAGGGGAATGTTTCCCAGCTCAGCCTCGGGCTGCTGGGGGAGCCCCAGGAGCCGGGCAGAGCTCCGAGGGTGCTCCGGGACCGCAGGCGGCTGCTGGTGACTGCAAAGACAGCAGCAGCCTCCAGTGGCCAGCTGGCAAACAACACCAGCGTGGCCAGTGTTCCACACAAATGCCAGCCTGGCCTCATGGCCAATGTCCCACGGTCAGCACCAGTGTGGTTTCATCCCCAGTGTGCCACGGCCAGCACCAGTGTGGCCTTGTGTCCAATGTCCCGCAGCCAGCACCAATGTGGCCTTATGGCCAGCGTGGTTCCATCCTCAGCGCCCCACAGCCACCACCAATGTGCTCTGGTGTCCAGCTGTGTCACAGCAGAGACCCATGTGGCCTCGCTCCCAACACTCATGTTCGAGGTCCCACGGCCAAAACCAGTGTGGCCTTGTGGCCAGTGTCCTATGGCCAGCGACAGCGTGGTTTCATCCTCAATGTCCCACTGCCAGCACCACTGTGGCCTCATGCCCAATGTCCCTTGGCCAGTGTGGCTTCACGCCTGATGTCCCACAGCTGTTGCCACCATGGTGTCATGTCCAGCATCCCATGAAAATGCCAGTGTGGCCTCGTGTCTGATCACCCACAGCCAACATCAGTGTGGCTTCATCCCCAGTGTCCCAGGGTGAATTCCCGTTTGGCCTCACATCCAATGGCCCAAGGCCACTATCAGTGTGGCCTTGTGTCCAACATTCCCTGGTGAACACCCAGTTCCTGACATCCCACAGCAAACACCAACATGGCCTCGCACCCCAAGTCCCAGGGCAAACACAGGCATGGCTGTGCACTCTGTGTCCTCCATGTGGTGTGTCCCCACCATCCCTCCTGTCAGATCCAAGCCCACAGGGGCTCACAGTTGGCCCAAAGCCAGAAATCCATTGAATCATGGAATCACTAAGGTTGGAAAAGCCCTCTGAGACCATCATGTCCAACTGTTCCCCCAGCACTGCCAAAGCCACCACTGCCCCATGTCCCCAGGTGCCACATCCACACAGCTTTTAAATCCCTCCAGGGATGGGAACTGCACCGCTGCCCTGTGCTAATGTGCCAGGGTTGGACAACACTCCTGGTGCTGTATTTTTTCGCTGTTAACCAATCCAAACCTCCCTTGGTGCAACCTGAGGCCTTTTCCTCTTGTCTTGCCACTTTTTTTCTGGGAGAAGAGACCAACACACTGATGAAACCCTTTTTACCAAAAAGGCAGCTTTTTATGATGAAAGATGACTCCCAGTCCTCAGTGCCACCATGTCACCAAGGCCCTCAGTGATCTCATGACATTGCTGTGCCTGCTCCAGGTCCCAGCTCTCCACCCTGGTTTTCCTTCTCTGCTGCACAGGGAACATCTTGCAGAGGAGGAGCCCACCCAGGTGCCTGGACAATCTGCAAAAGAGGAGTGGATGAGCTGTTTTCTTGTCGTCTGCTTTCCCTGAGTCCTTTGAAATAATCACAAACACAGCAATTATTGCAAAGATAAAATGCCAAGGATTACAGAATCCTCACAGGCAAAGCTCCCCATCAATTAACTAAACCAGGGCTTGCTGTAAAATATAATCCACTACAAGAAGCCACAGCAAGAGAATTAAATTTTTTTTAAAAGGCACAACAAATAAATATTTGTGGAAGAAACTGATGGGAAGGAGAGAGGAGGGATTTCTGTCAGAGATCAGTATCATTTTGGGTGGTTGTATGTCACATGCAAGCACCAAAAATATCTCAGCGTGGAGCAAGCTAAGGCACAGTGTGAGGTTTCAGATGTAACTGAGGGACTTGGGGGTGTCACAGGTTTTGGGGTAACACAGACAAAAAAGATGGGTCAGGGTTTTTAAAAGTAGTGCATAAAATTGGGGTACTCAGTCCAGTTTAGAGACACAGAGCTGGAATAACTCTCTGGGATCATCAAGTCCATCCTCCCTCATCCTGTTGTTTCATCCTCTCGTCCCTCCCCACGTCAGCGCAAACCTCGCTCCTCTCCGGGGAGGGCTGAGCCTGGGGGATGGTGGAGGGGCTCCTCCCCAGGCCCCTGCTCTGCCATCAGGAACTGATTGAAGGAACTGAAGGTGAAGTTTCTCCCAGTTCAGCCCCATTTCTCCCAGTATCATCATCCCCTTGGAACCAAATGAGCCGCCAACCACTCCAGTGCACTCTGTCTGGGAGTAGAGGAAGCAGCACCCACACCTCCTGCTGCAACCACAGGCTGAGTGATTAATTACTATTTTAATTAAAGTTTTGCCTTGTAACTCTAGTCAGGAATCAGACATTAATATCATGGAATCAGAGAATCATGGAATAGTTTGGAAGGAGCTTTAAAGCCTATCCAGTCCCACCCCCTGCCATGGGCAGGGACACCTTCCACTATCCCAGGTTGCTCCAAGCCCCATCCAACCTGGCCTGGAACACTTCCAAGGGGATATGTTGACCTGAAGTGAACACATGTCCTTCTGGAGAGCCCAAAACCAACACACCTAGCAGTGGTGGGCACTGATGAGCACCACAAGGCTTTGGAGATGCATCCACTAAAAGCTGTGGGTTCCTGTGACACTTGGGACTGCACCTGTATGGAAATAATTTGGGGTGGGTGTGCCACACAGCCTCAGCACCAGGTTGGCACCTGGAATAAGGATAACTGGCCCGTGTGTGACCAGATTTGGGGTTATGGCTCAGAGGAGCCTCCCATTTCTCTCTCCCCTGTTTCTCTGTCCCCTGCCATTTGTTGCACCACATGTGCTTTCCTCCTACACCCATGTACAGCACTGAGCACAAAACCCCTCAGAACTGGGCTCTCCAGGCAGTTACAGCCACATCCAAACCTCTTCTTCAGAGGAAAACCGTAAAGGACAATGAAAAAGGTGAACAAAAAAGTTGGAAACATTCTTAAATGACAGCTCAGGATGGAAATGTGAGTCTTCTGTTTGTTTTTCTTTGTGGCCCGCCCTGAATATCACTGCTAATTTTCTGACTATTGCTGGAGTGTACAGAAGAATTGCTGATGACACATTTTTCCTAACACACGCATTACACAAAAGGAGATTATATTTTAGCCTCTTTTAGGGACTATAAAATCAGATTCATCCTAATGAAACAGCAAATAAAAAGGGGTTTCCCTTTTCTTCCTCAATCTCTTGGCATTTTTCCTCCTGTGGTTTTATTCCTCTCCTCCCCCCCTCCTCCTTCTCCCCGTTATCTGTGTTTCCTGCTCATTCCAACTTGATGACATGTTGCTGGGACAACTAAGTCTCGTAACCTTCTTAACTTTCCCATTGTTACTGCCTGGAGTGTATTTAGGAGGAGTGTTTTAATTTCTTTTCGAATGCGCAGCGCCTGCCCCCGTCGGAAGATATTAGAAATGGGAAAGGGAGGGGGGGGAAGCTTTTCTTCTCTAAATGTCTGCTATTCAAATCATCTCTTTTTTTATTTCCTTTAAACCCATCATTTGTATGCTGTAGGTCGCTACTTTAAAACCCAGCTCGCTGTTGCTGAAAGGATCACCCGTATAATGATGTCATCCATATTCAGCTGGAATCTTGGCTCCGCTGGAGCCCAGCGCTTCCCTCCTCCTCTCCCGCTGGAAGCTCAGCCGCGGGCTCCCCGCTGCTCCGCGCCCACCTGAAATCTCCCAGGGGGAACGAGCGGGCTCGGATGGGGATGGGGGAGGGAGGGAGAGAGGGGGTCCTGGCGGGAGGAGCATCAGGCACATGGAAAGATGCCGTGATGTACAGATTATAGAGCAGGAAGCAGCAAAAACACCTGGTTTGGAGACCATTCTGGTGGAAGGTCCTCCCTTGGGGTCATCCCACGCAGGGGAACCACCTGATGTCACTGACAGTGCAGGAGAGAGAGAGCTGGGGGCGTTCACCTGGGGAAGAGAAGATTCCAAGGAGACCTTGGAGCCCCTTCCAGTGCTTAAAGGGGCTCCAGGAGAACTGGAGAGGGATAGTGGACAAGGGCCTGGAGTGACAGGACAAGGGGGGATGGCTTCCCATTGCCAGGGAGCAGGGGTAGGTGGGATATTGGAAAAGAGGTGAGGCCCTGGCACAGGTTGCCCAGAGCAGCTGTGGCTGCCCCTGGATCCCTGGAAGTGTCCAAGGCCAGGTTGGACGGGGCTTGGAGCAACCTGGGCTAGTGGAAGTTGTCCCTGCCCGTGGCAGGGCATGGAATGGGATAAGTTTTAAGGTCCCAACCCAGACCGTTCTGGGATTCTATGACTGGGTCTGTCCTAGCTGTCCCAGCCCTGCCAGCCTGGGAAGAGCCAGGTGTCACACATGGAGCAACATCTCAAGCCCACCTGGATGCCCCTGCCCACTCCAGCTTGTCTTTATTAAAATCCTAATTGTACACATGTCATGCACAAAATCCCCCAGCCCCTTCTGTGTCAGCCCTGATGTTTCCCTGACACACTCATTGTACCTGGATCAATGCTCTGTTAGCAACTAATTGATCTTTTATTAACATATAATAACTTACTTATTAAATAGAAATTAAAGACTTAATTGCGACACTCAATCTAGAGTGGCTCAGTACATCACCCTCATAAGCATAATGTATAATTTAATTAATTGACAGAGCTGATAATAGCATGTCATCTGTCACTGGTTCTCCTGACCTGGGAGCTGGTTGCAGCTGGAGGTGTTTGCCACGGATGCAAATACAGGGCTCTCCCAGGAATGGTGCCATGGGATTTGGGATATTCTGGCTCATTCTGCCCAGCACAGACGCCTGTAGGTGATCCCCATCCTACCAAAATGTACTCAGAGAATGTGGCCACTGGCCAGGATCATAAATCCACTCTGAAGTTGATCTGTGGAGAAGGAAGAGGCCGATGGGATGGACCAGCTCATCCCAGTGCTCCCCAGTGCTGGCAGAGGAGGATGCAAGGACATGGTTGTGCTGCCTCTCTCCTCCCTCCAAGCAGAGATATCTCTCCAAAAACAGGATTCAGGCAGCATCTCCCAAGTGGGGAGGTGGCCCCACATTCCTTGGACCAACCAAAGAGGGATTTATTTTCCCTCTGGTCACTATTCCTTCTGTGACAGCTAAAATTTGGGTCCATGCTTCATTTTTCACAGCCAGGCACTTACATCCTGCTCCCCCTTCCCCATCACCATCTCTCAGCAATAAAGAATTTCATTTTAAAAACTGAAAGATTTAATTTAAAAATACAAAATGGCAAAGGGAGGGTTTTTTAAATAAAAAAATAAAGGTAAAGAGATGATGGTTGGAACAAAATGTTCTAGAAGAAAGCTGTTCCCTTGGGGTTTCTTTTCTTTAAGCTTTGCATATTACAATTTGAAATTTTTGTAAAGAGATCCCCATTTTATATTCACACTGGTAGCCTGAATTTAAATATCTCTCTCACCTGAGATTAATACAGGCTTCACCCTGAATTACTTCCCAGCTCTGAAGTACAGCTCTGGAGAGCTCAACTCTCCACAAATTCACTTCTCTTTTAGAAGCATAAAAGCTTATGAAATATATGAAATATTAAAATAGCATGTGTGCTGGGGCAGAGAGGGGGAAGGGAAGGCTGGGTCAGTGCAGGGGGGCTCCTTTGATATGAAAACACACTTTTCCCTCAAATAAAACCATGGATCTGTTAGCACAGGACAAGAGCCCCATTAAACACTGGAGGCAAAGATTTGAGGCCACAGGATGATGCTTTTCTTTATTTTATTTAATTATTAAGCCCTGCAATCCATGTTGTGTGGGACAGAAATCATCGTTCCCCTCCGCAATAGAAAATATCAAGTTTCTCTGGAGCAAAACAAAGTATTCCCTGCAAACCAGGTTATAAACAAAGTTGTAAATGCTGGCTCCTTGTCAGGCCAACTCAATAATAACCAAATCCACCTGATGGGGGGAAAATACCTTGTTTAGATGCTGAGCACCCATTAGCTGATTGCCACAGAAATCCAGCAGTTTATAAAAGGATTTAACCCCTGAGGAGCTGTCAGGATGGTGGGAGAGGCTGGCTGGCAAAGCAGCAGGGTGGGCAGGGCAGGAGGACATCCTGGTGTGCCCACATGGATCACCTCTCCTCCTGGGCTGTGGCATTCCCTGTCTGCTATCCTGGTTTTACAGACTGGAGCATCTTGGTGCACTGAAAACCAGCCCCTGCTCACCCTGGGCTCCATTTCACCCTCTGCATCTACAAAGAAATCAACTCCATCAAATTTGGAGGGAGGTGACCTTTAAATCCCTTCTGACCCAAACCACTTCATGAAAATTAAGCTGTTTTCTTCTCAAACACCTGCTGGTCCCTGGTAGCCCCTCACACTGTCCCCATCTCTCTTTTTTCCCCTCCTTGGTGTTTTTCCATGTCCTTTCCTCCCTGGCTGCCCCCACAGCCCAAAGCAGGAGCCCTGTCCCCAGCTGGCAGGGAGGACAGGAGCTGAGACAGGTAGGCTGATGCAAGGTGGGACCTCCTGGACACCCAACGCTACTCAAATAAATTCCCAGGAGCTGGAAGCCCTGCAAATCCCTGTTTGCTCATGAGCCATGAGTGGAAGATCGTGGAATCTCAATCACAGAATGGTTTGGGTTGGGAGGGGTTTAAACTTCATCCAGTTCCACCCCCTGCCATGGGCAGGGACACCTTCCACTAGCCCAGGTTGCTCCAAGCCCTGTCCAGCCTGGCCTTGGACACTTCCAGGGATCCAGGGGCAACCACAACTTCTCTGGCAGCTTCTCTGTGCATCTGCAGTGAGCACCAAGCCCAGGAAGTGGTGGCCCATCTCCAGCTTGGGACATCCTGGATGTCCTCAAGGTAAAGGTGGTGGCTGCCAAAGTCAACTGGACAGGCACATCTTGGGAGGTGTCATGATGTCAACACAAGGTTTGCTCTTGATAGGACAAGAAGAAACAGTTTCAAGCTGAATCAGGGGAGGTTCAGGTTGGATATTGGGAAAGGTTCTTCATGGAAAGGGCTGTCCAGCCCTGGCACAGCTGCCCAGGGCAGTGGTGGAGTCCCCATCCCTGGAGGGATTTAAAAGCCGTGCAGATGTGGCACTTGGGGACATGGGTTAAAGGTGGCTTTGGCAGTGCTGGGGGAGCAGCTGGACTCGGTGATCTCACTGGCCTTTTCCAAGCTAAACCCTTCCATGATTCCATGGTTCTACAGTGGTTTCTCTTCACTGCAGCATTTCCCAGGAGCCCGATGATCCATGTGCACTGTTCCTTGGGAAGGTCCCCAGTGCTGCGGCAGAACAACTTCAGTGCAGCTGCTCCATTCTGCCAGCTGCAATAAATTCCTTTGCTGGCGCTGCTCGTCTGAATCGAATATAGTTTATTTCATTTTAAGAAGTCCTTTTTCTTTTTTTTTTTTTTTTCATTTCAGGAAAATGAATGTTAGAGCCAGATAAGAAACTATAGTCTGCTTTCAAGAAGGTTACAAGAAAACTGCATCTTGCATTACTAATCCTTTATCTTTCATGTTAACAAAAAGATTACTGACATATTTTTGAATGAAAGAAAATAAAATAGCAAACGCATCTAAAGAACTGTGTAACTTTCATGCAACACACAAATCGGTTGTTAAACGGGGCAAAAAAAAGGAGGAGAATGAAGGGAAAATTCATAATACATTTCCCTTTGTAAAGTGAGCAAATCAACTTTCTATAATAAGAGAAAACTAGTGGAGGACTAGAAGATGTTCCTTTCATGAGCAGAAAACCATGCTATTTTTGCCAGAGGCTGGATTCAGGCAGCAGAGGAGGAAATCTCCCTTGCCCAGGTTTTCCAGGGAGGGGATCAGGAGATGCCAGCCCTGGCACAGCCATCCTGCTGCATCCCACAGCAGCTTCCAGCAGCTCTGGCTCCCAAGAGCCGTGGATCTGCCCAAACTCAGAGGGAGGGGGAACATGTCCCACCACAGGGACATGTCCAGGACAGACGGCCATCAAAGAGAGCCTGGATGGTGGCAGATGGAGCTCACAGCAGGCCGG
Organism: Leptocoma aspasia; assembly: GCA_013399835.1. Classification (NCBI taxonomy): domain Eukaryota; kingdom Metazoa; phylum Chordata; class Aves; order Passeriformes; family Nectariniidae; genus Leptocoma; species Leptocoma aspasia. The sequence goes on along the minus strand of VXAX01000533.1, from coordinate 334,514 downwards.
CCTGGTGGAAGGTGTCCCTGCCCATGGTATGTTGGAATGAGATGAGCTTTAAGGCCCCTTCCAACCCAAACCATTCTGGGATTCCATGATTCGATGATCTCTGTCCCCCCCCCGCACCAAATCCACCCAAGGGGAGGAACCTCTGGTGCTTCTGTCCCAAACCTCCCTAGAAATCCTAGCCCTGATCCTCAGCCCTGCTTTTCCAGAAGAAAACATCCCCCTGCCTTGGCACAGAGTGGTTCATTAGGAAACCCGTAATTGAATTCCCTGACCATTCAGTTCTAAAACCCCTTTGATCGAGAATTAGTTAATTACATTGGGCCCGGTCTATTCCTTGTGACAAATTTTGCCCATGTCCCCCAGATATGCGGCGGCAGGATCCGCTCCCGCATTGTGTCCTTTGAAACGCATTTAGGAGCCTTTGAAGCTCTCCCCCCTTAATGACGCATTGTTCGTTAATAAGTTGCCTGTAACGTTTCCCCATTAGGAAACAGCTGTCTGCGGCTCGCTTGGGCTTCAGTGAGGAATAATAATCCAAATGTAATTGATAATGTTGGAGAATAAATGGGGAGAGGCGCTACCTGGGGAATGGGCTGGAGCGGGGCGCAGGGGGACAGCGGGGTCCCCGCAGCCTCCCCGCCACCGCCCGACCTTGGGCGCGCTCGCCCCGCCAGAAAATCCGTTTGACTTTGAGACAGGGGCTCGATCAGGACTCACGGAGCCTGATAAGAGCCGGGGAGATCACAGGTGGGGAGTCTGGGCAGCCGGCCCTGCCCCCAGCACGCTGGCTCTCTGGGAAGGTGAGAGGAGATAAGGAGCATCTGGAAGCGTGGCAGGAGAGGCAGATCGGGAGATAACGCTGAGATGGGCAGATCGCGCCGCGCTCGGCTCGCCAAGGACGGGTGTAATGAGGCGGGTGGGGGGCTCAGCAGAGGAAGGTGGGGACGACCCTTCCTTCTTCTCCTCTAAGACCAGAGCACAGTTGTGCTCTCTCCAAACAGCCGCTCAACAAAAACGCCAGACTGCCAAAAAAGCGTCCTTTTTTCCTAAGGTCGCACCCCGCAGCGGCAGCACCGTATAACCCAAATAACCCCCAGAATAAAAGCTAAAAATATAAGCCCAAATAACCCCCAGAGCTGCTTCCTGAGGTGTCCGGCCCTCCCGGGCATCCTGCATCCAGGCAGGATCCTGCCTGCTCCCGGCCACCTGCAGCTCCCTGCCACAGGGATTTGACCCTTCCTTTTGAAATAATTGTTGTTTTCCGCCCCAAAAAAGAGGTCTCAAGCGGGAATCTTCCAGGGGAGACTTCCCCGCTGTGTCGCTGCAGATGCCCTGTCCCGGCCCTGAGGGCAGCTGTAGGATCACGCTCCTGCCATGGAACGCTTTCCTTGTTAAACGTCCCTGTGTGACTCCAAAGAGCTTGGACAGAAAAAAGCTTTAAAACCCTAGGGAGGTGACCTGGATATGTAGGAAATCCAGCTGGGAATGGCTGCCTAGCCAGGCGGGAGCCTGCAGGGAGCAGTCACAGAGAGCAGGAGAGGAGGCTCCTGCCCAAGCTCTGTCCCAGCTGGTCCAGCAGCAGGAAGGTGGAATGGGACGCTGTTCCCAATTCTTCCCTGCTGCTTTCCCCCGCACAGCCTGCCGTGGTTTTCCCTGTGCAGGGAGGAAGGGAGCCCGTGGGCAGTGCCAGCCCCAGTCCAGCACATCCCTCCTGCCAGGGCTCAGGCAGAACCCACAGAAGGCACCAGGCACGTGTGGAATTTGATTTCCAACAGACCCAGAAACCGAGCTGGGCTCAGTCACACAATTAACCAGGTGGAATATAATCGGGGCTGGGAATTCTCAGAGCCTTTCCTCCCAGCATCATCCACTGGAGGTGCTCAGCCATGCAGCGCTTTTCCTAAAAGCTGACATAAAATCCAGAAACTTTAAACAAAAGGGTTAAATATTTCCCTTTCCTTCTCCATCCAACCCCAAAGTGCTGAATTTAGGAGTTAAGAAAGCATCGGTTTGCTTTAACTCCTACCAAAATAACCTTGAATTGCTCTGTTTTGCTCCGACCTCCTTCAGCATCCCCTCCCAGCCCTGCTCCCTGCACAGCGCTCCGGGCTCACGGTCCCCGCTCTTGCACGTCCCTCTGCCTGCACATCCTCCTGCACACCCCTCCGCTTCCAGGTCGCTCCGCCTTGGAATCTGCTCCTGTCGCACATCCCTCGCAAGGTCTCGTCTCTTCCATTTGCTTCTATTGCCCTCTGCTGGGCTCTGGCAAAGGGAAGGATGGCACCCTGGGAAGTGCCCTCTCCCTCTTTCTCTCCTCTCCTGCCCTCTCCTCTCCTTTCCCTCTGCAATTCTAGGGGATCTCAGAGCCCCGTTTGGGGTGCCAGCACCCCTCAAGCCCGTGCACACATCCTGGAGAGGCAGCTCCCTCCCACGGCACCACTCACACACCCACGAACACAGCCAGCCCGGCACCTCTGGGTGACAGGACGTGTGTGACAGTGGCCAGACACTGATGGAGTCTCCAGAACATCTGTGTGTGAGAGATACAAACCAGCTCCATCTCTCCCCGCCCAGATTTGGGCCAGACCTTCCCCATGATGCCTCAGGTTTTAGCTTTTATGTTTTTCAGATTCTGTGCTGCTTTAGTGTGTAATTCTGAGCTTCATATTAAGGGATGGTGAGCTCTCTGCGCAGAGTAGGGAGACAAAACAATTCCTTCTCTAGCTGGGGACCAAGGACAAATGAGCCAAATTTCAGGCCCAAGAGCATAAACAACACGGACTGAAGAGAGAAAAACAAGAAGGATGGGACTGCATAACCTAAAGCTTAATTGGACAATTAACTCCAATATGCAAATAGAGCAGAACTTATAAAAGTGAGAGACCTCATGACCAGTTGTCCATTTTGTGACCATTTTGGTTCACCTTGGGTGCAGCCCTGGCTGGGCTCTTGTGCTGCCCAAGGTGGATCCATTGAGGAAATCCTTTTAATAAATCCCTGCTTTATTCTTTAACTCTGTCTGGCCTCTGCTCTAGGTCAGCCTTCACAAGGCATCACCCACAGACTCAGAGCAGGATGGAAGGAACATCCTGAAACCACTGCTCAGCTGGGGCTAACAGGGAATGCACAGGGTGGGTCACATATGAAACAGAGGGAAAAACAACACCTGGAAAGTGTTTTTGCCAAAACCAAAGTGGGGCTGCAGTCACTGGGGAGGACCTTCAGACTGCCCAGGCAGGGGTTGAGGTGGAGGCTGAATCCCTGATCCAGGGACATGGGGTTCAATGAGCAGAGGGTGGGAAATGCAGGATCTGAAGTGGCAGGGCTCCAAGGGAACCAGATGGCAATGAAGTGCTGCCCTGAGTCACAGAATCATGGAATCACAGAATCATAGACCGTAGCATTGTGGAATCATAGAACCACGGAATTGTAAAATCACAGAATTATAGAATTGTGTAGATTGGAAAAGTCCCCTAAAAGCACTAATTGTTCCCCCAGCACTGCCCACCCTTAAACCAAAAATCAAGAACTAAAATCAAGAAAGTTTAAACAAAAGGATTAAACATCTCCTCTTCTTTCTCCATCCAACCCCAAAACCATTAATTTTGGAGTTTTGAAAACATTGTTTTTCTTTAACTCCTACCAAAGTGGCTTTGAATTCCTCTGGTTTGCCACATCTCTGTCCCTAAGTGCCACGTCCACACACTTTTTGAGCCCTCCCAGGGATGGGAGGGAAGGGACAGTGGCTCTCATTTAGGAGTGATCTTTGCTGGCAGAACAAAGATGCATCAAGGTGCTGAGACCTTGAGACCAAGGAGCATCAGCAACACCAAGGGAAGACCCACAAGGCCCTGAGGACCTTGGGAAGAGGAGGGAAAATGGGAGCCTGGGCTGGTTGTGGTGGCTGTGTCCCACCATCAGGGTCTGGGAGCAATTTGGGGACGGGGGGGACGGGGCAGAGCTGAGTTTGAGTGTCCCTCTGGGGCTGTGCAGCAAATTCCAGACCAGACCCCACAGATGTGCTGCTCCACCACAGTGACATCCATGCCCCACGCTGGACCACCATCAGCCAGGTGATCAGGAAAGGAGCAAATTGGCAGCATTTAGAGGAATATTCTTCATTTCCAAGCATATCATTTCTGTCCTCTGGCAAAATAACACCCCCTCAGCTTTTTAGCAGCTTTTGCATTTCGTCAGGCTGAAGCCAAGGTGGAAAAGGGAAGAAACTGGAGACCACTGGCCTTGGAGAACTGGGGAGATTTCAGCAGCAGAAGTGCTGCAGGGGCAGATTGAGGCTCCCCTGTGTGCCTCCAGAGCTGGAGGGAAGGGATGGGCCAGCAAGGACAGGTCAAGGAGCAGGAGAAAGGACCAGGATGTCCTGGAATCCACTGGGGATGACCAGCTCTGAGGGGGATGTTCTTTCCTCCTTCAACACAGTGCCACCTCCCACCATTGCCCCTCCCCATCCAGACCTGCCTTCCCCAGCAGCTGGAGAAAAATTCTGGAGGAGAGTGGCACAGGAAGGAAAAGAGGGAAAAATTACAGCAGGTCCTTGGGCACCAAGGGGTTGGAAATGAAGGGAACTTCAAAATTTCCAAAGCAGACAGTGCCAGGCAGGCTGAGGAGGGGGGACAGACAGACAGACACCTGCCTGGAGGTCTCTGCTTCCAGAAGTCCTCACACACCCACCGGATTATGGATGATGGAGGAGAGGAATGCCTTATACCAATTAATTCCCGAAGTGTAATTAACATCTGGGCCTGCTCCATGTGATCCCCAGCTGCTAATGAAGCATGGCACCGCTTTAATTCCTGCTACGCCGCACCATCTTCTCATTAAATCCAGGAGCAGGTTCCATCACATTTCCCTTAGAGGGAAAAAGGGAAAGACAGAGAAATGGAGCAGGATTTGTCTCAATGAAATATGATAGATTAGGGTTTGTTGGATAAAGAAAGTAAGGATGGGGGGAGGGCACAGAATGGGAAATTTTGTAAGTATGTGCACGTGGGCATCTGGAAATTCTCTCTCCTCATGACCTCCTTACACCCCATCCATCAGCCTGGGCTTGGCTTATTCCAAGCAGCAGAGCCTTTGCTCGTGTCTAACAGGCCCACCAGACGCAATCTGCATGCCAATTACTGGAGCAGACCCCCTGATACTGGGAAATGGAAATCAGCTGTCAAGGAAAACCCGGCATCAGCACGGCTGGGCTCGGATCACTGCGCTCCCCGCTCATCTCCACAGGCACCCTGCTCTGTGTGCTGCTGTGGCAAGGGAAAAATGGGAAAAGTCATCTGGAATAACAATAAAATAAAAAATAATGATAAAAAAACCTGCCCAAGTAGCAGTTTATTGTTATTTGTGTCAGTTGCAAATGTTGAGGACACAACGTTCACCCAAGGGCGAGAGCCTGGAGGACAACAAGAAGAGGGGAGGACTTGGGATAATTGGGTTTTAGAAGTGGGGAAATCAGCGGTGAAAGGGAAGGACATGGGAAAATGTTACCTTAAGGGCAAACCAGATCCAGGTCTGGCTCCTCCAATGCTCCGGGGTGGATGCAGGCCGGCAGCCACAGAGCTGGAGCATCCCAAAGCCATCCAGTGCAGGGCATGTGGATGGGGACAGGGGGACATTCCCCAAAATCAGGGTGGGAGGTGGCTGGAAATGCACTGGGTGGAGCTCACCTACCTACAAGAGACTTTCCATCCACAACAGGGGCAGCAACAGGCATCAAAAAAAAAAAACCAAAAANCAGAAGCCAGGCTGTGCTCAAGCTGCCCTCAGAGAGCTTTGCCAGGAGCCAGGGGGAAAAGGGGAGCTGCAGCTGAGGGCTGGTTGGTCCTGGAGAAATATTATGGGGAAAAATACAGTGAAACCCAAGCGTGTTGCTGGATCATCTGCACCCTGCTGATCCGGGATGGAGAGGAGTGGAGGAGGGATGGAAGTGGGTGAAGATGCATCTCTGTTTGCAGGGAAAGGCTGGAGTGGGGCAGGACGCTAAGGGAGAGGGGTGACAGCAGGGAGAGGAGGAAGAGGAAGAAGGGGAAGGCCACTCTTCAGCTCATCTTTGTGCTGGGGGAAGTCCAGGGGGCTGGATCTGCCCCTCTTGGCAGCTCCTTCCCATTCCCCACGGCTGCAGCTTTCCCGGGAGGTGGCAGCTCCCTGGCTTGACGAGCATCACTTACCGCGGCTCCCTGCTCCGTAATAACCTCATACATCAACGGGAAAAGACTGCAGAGCACGGCTGGGAGGGCTCTGCTTCCACCTCCAGCGTCACTGTCCCAAAGCCCCTCGGCTCCGTGCACAAACAGGCTGCAGGTCCCCGGGGTTCCCAGGGGAGGAGTGCCCAGGCATCAGTTATTCCTGCCCGGGAGGCTGTGCCTGGGACCTGCCTCTCCTCTGGCAGCATCGGGCAAAATGGGATGTTCCTGGTGGCAAACTGGGCTAATTGGGAGTTCCCTGTGCTCCCTGCACATCTCAGGTGTCCAAGGAGCTCCTGCTGCCCTTCAGGATCACCCAGCAGCCACCTCCCAGAGGCACTCACTGCCTCTTTCCCACATCCAGCCTGCTCTCCTGCTTCCAGCTCCCGGCTCCATGAGGTGCCCAGCCTCAATTTAAGCAGCTGAATCTCTTGGTTCACACTTCCAGGGGACACTCTGGGCTGCCAGGGTCCCCAGCATTCCCCATGGAGATTATGGCTGTCCCCCTCCCGCTCCATCTGGGGCCTCCATTTTTTCCCAGGCCTGTCACCCCATGGTGACAAGCAGGACAAACTCATCCAGTACCAGGACAGCAGCTGCCTGCTCTGGGCGTCCAGGAGTACACATGACACTGACAAAAACCTCATCCCTTCTCCCAAGCCACCATGGAGCAGCAACAGAGCAGGCAGGGACTCCACAGGGACATGACACACCGAGCCACCCACAGCCACCACCAAAAACTGGAACCCAGGGATGTGTGGTCCCACTGCTCCACCGGAATAGCCAAACGCTGCAAAAGGAAAAAAATCCTTTTTTCCTAAAGGAGCAGCGGGACATAGGGCAGGGGATGAGGGAAGGGGGTGACGGGGGGTATTTCGCTCAGAGAAGGCTGCGCTCCACCCCAGCTCCCCCGCGGCAGGACATCTCGCACGCAAATCCCGGGAATAAGCAGGACAAGGCGGAGCTGAGCGACTCAGTTGCTTTATTGGGGGGGTGTGGCAGCCCGCTCACGGGGCTGGCTCACTCGGAGATGCTGCGGAAGGACTGGACGGCGGGGCTGGCCGCGCCCCACTCCACGGGCTTGCGGTACTCCCCCTTGGGCAGCACGTACTGCCGGCCCCGGTAGTTGGGATGCTCGTAGAACACCCAGACGCCCTCCAGCACCCTGCAGGCGTGCACCTCACGCATGTGCCACTCCTCCATGATGGAGGGGCAGTCTTCGGTGGCTTCGAACATCTGCCCGCCAAAATCTCCCTTCTCAAACACCTGGATGTGGCCTCGGCCTCCACTTGGCTAGGGAAAAAAAAAGGGAGAGAAAATCAGAGTCGTGGAATGGTTTGGGTTGGAAGGGATGATCCAGTTCTACCTCTCTGCGGTGGGCGGGCACGCCTCTCACTATCCCAGGTTCCTCCAAGCCCCATCCAACCTGGCCTTGGACATTTCCAGGGATGGGGCAGCCACAGCTGCTCTGGGTGACCTCATTGGCAACCAGAGCATCGGGTGGAGGCACTGACATGTCCCAGCTCTGACATGGGGATAGAGTTTGGGCACAGCCAGACTCAAATCAGGTACCAACCATCCTCAGCAGACCAGGACAGGGCTGAAATCTCACGCCAGCCTCCAAAAGCACAGGGAGAAGCAGCTGGGGTAAATTTTAACAGAGCATCGCACGCAGAGCAGCTCCAGGGATAAAGCTGAGTCAGCAGCGCCGGTCTCGCTATCCCGGGCAGCCTTGAACCCCTCAGTGCTCCACGTGAGCATCAGGGAGCCAGACCCCCTCTCCTCCGGGCGGAGAGGGGTTTAATGAGCTGCTGACCCCGGCGGGGCCGTGTTGCTGCGCAGGCAGCGCTGGTTCCCACCGGGACTGGAAGCGCTCCTCGCCCGAAGGCGCCGCGGCAGCGTCTGATCTGCAGCTGCCTGGACACCTCTTCCCCCGCTCCCTCCTTGTCAGCCCCAGCCGAGCTCTGCGGGGTCCCGGGGTCTCCCCAGGGCAGGAGGAAAAGCCAGGTACCAGGTGGATACGCAGGATAAGGCTCCCACATTTCATCCCGGTGGAGGAAGCCGTGCTGCTCTTACATCTCGCGCGTGTTTTGGCTCCACGTCTTAAGCCACATCAGTGCTCTGAACGGGCTGGAAACTGTCCTTGCCGCATGAGAAGAGGTTTAGACCCAGCTCAAATCCAGAACAGGCTCAAAGGGGTGTTAGATTCCCAGGCAGAAAAGCAAAACCCGTTCTCAGTTGTGAGAATTGCTCCGTGCAGTGGGAATTCACAGCCGTTCTCCAACCCGTGGATCACCAGTGTCTGCCCCACTACTGGCAAAACTTCAGCAGCAGCAGCACCAATCCACACTTCATCCACAATCCCTGTTTTAAAGGATGCTCCTCCCCACAGGCACCCCAAAAGGATCAGTCCCTCTGTTCCTTTCTCCCCACCATCAGTTAGGAGGGGATGAGCACACCTCCTGTGCTCCCCTAATACCAGGAGGCACCAGCTTGCTCCAAGCACGGCCAAGGAGGGCTCCAGCATCCCTCCTGTTTCTGGGCTGCTACATGGTCTCTCCGTGCCCAGAGGGGTTTGCTGACACAGATTCAGTTCCCTGTATCAGAAGGGAATCCTGGCTTGCTAGAGAGGAAACAGCCCCTCATTCCAAATGTTCCTGCAAAACCTGCATTCCACTGTTACAGGCCTTGAATCTGTTGGATCAGTTGGTTACACATCAGGGAAAAGGTGAGAGGCAAACTTTGGAGCAACCTGCCTGGACACTGAAATCCCTAAAGGAACACGCTGCTGAAACTACCCTGCTGTCCCTATGGAAACTCCCCCACACTCAAAGGGATCTGCCTTTTCCCACTGCAATCCAGAGTGGAAAAACCCACATTTTCCCCCCACCAAACCCCTTGCTACTCCCAGAGCGGGACCGTGGGAGCAAACCCCCTGCAGCCACCCCCCTCTGTGGCTCCCCAGGAGGACGGCCACCACGTTCCCCCTCTGAAAAACCCTTCCAGGACGGGTGCAAAGGCCAGCATCCCCCGGGAAGGGGTGACACCTACGATCTGGATGTGCTTGCAGGAGCCCAGGCGGTCGTTGAGGCCCATCCAGTGGTGGTAGTCGGGGTACTCGCCGTGGGTCAGCACGTACATGTTCCCAGCATAGTTGGGTCTCTCGTAGGCCACCCAGGTGCCCCCATCCACACGGATGGAGTTGCAGCGGCTCAGGTAGGTGTGGAAATCGGGGCAGTCGCTGTCGCACTCGTAGTAACGGCCGAGGAAGTTCTTGTCTTCATAGAAGGTGACCTGAAACGAGCAGAGTGGGGAGAGCGGGGAGGTTCCTCATCCAGCATGTGGCTCCATATTCCAGCCACATCACTGCAGGGAATATCTGAAAGCAGAGCCCTTGAGATAGCAGAAATCATCAAGCCCAGCCATGGAACAGGAGCAGCTGCAGCCAGTCAGACTAATTCACCTGGTCTGGCCCCAGTGCCTCCAGCTGCCACCAGTGTTCTGCCCTTCCCAGACCTTTGTTCTGTCCCAGTCTAACACAACACTCCCACAGAGAAGTCCCTGTCTTTTTTCCAGCAAAACACTATAAAAGCAATTCCTTCCCACCTTCTCTAGATCAGGAGTTACTAAATTATGGCCAGAGAGCTGTGAGAAGTCAATGGAATGTACAAAGCAGGTTTCTGGGGACATGGGTGGATCTGGCAGCACTGGGTTAGCAGTTGGACTTGATGCCTTTAGAGGGCTTTTCCAGCCCTAACGATTCCATGATTTCCTTTATATTGACTTACCAAGTGTTTGCAGCGAAATCTTTACTGATAAGGGAGGGGAGAAGTCTCTTTCCTCCCAGGTCATGTCTTCCAGCCCATCCTTGTTCTCGTTTGAACAACCCAAAACTTCCTTTCTCAAAACTCACTGCCCAAAGCTAGACATCACACAAGCTTTGCCCATGCCAGGAGAAATTAAGGGAGCATTCCATGTGCATGGTGGGTAGCAGTTTTATGGATTTCCAAGGATTATATTTGCAGCTGGCTTGTTCTGCTTTGGTTGCTGCAAGTCCACAAAACCTCTGACAAATTCACGCCCTGTGCCCACATTTCTTTCCCAAGAGCTGCTCTATAGCCAGGCTGCTGACCCCAAAGCACTTTATCCTTGATCACAACCTGGCTTGAAATGATCTTGGGAGCTGATGAGCAAATCCCATTCCTCCCACCCGAGGCATCACCCACCCAGCCCACCCTGGAGAGGAGACCCAGTTTTCCTCAAAAATTCCTTCATGGAAATATTGCCAAGCCCTAGAACAGACCAGTCCTTTCTCCAGCCCCGTTTTTAGATCCTCCCAGGTGACAATTACCCGTCAAACATTGCTCTCCTCAAAGAGGATTCCCAAACCATCACATCTATCTTGACTACATCCCTTGCTTGCTCACAACACCAGATGGACTAGAGAGAATCTTTCTGGCCACACCCAACATGCAGTGTTCCACAATCCATTTTTCCCATGGTTTTTTTCCATAGTTTGAGTATAAGATACACCCCCACCTGCTGTACTTCACCTACAGTGCTTTCGCTACTGGTATTGATGTAACCTCCCTGCTCTTAAAAAATCATTCATTGTCAATGTTTCAACCCAAATCCAGGACAACTCACTCACTTTTTATTTTTAGTCATTTGTTTTGTGCTAAAAATTAAATTAGCCAGAGTTTTCCCCAAGCTGGTTGGTCAGCGTGTCCCACCAGCCCGACCAGGGGATCTGGGGAGTCAGACTGATCATGCCAGAGGATTCATGCCCTCGATTTTGTGGCCTATTACTGGACATTTATTAGGATAATGCTATTTTCCTCATAATTTCAAGGACTGATCTGCCGTCATGAAGCAGGTGGTGCACACAAAACAACCTGTCCCTGCAACATCCTGAACAAGCTCTTCCCACCACCACTGGAGAGCTGGGAATCCCTCTGACTTTTCCAGCAGTGAATAAAGGCTCTGAAAGGAGAGCAATGAAATGCCCAGTTCCTGTTTTCCCACTCTTGGGCAGTTAGCCACACTGGCCAGGTCTTCCTGGCCACAACCCACTGCCTTTCCCAGATCCTGCTTCTGGATCATTGTCCCTAAAGGTATCACCCAAAAAAATCTGCCAGCCTGACCCAAAGGCAACACTGAAAGCTCTGCTCACTGGATTTGGCAGTCATGCATCACCAGTCACCCTCTCCTTGAAGCCATTGGTCAAGGAAGCCACAGCATCCCTGGAAAACCCTCTGCAAGGATTCATTTATTCCCAGCTCAGCATTATCCCCTGCTGGGATGGCTGGTCCCTCTCTCCAACATCTGTCCCCAGGCTCTGATCCTGTCCCTTTCCTGTCCATGCAGTGAGTGTTCAACATGGTTGATGATGAACTCTCCCCAGTGTGGATCTGCTTTCTGGGCAGAGGGAACCTGGAAGAGTTCCAGGCCAGATTGGACAGGGCTTGCAGCAATCTGAGACAGTGGAAGCTGTCCCTGCCCATGGAAGGGGGGAGAACTGGATGGGCTTTAAGGTCCTTTCCAACCCAAACCATTCCTGGATTCAGTGATGTTCCTTCCCCACCCAACCTAACTGGAGCCTGGCAAAGCTTCCTGATGTTGCCGGGGGGGCATTTCCCTGTACTTATAAAACCACAAAGCCAAAGAAATCCAAAGGCATGTTAAGGATATGGCTGTTCCTACTGAACTGTGTCCAACCAAAGTCCTGCTCCTTGGTTTAATCTTAGAATTTAAGGGATCCTGCCCACCCATTCTCCAGCACAGCCCTTCAGACACACCCTCGCCTTGCTTCCCAGTTTTCTTGGATTCAGGCACCAACAGAGCAGGTTGATGTTTTCACCCATAAAATAATTACAGGTGAATTACAGATTCCAATTCCAGTTTTGCAGCTTTGTTTCTGTCCCCTCTCACTTGCAGGGAAATCGCCTTCCTTCAGCCAAACCCTCCAGGAGCTCTGCTCCCAGCACTCCCCTGTTGACTTCCCCCTGCCCAAACCTTGCCTTTTGGGGGTTACCAGGCACATACCACATTTGCCAGGGCAGATATTCCTTGCAGGAATGTAAAACTCTCGCTTTGGTCACCTCACCTGAGTCATCAAGTATTTCTTTTCAACAGTAGCTTAGCTAGAAGAAAACTCATTAAAAATATCCAGTAGTGTCTCCTCTGTCAGCAGTGATCCCTTTCCAGGGCGGATCACTCACCAGGGTTGTGAGAAATGGTGTTTAATTCTCTGCTTTGCCCTTTTCTTCTCTCTGGAATGTGCTAAACAAGAGCACAGCATAGAGAAATAGGAGATAACTCACTCCTCCTGGCCATCTTGCTGCCCCTCAGCAGCACATATACCATTAATTCCCCGTGGTACACTCCAAGGCAGGGAAAAGGCAGAATGGGCTCAAGGCTTTCCAAGCTGACAGGAGATGCAAGGATGGAGCAGTTGCAGTTCCCCAGCACCTTTTTTAGGCTCAGGTACAGCAAGTTTGCACCCCAGGATCCGGGAGCCACCAGCACACCCTCCTCCGCTTCCCAGACCAACAGCCCAACCCCCGAGAGCCACAGAGCTGAAGGATATGGAAAAGCCAAGACTGGATTTCCCATGGCATTGCCCAGTGCCTCCAAACCCACTGTGCTTCCAAAGCCCCTTGGGTCTCACAGCCTCCACAGGCTGAAAGGAATCCAGCCCAAAAGCTAAACTCAGACAAAGCTCTTCCCACAGCCTCCTAACAGTGCTTGACATTCCACAGGGGACACTGGCCCAAGTCCCAGCTTTCCCAGCTCTTTCTCCCTGCCCAGTCCCAGACCCAGTACAAGTTCTGTGAGATCAGCCAGCTCAGCTCTGCTAAATCCAAGCCTGAGGAGCTGAATCCCCACCTGAGATGTCACTCCAGCTGAAGCTGAGCTTCCCAACCTACCTCCTTCTCCGATTTCAGTTCATCCCTGCTGATTGCACCGAGTCCCAAGGCCGGTGTGCATCCCTCAGGGAACACTATTCCCTTTGATGCCATGGTCATCGTCCAGGAGTCCTTCTGTCACAGCACACCCTCTGCTCCACCATGGAAAAGGGTTGTGGCAGCTCCCCTGGTGCTGGGAGCCAGGCTCCAAGGGAGCCTCCCATGAGACTCCGCTCTGCAAGCGCGGTGATTCCTGGCTGGCACAGCCCCTCCACCCCCAATTTACAAGGCATCAGATCCTGCTGATTGAGAACCATTTCAAAATGCCTCCTCACCCGTCACTGTGCTTGACTCCATCCTCTGGCAGAGCCACCACACCTAGAGGAACCAGCCAAAACCTGGGAAAATACTTGGGAGGGCTCAGCTCCCAGCTTCCCTCCACGTGAGGAGGCATTTCAAGCATCTCCCCCTGCCCACGTGCTGACAGAGGGAGAAGCTGTCAGCAGAACAGAAAAAACCAAAATTTCTCCACAATTCATCCCTGCAAAATTCTGCACTTTTAGCCAAAATACACTGCAAATAAACTTACCTTGGTTCCAGCTCTGGACATTTTCCGTTCCAGCCAAGCTCCCCTGTGCTGGAGGAACGTCAGCAGCTGTTACAAACAGCCAGGATCCGAGGTGCCCTTTTTATAATGGGCTTGTTTTAAACCAGACAGCCGCTTTGTCATGAGAATAGGATCCAAAAATTGAGTCAGTGATTCTGAGGCTATAGCCGATTTCCAGAAAAGCAAACAGGATTATGGAATAAAGGAAGGCTTCGCCATCCTCCCTTTGTTACCATTTGCTGAGTCAGAACACCAAAACTCTGCCAAATGCACTCAAAACACGCAGCCCCCTGCCAAGTCCGGGAGGACGGGTGGTAATTTGGCTGCTCCCTCCTTTCCAAGTTTGTTAAACAAGAAGGAATCCTCGTTGGCTCTTAGAGACCCACCCCATTTGTAAGGAGGCCACATGGTATTCATCAGGGAATGCTCCAGTGCAGTGAAGGATGCAGTTAAGGAATGATAAAATAGTGCTCAGAGCAGACACCAGAGGCTTGCAAAGACCAGCTCTGCATTGAAAGCTCTCAATGGAAACACCTGTGCAGCAAAGAGGCTGCAGATTTTCCTGGGACACCCCCAGCTGGAGCCACACTGCTCCAAACACCTCCTGACATAGAGGGAAAGAAGGATGTGTGGCCACCTCCCCACTCCCCACAAAGTGAGTGATTCCACACCTCAAACAACACCCAGATTTTTGGTTGTCTCTGCAACTGTCACAAATTGAACTTCCAGCTCTCAGCCCAGCACCTGAGGTTGGAGCAGAGGAGTTTTCCCTTCAGCCACACTCCAGCCCTCGGAGCGGTGAGGCCAAGGATCATTGGCTTCCACAGCCACCCCCCCGCCAGGGTATTATGAAAAACCACCTCTGCAGCTATTCAGTGCCCCAGCCCAAAGGCTTAGTGAGACAAAGGGACACGAATTTGGCACAGCAGCACCCGAAACACGCAGCCCCTCTTTCAAATCTGTCAGGGCAAGCACTCTCGCAACAGCAGCTCTGTAAATGCAGGCAGATGGGAGAGCCTGGGGCACACACAATCAGCAGCTGCTCCTCTTCCCATTTTAGGAGCCTTGAATCACCCAGAGCTGTTGCTTTCACTGAGGCCACTTGGACTGATTCAGTTTTCAATTCCTGAAGATCACAGTTCAAGCACAAGCTGGGTTCTGTCAGCAGGTTCACAGCTCAAAGCTGTGGTCACTTCGCACATCCCTCCTTTAGAGGTTGGTTAAATACAATAAACTCATCTTACATAAATAGAATAAATATAATAAACTCACCTCACCTGCCAGCCCAGGAGCCAAGGGAGACCTTCAGTGGAATTCTGAGGCTGTGCACTCAGGAGCACTGTGCCTTCTCCTCACTCTCAGCTTGGATAGCTCTTCGCAAGGCACCACTAGCTGCTGCCTCCACTCATCCATGCAATGCCTTTGCCTGTTTTCCAAGCTTATTTAGGTGCTCAGCTATGAGCACATGTCTCCAAAACACACCCCACCAGCACAAGAGAATGGTGCTTATTCAAGCTGATAATCTTTATGAAAATTATGAGAGATAGGAACAGGGCTTCTACTAAAACTTTGTGCCAGGGCAGCCTTCAAAACCTTCAGCTCCATGGCAGAAGTTTACAGGAGTTTTAGTTTCAGCCTGGCAGGACTTACATTCTTTTTTTGCCCCACTTTCCTCATAAATTAGCAGTTTCTTTCTCTGACAGGTTCACATTTTAATAAGATAAAAGATGCTGTGTCCCTCTAAGACCAACTGTATAGATAAAACCCCCTCCCCAGGACACATGCCAGGTTTATCCAACAAATCTGGTTTATTGACATTTGTCAAAACGATGCAACCATATACAAAAATTAATCTTCAAAAAGTGCCATCTTTGTATTAAAAAAAAAAAACCTGTGGAATTTCATTCATAAAAAATTTAAACATTTCTTTTTCACATTTCTAAAAACAGCACCGCTGGTTTGTACCATGAGGATGCAGGTGATACCCAGGGCCTGCATCCAGCTTTGTCCCAGGAAACCTGGTGTGCTGGGACACCTGCTCACCATGGACATTAACAGCTCTGCAACAAGGCACACTTCATCTTCCCCCAGGGCCAGGCATCTCTCAGTCACCAGCAGGATGGCTCCAGCACATTCCTGGGAAGGCAGCAGTGCTCAGGAATCCCACAGCAGCCAGGCAGTCCAATCCACACCAGGGCTGGGTGTCAGATCCAGTGCAGGTGGGATGGCACAAAGAGAACTGGGCTGACTGGATCACTGCCTGTTCCCAGAACTCTGGAACAAAATAAAAGGCAACAATTTTACCTCTAACACCAGCAAAGAAAAAGGAATGCAAAGGCTAAATCAAAAATAAAACAATTTTCTAATGGTTTGAAACACGCCATGGCAGAAGAACACAATAAGGGCAGGTCTACAGCTCCTAAATCACTCCTGCTTGGGAAGACTAAGTGAGAATTACCCAAAGTCTCATTGTAAGAATTACCCAAAGTCTCACCCAACTCTCTTTAGCAAAAAGTGAAATGGGCAGACATCTATACACAGGGTTTCTTTGAAAGAGGAGCTATTCCAATCAGTTTTACATCACATTATGTGCAATATGCCCATCTGCCTTACAGATGCCTCCAACAAATCAAACTTGACAACAAGGCAGTGCTGCCAACACAGATTTCAGCTGAAAATAGGTTTTGACAGGAAAGTAAGAACTAAACCCAAACACCAGGCTCTTGTGAGAACATTCACTCAGACTCCTACCTCTGCCTTGCCTGTGCACACAAACATGGGACAATTCTTGAGGGAAAAGAAGCAAGAGAAGGAGGCCTTTACTCACCTCCCTTTCCTTCTGCTGCCCAGGAATATTATCCTGCCCAGGAATGTTATCCTGCTGCCTGCTTGGAGCTGAAGGCAGGAGGGACCAGGCTGTCCAGCTGCTGCCGGTTCCCCGTCTGAACCAGCCACTCATAGAATTTGTTTTCTACCACTGTCTGGAACTGTTTCCTCTGATCCCTGAAACAGACACACCAGCAGGGAAATATGGAAAAACCACATTTATTTACAGTGTTATACTTCTACCACGTCTTCACTATCCAAACAAGCTTCCAGATGTATCAGGAAGAGCCAGGCTTGGTTCCTGAACCTTGCAGAGACAACCAGAAAAGGTTTTTACCGAGTGAATGTGATGATAATGAACCCCAAAGGCAGAACCTGGTGGAGTTGCAGAAGTCATACAAAATTCCCCATCCCACCACCACAACCACCTTGTTCCAGGGCTGCCTCCACTTTCCCCTCAGGGCACAGCTGAAAAACTGTCTGAAAAGGGAGAAAACAAAGATTAGCAACCTAGTGCTTAAGCACTAAGGACATGAAATTCTGTTCTGACAGCACTGGAGAGGATGGAGATCAGGGAAAAAAATGCACCTATAAACACACCTCACATAATTCCTGTTACTCATTATGTACTTTTAGGGTGTTTTTGGCAAGCTCCAGAATAGCATCCCAGCCCTCTGGGATCAGCTCACATCTAGAATTTCTTATGCCAAATGTGGCACAGGTGTTGAGTAGCTCCTGATAGACTTTTCCAAGGAGTTTACACAATGCATTTCTGAACACCAATGAAACATGAGCATTTTTCAGTATTCTGGAGATTTTATGTGTGTTTGCTTTGAACCCATTCCTAATTTGATGTGCTGACCCCATTGTGTACTGGGAAAAGCAGGAAACCAGCTCCAGAGGAGACCACAAAGGTGATCAGAAGGATGGAGCACTCCTCCTCTAAGGAAAAGCTGGAAGATTTGGAACTGTTCAGCCTGGAGAAGAGAAGCTTCGGGGTGAAATCATTGTGGCCTTCCAGAGCTACAAGAAACATGGAGAGAGCTCTTTCCAAGAGCCTGAAGTGACAGCACAAGGGGGAATAGCTTCCCACTGCCAGAGGGCAGGGTTAGATGGGATATTGGGAATTCTTCCCTGTGAGGATGCTGAGGCTCTGGCACAGGTTGCCCAGAGAAGCTGTGGCTGCCCCATCCCTGGAAGTGTTCCAGGCCAGGTTGGACAGGGCTTGGAGTGACCTGGGAGAGTGGAAGGTGTCCCTGCCATGGCAGGGGGTGGAATCTGGCTGGGTTTTTATGGTGCCTTCCAATTCAGGCCGTTCAGTTTTGTCCCACTCACCCTCAGACAGGCTCCATGTATCCACATCCTTTTTTCAAGTTAAGGCTGCTGTCTGTATGTTCTCCTCCATTTGAGCCATTCCCCAAAAAGCAGGATTTTGGAACACAAACTAACCCAAATTCCTCCCCAGTGAACACAAAGGCAGCCAGTTCTTTCTTCCCTTGTGGATTTATCTTCTCCAAGAGCTTTTTCTCTACCTTGATCTGCTACTGACCCTGAAAGACTTTCTGTCTGATACGCTCACAAAATGAATAAACAGGATTTTATGCTTTTGCAAGTTGTTCCTCAAGCTGTCTTCTTGGTCCTGTCTTACGGGGGTTTTACTTTCAGCCTGGCAGGATTTACATTCTTTTTTTGCCCCACTTTCCTCAATCAGACAACTTCAACTTCTTGAAAGATGTCTTCTTATTTCTAACACTCTCTTTCACCTCCCCGCTTGAGCACAGCAGCTTTTTTCTTTCTACAAGCCTGATATCCTGTTTGCTCTAAGCTTCCTACTTGTCTCCCTTCTTGTTTCCCTGCCTGCAGGAGACAACAGACATTTCCCATTGTCAGCTGCCCAGTTTCTTTTCAACAAGCTTCTAAACTTGCCAGAGTTTCCTCCCTTTTATGGAATAAGCAGCGAGCTCTTGGCTCCTGTGACTGCAGCAGATGATGGCAAATCTAAGCACATCATCCCTATTTCCTCACTTTTCTCTCACAGGAAGGTTCTGACAGGCCGAACACCTTCCCAAAATGTGTTTGTGGTGAGAAGGAGCAGCCCTGGGAGAACAACAGATGTTTGAAATGGGGTTTTATCCCCATTCTGTGCTTGCCAAGGAAGCTGGGCAGGGGATTCCATGAGATCTGTTCCAGTGGAATTTAAAAGCTACCCCCCACAAGGTGATCTGCTGCAATGATCCACATGCACATTCCCAGCTCACCTCAACAAGGGCTGGGACAGCCATTACAGCTTCAATCCCAAGGTGACGCTTAGGCTAAGAGGGACCCCAGGCAGCTCAGGGAGCACACCCAGGCCTGGCCCAAACCACTGCCAGGGTGGATCTCTCACCTTGGCAGTATCTGGGAATGCTTTTCTTGGAGTCTCATGAGCTGGGAAAATGCAACCATGAGAAAGCTTCTTCTTAGGAGCAGCGTGGGTGAGGGAGGAGATTGCACCCCTTGATTCCACTTGGTGAGGCCCCACCTGCAGAGCTGCCTTCAGCTCTGGGATACCCAGCAAAACAAGAATGTGCTGCTGTTGGAATCCAGAGGAGGCCATGGAGGTATTCCAGGGGCTGGAGCACCTCTGCTCTGGAGCCAGGCTGGGAGAGCTGGAGAAGAGAAGGCTCCAGGGAGACCTCAGAGCCCCTGCCAGTGCCTAAAGGGGCTCCAGATGAGCTGGAGAGGGACTTGGAGAAGGGACTGGAGTGACAGGACATAGGGGAATGGCTTCTCACTGCCAGAGGGCAGGGTTAGATCAGATATTGGGAATAAATTTTTCCCTGTGAGGGCAGTGAGGCCCTGGGACAGGTTGATCAGAGAAGCTGTGGCTGCCCCATCCCTGAACTGTTCAAGGCCAGGTTGGACAGGGCTTGGAGCAACCTGGGATAGTGGAAGGTGTTCCACAGCAGGGAACAGGATGAGCTTTAAGTCCTTTCCAACCCAAAGCATTTTGGGATTCTACAACCCTCAGTTATGCCTGTGAGCATTACTCTTCCCACCTTACCAAGCAGAATCCCAGGATTGGTAATTACTAATGCTCTAGGACTGGCCTGCAGGACATGGCTTACACAACCCAACCCATCCTTCAGGGATTTCTGTGGAACCCCATCAGACAACCCACTGTCTATGGGGCTGAGCTCTGCCCTTGCTGGGGGGCACTCACCTGGTCAGCCCTGCCTCCTTCACCATGCGCTGCCACACCTGGACCTTCTGCTCCCTCTGGCTCAGCACCTCCTGGTACTCCTGGGGAAGCCCCCCTGGGGTCTCTGTGGTGTCTCCTTCCATCTCAAAGGGAATCACAAAGGTGTAGAAGTCTGAGGGGGGCAGGAGCCGGAAGACGCTCATGTCACCGCTGTCCCTGCACACCAGCATGGGGCTGTCCCAGTAGTTTGGCAGAGTGGCCAAGCCCACCTGAGCCATGTGGTCTTCCAGCATGGGATAATGGGTGTGGAAAGGGGCAAAGCTGACTGCCTGGTTCCCCGAGAGGATGAGGGGCTGCGTGGGTGTGAGAGTGTGGAAAGTGCAGCCCGTGGTGGACGAAAGGGACAAGCGATGGCAAACCACGATGACCTTGACGTTGTCACAGCTCTGGACGTGGACTGACTTCTCCACGGGGCCCAGGACAAAGGTGCTATTCCTGCACTTCTCGATGGTCACGGACCTGCCAAAGAAATACAGAACCATTAGGGCTGGAAGGAACCTCCATCGAGTCCAAGGCAGGGTCACCTGCAGCAGGTGACACAGGAACTCATCCAGGTGGGTTTGGATGGTCTCCAGAGAGGGAGACTCCACGTCCTCCCTGGGCAGCTGTTCTGCCACCCTCAATGGAAGGAAGTTCTTCCTCATGTTGTGGTGAAACTCATGTTTTAGTTTATGGCCATTGCTCCTTATGCTGTCATTGCACCTCTGAGCAAAGCCTGGCACCACACTCTGGCACCCCCTGGAGATCTCTGTATGGACTGATGGGATCCCCTCAGTCTGGTCCTCTCCAGACCAGCCAGCCCCAGCTCCCTCAGCCTTTCCTTGTCAGGGAGATGCTCCAGTCCCTTCATCATCTCCATATCACCCACTGGACCCTCTCAGGAGCCCCTTGTCCTTCCTGAGGAACTCAGACCTGAACACAGCACCCCAGCTGTGCCCCACAGGGCTGAGCAGAGGGGCAGGATGGCTCCCTGACCTACTGGGAATGCTCCTCCTAATGCCCCCCAAGATCCCATTGGCCTCCTGGCCCCCCACCAGGACCCACTCATGGTCAGCCAGGAGTCCAGCTGTGGCCCAGGAGAACCCAAACTCACCGCAGAGGGGACAGGAGGTAAATGAAGGACTCGTTGCAGCGATGGATTCTGACGTGAGCCCCCACCAGAGTGTCCGAGCTCTTGGCCAGGGTCTGCCTGTACACCTGGCTCATGATCACCATGGGGGACACCCCTGGCACCACCCGGGCACTGCAGGCAATCTTGGCTCTCCTGGTTGTTCCTTCCACTGCAAAACAAATTCCACAAAAGTTCTGGGTCCAGCAATCCCTCAGGAAAATAATCAGCCCTAAAGGATGGTACTTCCCACAGCAGTCACACCATCCCTGGGCAGGTCAGCAGCATGAGGCAACAGAAATTTCAGAAACTGAGAGACACTGAAGGATCAAAACCACTTCAGGATTACTTAAGAGCAGTCAAAGCCTCCCACAAGCTCCAGCCAGCCCCAAACAAAGAATCTCCAGTTCCACAAACCTGTTGCTGAACACAAGACTCAGCTTAGCAGGAAGGTCCTGAGGGCGAGTTTTAAGCAGGAATCGTGTGCTTTGAAAAGGGAAATGCTCCCTCTAGGACACAATCCTTAAGCCCTTCCCCATTCTCCCTTAACCCACTGCCCCTCTTGGGATTCTGCAGTCAGAGAAACAAAACATTGAGTTAAATTCCTTATCCTAAGGGGGAAAGTGCCTTGGTTCCACTGCCACGTCCCTGAAGGAGAGGGGCTGGACTGGGGACAAGGAAACCTGGACCAGGTCAGATCCATGGTCAGCAACAGAAGCCGAGTCCCCATTTCTGGTTTTGTTTTCCCCTAAATTTTATTTACACTATTTACCTAGATTTATTTTTCTGTATTTCTAACTTTATTTCTGTATTTCTAATTTTCTCTATTTCTACTTTTCGATTTCTCTACACTTTCATATTTCTATTTATTTCTGTACGTTTCTACATTTCTGTACGCTCGTGCTTCTACTTCTCCACACTCCTACTTGCCGTATTCCTGTATATTTTTGTATATTCCTATGTATTCCTACATATTCCCCTGAATGTTTTCCCACACATTCCCCTGAATGTTTTCCCACACATTCCCCTATATGTTTTCCCACACATTCCCCTATATGTTTTCCCACACATTCCCCTATATGTTTTCCCACACATTCACCTATATATCTTCCCACACATTCCCCTATATATCTTCCCACACATTCCTATATATTTTCCCACACATTCCTGTCTTGCTCACATATTCCCAGCTCCCCTCACAATCCCAACATCCCCCAACATTTCTGTCTAACAACTTCCCAGCAGTTTTTCCCACCTTGCTGTGCCCACGCGAGCTTCTTCCCAGCCTTGAGGCAGACAGCCATTCCCAAGGGATTAGCAGTGAGGGAGGAGCGCAGCCAGCTCTCCAGCTTGGCCAGGGAGAAGGCTCTGGCCACCTTGGAATATCCATTGTGGCCATGGCAGGGCTGCCTGAGGGCCAGCTCGTGGAGGGGCCGGACGGTGCCGGAATTGCTGACGGTGCCCTCGAGCAGGAAGCTGAGGGCACACACGGCTTCAAAGGACACCAGGCTGCTGCAGCTGGAATGGGAAGAGGCTGAGAGCTGCTCTGGCTCCAGCAGCAGCTCCAAGATATCCAAGAGGTGGCTCTGCACAAAGGCAAGGTGCTCCTGGTCGTTCCAGTTCTGGAAAGGCAGGAAAATGCACAAGGGGGTGAGTTCTCCAAGGACATCATGTGTAGAAATCCTTGCTCAGAATCCTTCTAGAAGAAGGAAACCCACTCAGAGACAATGCTCATTCCTGCTGCTCTGCTCTCCCAAAGCTGGAAAGACACCTCCCCCCAAAAACTCAAAAGAAAACATTTCATTCCAACTCAAGTACCAAATATTTCCTTCTAGAGAGCAGCACCAGGCTCTTCTACAGTCCTACACAAATCCAGGCCACTGCTGCTGGCATTCAAAGGCAAGAAACAAATCAATAACTGACGCTCAAGGTCTTGGAGCTGCTCCACTGGAAAATCCCTGCAGCTGGGCCAGACCTGTGGCCAGGATTCAGTGCCAGGATAAAAAGCAGAGGTCACTTCTCCACAGCAAGTGCACTGATCAGCCAAACCCTCTGAAAGAATCCTTATTTCAAATTCTAAAGGGCTCCAGCCCAAAAAAAGCAGGAGACTGTGAAGGAACACACAGCTGTGATTACACCTTGTCCTCACCGCTTCTGTTCAACATTTCAGGACAAAGTTATCCAGCTCCTATTTTTAATTATTCCAGCTTGCCCTAAGCTACATTTCACTGGCTCACCCTGCTCACAGCAGCACATCTGTGCCAGAATTCCAGAGGTTGGCATGGCCTTACACTGGATTACAATTTGCAGCCCTTTCTCCCACACAGAGCTGCCCACGGGACACATCCAATCACTCCTCCCTAAATACCAGGCAGTATTTTAAAAGGAAACAGCATTTCCACATTGTTGATCTACAGCTGAACAATGCCAGGGAACCCCCCGGGATCCAAAACTCCACACTGGATCATGGGAAAGGCACTATGAGCATGAGGAGAGCTTCTTGCTTGACTAATAAAGCAAAAAGGCTGCTGCTTCTTAAAAGGACACTTGCCAAGACTCTCAGGGAATTATCAGTCGGCTTTGGACTCCAGGAAAGTCTTGTGCAAAACTTTAAAAAACCTTCTTATAAGCTGTAGAGATTCACAACAACTTCACTTCGTTTACTATGGAACAGGAGTTCTGCAGCTGGACCCTTGCTCACAGGTGAAACCCTCCCAGGAACAAACCAGCCCCTTTCCAACCCCCCTCAAGGCAGCTCCGCAGAGCCAAGAAGCTCCTGCGGGCGGAGAATCCCCCAGGCACGAGTGGTTATGGAATACCTTATTCCCGCCGGCCGATTTCCCCGTCAGGCTGGGAGACTTGGTCCTGGGGCTGGGCCACTCGTCCCCGAGCAGAGAGCGCCGCAGGGAAACCTTGTGGAGCTGCTGCACGTACAGGAAGAGCAGGAACTGCAGAGTGTCCACGGAGAGCTGCAGAGCACGGGAGAGACACAGAACGGTCAGGCCGGGCCGGGCTCCCCCTCGGGCGGGCTCGGGGCTCCCCCTGCCTCAGGCCGGGCCCGGCCTCTTGCCTTGCTCCGCTCCCGCTCCAGCTCCTCGGCGCTGGCGCAGGCCGCCTCAGCCTCGGCCCAGCGCAGGCGGAGCGGCGGGGCGGGCCCGAGGAGGCCGCGGAAGAGCTCGAAGTAGAGCCAGGCGATCTCGCGGCTCAGCTGCAGCTTCCCGCAGGCGATGTGCCGCCAGCAGGGCCAGCGCAGCCGCGGGAAGCAGCCCTGGTCCGCCCGCGCGCGGGCGTAGGCGGCCGCCTTGCGAAGGTAGTGCGGGGGGAGGCGGGCGGGGGGCGGGGCCGGGAGCGCTCCCACCAGGAACGGCTCCGTGCGCACCCACAGCC
>VXAX01000533.1:287643-310094 GCA_013399835.1 Leptocoma aspasia | reverse complement strand
ATTGGCCGCGACCGCCAGCGCGGGGGCGGGAAACAGCTCTGCGCTCGCTGATTGGCTGCTCGGAAGGAAGTCACCCTGAATGGGCGGCGGGGCGTGGCCGGCGCGCTAGGCGGCGACGCTCCGGCAGGCGATTGGCCGGCGGCGGTGAAGTGTGAGCAGCCCATTGGCTGGCNCCGGGCCTTCCCCCTACTCAGGGCCGGCGGCCGCGGCGCTGACGGGACCCCGCTCCCTTCCCCTCATCGCTTTCCTGTCTCCTGTTTCCCCCCTCCTCCTCCCCTTCGCCCCTCTCCCTTCCCGTCTCTCTCCCGTTCCTCTCTCCCATCCCCGTTCTCCCTCACCCTCTCCCCGTTCCCCTTCCCTCACCTGCTCTCTCCCCCCACGGCAGGAGAGATTTCTACAAGATCCTGGGGGTGTCCCGCGGCGCCTCCATCAAGGACATCAAGAAGGCCTATCGCAAACTGGCGCTGCAGCTCCATCCCGACAGGAACCCCGACGACCCCCGGGCGCAGGAGAAGTTCCAGGACCTGGGCGCTGCCTACGAGGTGAGGCCGGGAGCCGGGAATGTCCTCCCCGGGCTGGGAAGGGTGGATGGGACTCCTGGTAAAACAGGCTGGAGCTTGATTCGTGAGGATTTCATCCTGGAGCAATCGGGATGGGAAAGGTTTGTAGGGAATTAAAGGCTCTTCTGGAAGGTGCAGCTGGGATCCGTCCTTCCCCTGTGAAATTCCATCTTCCCTCTGTTAATACATTGAATTCCATCCTACATCTTTTATTATCACAGAATCCCTAGGATGGCTTAGGTTAGAAGGGGCTTAAAGATGATCTCGTTCCATCCCTTTGCCGTGGGCAAGGACACCTTCCACATCAAATTCCCTTCCTTCCTTCTCATCAATTTCCATCCTCCCCCTATTACTACACCAAATCCCATCCTGCCCCTGTTAATACATCCAATTCCAGATAATCTCTCAAATGAAAAACAAAGATCTAGGGCATACCAGGTTGCTTGGAGAGCTGCTCCTGCCAGAGGACAATCCAACACCTCAGCTCTCTCAGCCAGGAGGAAGCCTAGGCTTAAAGTTTAAAGTTTAAGCCAAAGCTTAAAGTTCTTTGGAATTGATTCCCAGTTCCTTAAGGGAGAAGTGGAGGTGCAGCAGCTCCAAGTGTGTGTAGGGCCTGGCTGGGATTAGTCTGAGCTGATGGGAAGTGAAAGGTGCTGGCCTTGGGTTAAGTGTGAGAATTAAGCATATTAAGTGAGAAAAATGATTGTGGGGCACAGCAGGATTCCTGTTATTCCATGATGATGTTGTGGCATGCAAATGATCCCCCACACTAATAGCACAGTGCATTAAATAAATCAAATATAGATTATTGTGTTGCCCAAAGGCGTGAAGTCAAAGCCTGCTTTCCTTGGCTGTACATCCACAGTGATGGAATGCAGGCTGTTTCCTCCATGTTTTCTGTCCTTTTTGTCCTCCTTCTGTCACTGTTGGACTCCAGCTGCTCCTGCTCCCCCCTGTGCAGCAGAGAGACCCAGAGGAAGATGGTGCTGAAAAATTCCATTAGCAAAAATTCCTAGCAGTGAATTGCTCTTTGGTGGGAGCTTGGGGTCCTTTGGGAAAAATCCAGCTGCAGGGCAAAGGGTTTGTAGCCTGGCTCCTGTTTCCATCCCTGGTGCTCCTCAGATATGCAAATATTCCTCCAATGAGGAAGTGAGAGAACCAGCTGGCATTTATTTCTCTGTCTTGAGAAAGAAAACTGTTCGCTTCAGTTTTCTCTCAGAGCTGGGACCCTTTTGTAGTTCAGACTTCAATAAACTGGCTTTATTATCACAGGGAAAATGAATATAAAGAAATTTTTTGTGGATAAAAGTAATCCCCTGTCATTTGCAGCCCCTCAGGATTGGTGCATGTGGAGCTGTGAGCTTGGTGCTGCTTCTGTGAGCTGGGATCTTGTTGGCACTTTCTGCTGGCAAAGGATTTCTCTGCCTCTTCCTCAAGTTCCACTTGACTTAAGCGTTTGCCAGGAGTTGAGATTATTCTTTCTATTTAAAAGCTGAAGGAAAAAACGTCTGTAAAATCAAATCAGAAATCCAGTATTCATGTGTGTGAGGTTTGGAGGAAGCTTTTGATGCCCTCCCTGCAAGGTCTTTACCTGTGTTTAGCCAGGACAGCTTGGAAATCCTTCTGCTGAATTACCTGTAGGATACAATGAGTCAATTTGGTTGTTTTGGGCAAAATGGAACCAGAATTGGGTGTCCCTTATAAAGCAGAATTTTCCTCAGCATAAAGCCTCTGTTAACTGCTGCTCAGGGTCTGGGTAGCTGATTATGGCAAAGCTTTCCCAAAAAATTGAGGGGAAAGTAGGTTAGTGAACCTTCTCAGTCTCTTCATTTTCACTGGCTCGGTGATTGCAGCCCAGAGCTGCGTGGTCTGAATTCAGCTGTTCCAGCTAGGAAGGAGACTGATCCCAGGAGAGGGAGCTGAGACTCTGCTCCAAAGAGTCATGAGTCTCAGGATGGATTTGGGAGGAGTTTCCATGGGAATCTCAAGTGGCAAAGGGAGAATTGAACCCTTACCTGCTGAGTGAAAGTAATGAAGTCACCGCTGATTTTTTCTCTGTTGCTAGCATTTATCAGTTCTTTTAATTCCACAGAATCTCAGCATGGTTTGAGTTGGGAGGGACCTTAAAACTCATCCAGTCCCACCCCCTGCCATGAGCAGGAACACCTCCCACTATCCCAGGTGGCTCCAAGCCCCATTCAACCTGGCCTGGAACACTTCCAGGGCTGGGGCAGCCACAGCTTCTCCAAATACCCCACATTCAGCTGGTTTTCATCTTTTAGCTGCTGAAACCCGTTGTCAACCTGTTGAGTTGCTTCTCCATCTGTTCCCACTCCTGTACAGCCTTCTGGAAGCCAACCTGCCATCTCTGGCTTTTCCAAGTATGATCAGTGGGGGAGGAAGGGCAAGGAAGACTAAATGTGACCAGAGATTTGTGGATATCTGAGGCAGGAAAGAGTGAAGATCAAAACTTAGGAAATAAAATCAATGCTTAAAAGTCTTAAAAGTCATGGCTGAGACACAGGGGTGGTGGCATGTGATTATTTGTCTCAGCATGTCCTACTTTGTAGGATTTGAGTTATCCCTTCTGATTCTTTTTTAATATTTAATATAAACTCAGTGTTTACGTTTTCCGGGTTGCTCCTGCATGTTTAATGAACGAAATGTGCTTGTTATGGGCTTAACTTTTCCAGACAGCACAGCAAGCAGGGCTCCTGTAGAGTCCCCAGTGAAAAGTGCTGGGGGCCCTCAGAGCCTTGTCCAACACCTCCCCTCAGCTCCAGATGAGCCTCTCCTACATCCCTGCCTTTTCCAGGTGCTGTCGGACGAGGAGAAGAGGAAGCAGTACGATGCCTATGGAGAGGAGGGCCTGAAGGATGGGCACCAGAGCTCCCACGGAGACATCTTCTCCCAGTAAGGAGGTTTAACCCCTTTGGGCTGTGCTACAGCTGCTGCTCTGATTCTGTGATGCTCAAGCACCCTTTTGGTGGGGTTTTTACCTGGCCCAGGGTCGCTTGTGTGCGAATTGAGAATTTGAAGAACTACATTTACAGTGGGTATCCCACATGCAATTTCCAGTTTTGGTGTGCCCCACTCCTTGCTGCAAGCAGGAACTAGTAGAGACTTCCCACATGGGCACCTCTGGGCACTGTGGGTGATTTTTCAGGTGCAGCACCTGCTTCAAACACGTGGAAACTTTCCCAGATAATCTGTGTGTGATTGGGGTTTAACCTGTTGTCACACATCACTTTGGGGATATTTTTCCTTCTGCAAAGCAATGCTGTGGTTACTTGCACAGTATTGTGCACTTGCACAGGGCACCTGTAGAAATTTGGAGCATTAAAAACCAAAGGTACTTGCACATTGCTTGGACAGAACCTGATTTTCTGCCCCTTTGGATAAATTTCCTAAAGTAATTCCAGAAGTTGCTCAGCTCCTGTAATCCTGGGTGAGGACTTGCACTGCTGCTCTCCTCTGCTCTGTTCTGAGGGACACTATGCAGGATTCCTAGGGAGTTTTCCTCATCCCTCTTGTCCTCAAACTACTGAAAACCAACCTGCTAGCAATGACTTCCAGCGCTACTTGGAGTTTACACCTTTTGGTGGTGGCAGCTGAGCAGCAGTGCAGTGTGGAGAGGTCAGATTTTGAGTGTTCTGCTCCAAATTTTGTTTTCTTTAGTGCAGAAAACTCTTCCAAACTGGCTGCTGTGTTTGAAGACTTCAGTTGTGTTCTGCAGGAGCAAAAAGAGGTTCCTGGGTTTACTCTGGAGCTTTAGGACTGCGAGGAGGCTGGTTTTTAGTGGAGTAGAAGCATTTGCCCAGAATTCCTTCCTGACCTAATCAGTGTGCTTAACTCCAGTTTCTTTGGGGACTTTGGATTCATGTTTGGAGGAAACCCTCGCCAGCAAGACAGGAATATTCCTCGAGGAAGTGACATCATCGTGGACCTGGAGGTCACACTGGAGGAGGTGTATTCAGGAAACTTTGTAGAAGTAAGTTTACTTGTCTCAGTGTTTCCAGGTGTTCCCAGGTTTGAGGTGCCTCACCAGAGCTCAGAATATCTTCTTTCAAAAACTAGAGCTGAAATAGATGCTCCTTTTCAGTGTCTGGCAGTGGAGGATGTTGTTGTGCTATTTCCTGTAGTTTACTGAAGAAAGCACACCTTTATTCACCTTTTGCATCTGGCAGTGTCTCCATAAAGTGTGATAATAATGATTTGTTGCTGTGAGTCACCAGCTCAGCTTGATTAGTGCAGCAGCACAGTTGGAAGAAGAGTAAATTGTCCCTCTGTAGAATTTAGGGATATTTGAGGGGCTGTTCATAAGCTTCAAATTCACTTAACAATTCTTGCAAAAGCACATTGAGGATTTTTCAGTCTCTTTGTATGGCCAAACATGTCACTGCAAGTTTCCAGATTATATAACTGAGAAGAGTGTGTGGAAAATTATTATCTTCTTTTAAGCAAGCTCTGTCTCTGGTGCATCTGCAGTCCCTCCTGTCTGCATGTTGGCTTTCCATTGGTTGATTTTTTGTTGTGGCCGTTGGGGGAACTCCATATAATTCCCCTTTTGTGTGGGACAAGGAGGTGTCATAACCAAAGTGTGGGGTGTTCCATCCTAGTGTTACCTTTCCTGTGTGGAAAAGGAAAGAGAATGGCAGTAGTGATGTCAGAGACAGCTTTTCTGGTGTTTACCGTGTGATCACAAGGGGAAAATTTGTCACTGTTTTGCTGAGGTCACATTTGGAGACATTGTGGCAGCACCACACAACAACGTGTCCCTGCCCGTGGGATGGGGCTGGAATTAGGTGATCTTTAAGGTCCCTTCCAAACCATTCCGTGTTCAGAGAAATCCAGACCCTTGTGGAGACCCAGGAACGCTGACATCAACCTCTCCCTCTTCCCTGCAGGTTGTCAGGAACAAGCCAGTGGCAAGACAGGCACCTGGCAAACGGAAATGCAACTGCAGGCAGGAGATGAGAACCACCCAGCTGGGGCCTGGGCGCTTCCAGATGACTCAGGAAGTTGTTTGTGATGAATGTCCCAACGTCAAGTGAGTTTGGTGCTCTTTAGTACTCCATAGAATCATAAATTCAGTGATTTTATGTCGTGACATCAATATAGAAATGTTTATTCCAAAACCCACCGCTAGGTGGAGGAACGCCCCTATATTCCCGGGAAGAACCCGGCACTTTGGGAAGGCTTAACACCGGGTTCTCATTTCCAGGGAGCCACTCTTGGTTCCTACATCTGTTGGATGTAGAGCTCCCCAATTTCCTCTTCCAGCCTTTTATTCTTTGCACAGTCACACAGCAGTGGAAGTTCCACAGCTAAATCTCAACGGGAAGCACACAGCTGGGAACAACTGGGTATGGAATGCCATGCTGTAGTCACACACCCTGATGCTGACTGTGTATTTGGGAGCCTTCAACTTCCCCTTCTCTACTCCCTGAGTCTCAGCTCACCAGAAACACAGCCCTGACTCTCTAGGTTTAGATGTGAGCAAGGAGAGCATGTGTGAGCTTGTGGGGGTGCTCTCCTTACCCCAGTGACACAAATTAAAAGTTGAGATGAAGTTGGAATAAATAAATAAAGTTGAAAACTGAGTGCTGGGTTGCTCTTCCTGTTTTCAGGCTGGTGAATGAGGAGCGGACACTGGAAGTGGAGATAGAGCCAGGGGTGAGGGATGGCATGGAGTATCCCTTCATTGGGGAAGGTGAGTGTGTGCTCAGCTCTGAGCTGCTCCTCTTCCATGGTTCTCTGGCACTGACAGTGCCCAAGCCCCCCAGTGGTTGGAAGTGCTGTGTCCTCTGTGTGTGCTGGCATCCAGAAGCACGTTCCTAAATCTGGATAACACGGTTCCACTCCCTTAGCTGGGAGTGGGGACATGCACAAAACCAGCTCTAAGTCTGGTGTTTCCCATAACACCTGAGCAGGAGCATATGTTCCAGGCTTGAGCCTGTGAAGGGATCCCCTCTGCCCTTCAGTGACTAAAGGACATCTTTAACATGCAGACAGGTCTTCCAGAAAAGCAGAGGTGTGACCTTGCTGAGGCAACAGTCAGAAAGCCCTAAGATCTTTAGGATATGTTTAAGTAGAATTTTGATCATCTAAAGATCAATTAGTTGCTTTTTTTCCCTTTGACTTGTGAGCTGCAAGTCTGTAATATACTGCTTGTCTCTCCACTCATTCCTAACTATTTCCTTTAAACCAAACTTTTCTTTCTCCCCCACAGGTGAGCCCCACGTGGATGGGGAGCCAGGAGATTTGCGCTTCCGAATAAAAGTTCTTAAGTAAGTCTCTGGCCTAGTTAGGCTCTTGCTTGGCCAGATGGAGCTTGCCCTTCAGCAGGGCAGGTGCACTCAGGGCTGTGCAGGATGCTCAGCCCTCATGGTGCTAGAGAAGCTGGACTTGATGCTGTTAAAAGTGGAATTATCAAAGTATCTTATTTTTTTTGGCTTGAATTCACCGTGTGTGATTCAGAATAAATATCTCCTTTTTCCTAGCACACAATCTCGGTAGTGTAAGGAAATGGACTACTAAGAAAATTGCTGTGTGAGTCAGGACTTCTTGCCACACCTCACCACTCAGTGCCCTAGAAATAGAAAAGGCATTTACCAGTGCATATCTTACACAGGAAAATGAGGCTAAATTTGATTCATTCCCCACTTCCCCTCCTATTTATAATTTCTCCAAACTCCCAAATAGAAGGAAAGACGCTCAAGGACCTGTTTCCCCTCTGAGGAAGGAGTAAAGTTCAATGGCTCTTATTTCCACAGGCACCCAGTGTTTGAAAGGAGAGGAGATGACTTGTACACAAACGTGACAATCTCGCTGGTCGAGGCACTGACAGGCTTTGAGATGGATATTGCCCACTTGGATGGGCACAAGGTAAGGCCCAGGGTGTTGTGTGCATCCCAAATTCACCTGCAGCTCCGTGCTGAGGGTTGGCTTGCTCAGGGTGTGGTTATCTCCAGTATTCCCTCTGTTGCAGCATTCCAGGCCAGTGGGCTCTCTATGAGGGGTGCACAGTGTGTGCCTCACTTCCAGGCTGTCCCAGCAGAGGGTGGGGTTAGTTCTGGCATGTGTCCAGTAAAACCACCTGGACCCAGGGGATATCACTGGTTTTGGCCAGGAGTCAATGCCAGCTGGAGCTTTCCAGTGGGCTGGAAAGAGTGTTGGAGTATGGGGGTGCACACTCATACCATGGGCTGCCCGGGGAGGTGATGAAGTCCTCATCCCTGGATGTGTCCAAGGAGCATCTGGATGTGGCCCTCAGTGCTCTGTTCTGGTTGACAAGGTCAGAATCAGTCATGGCTCACACTCAATCATCTTGGAAGTCTTTCCCAACCTCGGTGATCCTGGGATCCTGATCCTGTAGCACTAATAATGTTCTAAAATTCCTTTTCTCGCCAGGTTCACATTGGGCGGGATAAAACCACAAAACCCGGCGCCAAGCTGTGGAAGAAGGGAGAAGGTCTTCCAAACTTTGATAACAACAACATCAAAGGCTCCCTGATAATCACCTTTGATGTGGAGTTCCCCAAGGAGCAGCTGACACCGGAGCAGCGGGAAGGTGCGTGTCCAAAGCCCTGAACCTGAACCTGGCACAGCTCATCCAGGGGCTGGAGCAGTCAGGAGGGGCTGTCCTGTCCCTGTGCCCCTTGTCCAACATAACACAGTTGGCTGATGGCCTGGGATTAACTCCCATTTCCCTTGGAAGCAAGGAAGCTTGGCTGCTGTGGTTGTGGCTGAGGTTGGGATGTGCTGCTGCTGGAATGCAGCTCTTGGCAAGTTTGTAGGTGCTTTGTTTTGATGCTGCCCATCTGTCTGACCCCACAGCCTTGCTGGGTTCAGCCTCTGTCTGCTTTGCCTCGGCTGGAATGGGATCACAAAGGGTTTTCCAGCCCCTGCTGCTACTTTCTTGGAGGCAAGACTTCTGGAGTCCCTCTGCTGCTGAGAGTAAGGAATGCCACACAGTGTCAGGAGAAGGCTTGTTCCTCCCCACAGCTCCTTCCAACCTACTCCCTCTAGGACAGATCTGCTGCTCAGCTTCAGTGCTCAAATGGAAACCTGATGAACCATGTAGGAATCCTAAAATTGCCAGGAGGGTAAATCCTTAAATCCTGTACTCCTAGGAGGGAATTCTTTGCTCCAGCAGCCTCTGTGGTTCTCCTGCTCTGTGTCAGAGTAGGAATCAAGGGCCTCATCCTCTGCCACGGGACAAAGATATTCCTGGCATGTACTAGTGCAGCTCTTCAGGAAATCCCCAGAACTTCTTCCAGGGCTTCTTCTGAAGTGGATTCACTTCTTTTAGTGGATTTCCTGGACTCCTCAAGTTTGTAGTGGGAAGCCAAGCCCGGGGTGGGTTTTATTCCACTGCCTTGGCCACACTGTGCCAGCTGCCCTATGCAGTCCAGTTGGTGGCTGCAGCTCCAGATGTCCCGAGGCTCTTCCTGCAGCTGTTTAGGCTGGGAGGTCTGTACCTCTGGGCTGGGCTTAGAGTGATGCTGGTTTGTGGTTTTATCCCTGTACTTTCCCTCTTGTTCCAAGAGTGTTGTGCAGGGCACAATGGTCACGTCACTGTGGAGTCTCAGTCCAGGCTCTGCTGCCCTTCCAGAAGCTTCATCAGGCAGCAACAGCTCTGAAACAGATGTGAGGTTATTCCAGCTGTTGCTCTTGGCAGTTTAGAGGACACTGGGCAAGGAGCAGTGACAGAAGCCTCCATGTTTTTGACAGAATTGCTCACACACCTCTACGGATATCCTGGAACAGGGAGATGATGGCACTGGCATGGGTGTGTTCAGGGACAGGGCCTTGGGTGTTTCTCTCCCTAAAGCAATTCCACATTTCCCAGGGGAAGGTGACTGAGTAGGCAGTCAGATGCCTTTCTGTGTGCTGGGTATCTCCAAACATGCATGATTTCGGGAGTTTTATGAGGGAATAGGTCTATCCCTGTGTGTGGCAGCAGTTCAGTGTACACATTCAATGGAAAACTGTAGGCTTCAGAATTCAAAACATCCCTTTTTTCCTTATTGTTGGCACTGGTCCTCATTTCTTATCTCCTGACCACATGTCCAGCTCCTGGGGCTGTCAGAAGATACTCTGGTTCTGAGAGCACCACCCTGAGCTTTGGAGTCACAGAAATAATATCCCTTCTTTCCTGCAGTGGGACTTGATCACTGTTCATCAGAGCTTCCTCTCCCTCTGTGCTGTAACCTGTCACTTCTTGTTGGTATCAGGAACATTTCAAAGGAAAAATTGACTTCAGGCTCCAGTAAAAAGTGCCTGAAGTGCAGTAGCACCAATTGTTAAGATTAATGGTTGGAATTCCTGGTTAAAACTTGGGTACATGTTGAAATATCCTGTGCAGTACTGAGGGTGTTCTTCAGGCCAGCAGGCCAGAGGTGTGAGAACTGCTGGGAAATGAGGTGTGGGATGCTGCTAATCCAAATTTTTTCAGGGTTCCTGGAGCACACCTTTCTCCAACTATGGCCTTCCTTTCTAAGAACCAGACATCCAGGAGCCACATCCTCTTACCCATCATCCGGAAAGTGAATTTCTGGATGCAGGAGAGGAAGTGAATTTGCCTTGGAGAATGACCTGTTCCTAATAATAAGCAGCTCCTAGACAGGGGTTCACTTTGTCCTGGTGTTCCTGAAAAGAGTTCAGGAATCTCTGGCCATCAGATGAGGAGCATGAGAAGTTCTTGCCTGGCAGAGAGACGTCCTGCTTCCAGTTACTACTTCCAGGACAGTTTTCCAGTATTTTAACACAGCTACTGTAACCCTTACGCATCCCATCACTGGTTTTCAAGGACAGTAGAACATGTAGCCAAAAAGGTCTAAGGATAGACAAGCAGGACAAGGGTTGCAGGGAGACAAACTGTTTTTTAGCAGGATTTCCTGAAGGATTTGCATGCCTGAAAGGTTGGAATTTTCTTCTGTACAAGTAAAGTTGGTTTCATTACTTAAAGTCAATCTAAACCTCCCCTGGAGCAACTTGAGGCCATTTCCTCTCATCCTGTCCCTTGTTCCCCTGAGCAGAGTCTGACCCCCACCTGGCTGTCCCCTCCTGTCAGGGAGTTGTGCAGAGCCAGAAGGTCCCCCTGGACCTCTTTTCTCCAGGCTGAGCTCCCTCAGCCACTCCTGGTGCTCCAGCCCCTTCCCCAGCTCCGTTCCCTTCCCTGGACACACTGCAGCCTTCACTGTCCTTCTTTTAGTTATTTGAAGGTCACCCACAGTGTTGGGAGTTTCCCTCTGTTTTGGCTCCTGTTTTGGGCTCAGTGGTTTTTGAGGCTGCTCCGAGCTGTGTCCTGAGGGACTCCAGGGCAGAGAGTGACCAGGCTGAGTTAATCAGAGGGGACTCCTTCTCTAATCTCTGAAAAAGCAGTGACACATCCACCCTTGCCACTCGGCTTCCTCTGCTCCGGGTGGGCTTGCCCTTTAAGCAGCAGTGGAGACCTGCCAGCCCTTCCCTGTCGTGCTGACCCCAGGAGATGAGCTATTATGGATTTAAGGGCTGACTCACTTTTTTAGCCTGTTTGGTAAGAGTTTGATACTGCCAGATCCTTGAACTGCCAGTTCCTTGGAATGTTGAGTGTACGGGATTTCAGGAACGGGGAAGAAGTGTTGGAAAAGTCATCCTGACCTCTTTGCTGTGCTCTGCATGTGACAGTCTCCCTTCCCTTGCAGGTCTCAAGCAGCTGCTGAAGCAAGGATCAGTGCAGAAGGTCTACAACGGATTGCAGGGATATTGATGTGTGAGAAAATTGGACTTCCCTGGAAATGCAAAGTCAGATTTGTTTGCGGTCTTTTCTCCTGCCCACTGTAGAAGGGGGAAGAGGGAGGGGGGCAACGGTTGAGGTTTAGCTCATCTTTGGTTTGTAAATTATGGAAGTGCTCAGAGTTTGGGGAAATACTTTTTCAGGACATAACTGGTGCTGCCTATCATGTTCCACGTCCTGGAACAACAGAGATTCCTTGAGCAGGAAAACATAGGTGGGGAAAGGAGTTTTAAATTCCACACAGATTGGAATTTCTGGTTTTTAAATATATTTTGATGTGACTTTTCTTGGCCATCTCAACATATTTTCATAGCTGCTCCTGCTTTTTATGTCCTTTGTGTAAATTTCTTCCAAATTCCTGTTG
The DNA here is from genome assembly GCA_013399835.1 of Leptocoma aspasia. Classification (NCBI taxonomy): domain Eukaryota; kingdom Metazoa; phylum Chordata; class Aves; order Passeriformes; family Nectariniidae; genus Leptocoma; species Leptocoma aspasia. The sequence continues at coordinate 298,387 of VXAX01000533.1, read as the reverse complement.
TTTTAGGGTGATGTTTTTAATCCCAGCCCTTCTTCCCCTCTGAGTCCAGAGTGTGCTATTGGTTCAGAGTCTGGTTTTGGGGCAGGAATACTGGTGCTGTTGGAAGTGCACTGGGCTGTGTTAGGCCCCAAAATTGGTTGGGAAAAGAGTCTCTCAAGGCCTCTGTGGGCTCTCCTAACTACCGAGTCCCAAAAGTCAACTCTTGGTTTGAAATTTGAAGTTGCACCAGCTTAGCAAAGATTCCTTGGTCATGGTGGAATTTGGGAATGGCTCCTCATGGCCTTGGTCATCCCTCATTGCCCCCACATGGAACCAGTCTGGAAAAGCTCCCTCCCCTCCTGCGCTCTGTCCTCCGTGAGGACGGGTGAGGCTGATGGGAATAAAGTGTTTGTTGGAGTTGGAATGGCAAAACCTCCCTGGTGATGTGTTTCTGGGACAGACCTGGGCTTCCCTGTGCCAGGCAGCAACAGAAATCATGGAATCAGTAAGGCTGGAAAAGCCTTCTGAGGTCAAGTCCAACTGCACCCCCAGCACTGCCAAGGCCACCACTGTCCCATGTCCCCAAGTGCCACATCCACATGTCTTTTAAACGCCTCCAGGGATGGGGGCTCCACCACTGCCCTGGGCAGATGTGCCAGTGCTGGACAACACTTTTAGAGAAGGAATTTTCTGTCATACCCAATCTAAACCTCCCCTGGAGCAACTTGAGGCCATTTCCTCCTGTCCTCTCGTTTGTTCCCTGGGAGAAGATCCCAATGCCACCTGGCTCCATGATCCTTCCCGTTCCTTCAGGGATCTTGGGGGCTGTAAAGTGGGATCCTTCCAGCTTCTCCCCACCCCATTCCCTATTTGGGAAGTGGACAGGCTCTGGTTTGCCTACAGGGAAGTGTTTGCAGCAGATGCAGCCTCAAGGTGGTTTTGTTTTCAGTTTATTCCCTGTTTTCCTTCCTTGGGAGCAGGAAGCAGCTCGAGGTGGGCACAGCCCCTGTGTCCATGCTGCCCTTGGTCCAGCAAGTCCCACCCAGCCCTGCAGCTCCAGTGGGAGTGACGCAGGGGAAGCAGCAGCCCCAGGAAAATTTCCTGTTGGATCCTGTGTACATTTGCCTTGGCAGAGCACAGCGGGGGCTTGTGGAGCAGCTGAGACAAACCTGCAATGCCAAACCCTTGGTCTCTGCTTCTCCTCAGAATCCATAAGGATAAAGTGGTAACCTCAGCTGAGGCTGCTTCTTCTGCCCATGATGCCCAGTCTTTTCCAGGTGCTGCCTCTGCTCCCCCTTAGTTCAAGTTTCTAGGAAACCTCAGATTTCAAAGAAATTCCTTCCCATATCCCTGTGCATGGGGCTGTTTCCTGTTATTCCAGCCCCTTGCAATCCTGCTCACCTGTAGCAATAGACCCAAAAAGCCAGGATTTCACCCCTAAGCTCCAAGTTTTCCCCCAGGGGAAGGTGTAACCTTTCCTACCTGCACCCCGAGCAGGAGTCAGCGGGTTTATTTTGGGCCTGAGTCCTTGTTCCCACTGCTGCTTTTCCTTTCCCTGCTAATTCCTTTCCTTCCTGTGGTTTGTTTTTATTGCATTGTGGGGCCAGACTCTTCAGAGAACACAACAATGGCTGCAGAGCCCTGGCTTGCACACCAGCAAGAAGAAAAACAGGAAAAAAAGCCCCAAATTCCAACCAAAAATCCCTGCTTCCTTCCACCCTTTCCCCCCTGCCGTGGGGTGTGTTTGGAGCCGGCATCCAACGCCTTTCCCACTTCCAGACAAAGCTTCCAGGGCTTCCATGCTTTTGCCCAGCAGCAACAGCAGTGCTTGCTCAAATGTTTCCAGTGGTTTTGGTCCTGGCCCACTCACAGTGTGCTTTTTTTAGGATCATGGAATATTTGTCCTCCAAGGACTGGGGGTGCGGAGGGTGCTGGGTGTCCATGACGTCCTCTGTCCCCTTCTCCCATGACATGGAGCTGGTGGGAGCGAGTCATGGGACACATGGACTCCTTTATCCATAGATATGCTTCCCACGAGGTTTAGGTGTTCACATCTTGGTCTGGCACCAAACAAGGATCCTGACTGAACCTCCAGGCTGGGAATTCTGTAATGCACAGCTTGAATTTCCAGTCCTTTTTAAGCAACGCCATTCTCAAACTGGAACAAATAAATGCAAATTTCCTGGGCCTCTTTGAACCTAAATCCCTGGGACGGTGAGGATTGTGAGGGTTCAGATGAAGGCATGTTGTTCAATTGTTCTAGGAGAACACTTGTCCTTGGAATGCACTCCCAGAAGTCCATGCTGCTTTGGGAAAGCCTGGCTGAAATGGTTTATTCCTGAAGGGAATGGTTTTCAGCACCTCGGGGGGGCTGTGTGCGTTCCTTCAGGGCCTCACCACAGGCTGGCTTTTAGATGTCATCACCTCCATCAGCGCTGTGTTCCCACCCTTTGGCTGGATCCCTCCTATCGCAGGGGAGGGGAAGGAGCAGATGGGATGAGGATTCCATAGCAGGTTGGTGATGGGAGGGAATACAGGGCTCAGATCCATCATGCCCTGCAGCATTGTCCATATCTTCTGTCCCTCCACAGCCTGGGCTGGCTCTACCTAGAGCCACATTCCCCACCCCAGACTGGATGGTGAAGTTTTGGGGCTGCTCCAAGGAGTTCCAGCCTGTAGTGTGGGGGTCTTGGGAGGAGAGCTTTGCTCCCAATGGCTTCAGTCACACCGAAGGCTGCTCCCAAGCTCTGGGAAGTGGGTGAAAATGTTCCCAAACAGCCATTTTTCCAGGGAAACTTCTCTGAAAGTGCAGTGCAAGCAAGCTTGGGTTTTTCCAAAGAAAAATCTTGGGTTTTCATGTCTTTTTATCTCTCTGAACTTTTCTGCTCCAGGGCTGGGCAGTGGAGGAAGAAGGGAGAAGGGGCCGGTGCCAGGAGAAGTTTGCTCTGAGGACACGTGGGTTTGGAGTGGGAACCTCCAGCTGGGAAGGGAAGGTGAAGCGATGATTCCTCGCTGGAATCCTTACTGTGATTGCCAGCCAGGAGCCCCCATCCCTGCTGGCCTGCGTTGCAGGAGCTGGTGGAGCAGCCTGGCTTGCTCCGGAGCGGTCCCCAGGCAGAGGGCAGCCCTCTGGGGCAGGGCAGAGGTGTGGGATGGGCGGTACCCGCTGCCTTCATCCCTCTGCCGCCTATCCCTGCTCCTGGCCAACATCCAGCTCTCTCTTCCTGTTTCCTCCGGCTGACCTGGGAGGTGAGCGGGAAGGGAAGAGGGCAGCGCTGGGCACCGTCCGCCCTGCGAGGAGGGAGTGGCCAGCACGGCCCTTCCCTGTGCTAGGAGGCTTTTCCAGGGAGCTGCTCGGTTCCGTGTGGGAGCAGGAGGCTGTTAGGAAGCAGGTCCCCTCACCCCAGTGCAGCCCCTGGGGTTAACAAGGGTGTCCCAAAGTCAGGAATTAAAACATCTGTAGCTGTGACCTGTGAGAGTTTGGGAGGATGGAGTTTGTTTAGTCCTGAAAAGCCACAATGACACCAGTGCAGGCTCTGAGTGCGTAAGAGGTGTTTACTGGGATAATCCCACTTCCTTCCAGATGCTTCCCATCAGCCCCACTTTTTTTCCCTCTCCCACCCCAGCAGATCCCATCACTGGTTTTGGGCAGCTCCTGGAGCCATCCAGCCCTTTGTCCTGAGGCACGGCAGCTCCCAAAGGACAGGGATGGAGATACCAACCTTGCAGAGGGAGCTGACGTCCAAAAGAAAACAGGGTGACTTGCCCACCCCATCCAAGTTCCCCATGGATGGGGCGAAGGAAAGAGCTGGTTCCTGGCACATGGGCATTGCCTCACTGGAACAAGGATCAAGGCCTGGGCATCTTATCTGAGCCCTTATCCAAGACAGCGACAGTGGAGCAGGCTGATGGAAACCAGGCATGGAAAACAAAGCCTGGCCCGGCAATCCCTGCGGATAACAGGGATGGGTCACTCGGGAGCTGGTTAAAGCTGCCAGAGGCTTCTGTGCAGGTTCATTCACCCTCCTGCAGAACCCAAAAGTCCTCCAAGGAGAAAATTGAAACCACCCCTCACTGATGGAATACGCGCTGGCACCTGTCCCAAGTTGTGATCTGGGGCGGAAGAGCAGCCAAATTTGGGAAAGGATGAGCCATGCATGTGGGTGCTGGCTGCCAGGAAGATGGTCTGTGTTGGAGTGGTGGTGGAACAGGAGCCCAGCTGCCAGTGCTGAGGCAGCTGGGCCACTGTCCCCCACTGCCACACCCAGCCAGGCCTCAGTGGCCCCGCCATGAAACACTTGAGGGTTTTGGGGTGAGGAAGGGAAATGTTGAGGCAACAAATTGTGATGTTTGGGGTGAGGAAGAGGAATTTTGGGGCTACGATGTGTTGGAGGTGGACGCTGCCACCATAACCCTTCTGCTGCTGGCCACCGTGTCCCGGTCGGACACTGTTGCTGGTCACCGCCAGGGAGGTGCCTTGGGATGTAGGTGCCAGGTTTGGATGCATTGCCCATGGACACCAAGGGAGATAAGGCTGTTCTTTGGGGTTTTGCACTTTTGGGGGATCCCCACTGCCCAATCCCTTGTGGAAACTCAAGTGCAGCAGCAGAGTCAGCTCCGTTCTGGAGCGTTCTCTAGACACACACGGCAGGCTCAGGAGAAGGAAAAAGGCTTTTCCAGAGCTGGACAAGCTCAGACTTGCTCATCTGTCCAAAAGATGACACATTTCTGGAGCAAAAAGCAAAGCCAGCTCTGCTGTTCCGGGCCTCCCCCAGACTTTGCCACCTGGGTCTGTCCATCCTGGGTGCCATCGCAGCCGTGGGCATCCCACAGCATCCACGCTCAGCCATCCCAGCCAGAGCAAGGAGCTGCAGCCCAGGGAGAGCAGACTGGGAATGGGAATCACTCCAACTCTTGGGGACCACAGTGCAACATCTGCAGGTAGCAGAGATATCCCGAGTCCAAAACTCAAAGCAGAGCTGGGAATGCAGCGGTTTCTCCCAGCTGGAAGGGATTGAATCCCTTTGAGGGCAGCAAATGCAGCACATGTGGCCTTGGGCACTGCCCTGGTGTCCCTGGATGCCGGCAGCAGGGACACGGAGCGCTCGGCCCACAGCACAGCTCCTGCCAAGGGCGCTGCTCCAAGGGCTGAGCAATGATGTTCCCGTGCCTCATCCGTGTTGTTTTGGATTCTCCGGCCTCTCGGAGCCCGCCAAGGGTGGGGAGCACCCCAGCCCCTGCCCCAGGAGCCCGGGGGAGGCAGGGGCTGCTCCAGGGGTGGCTGGGGGCCAGGGTGATGAGATGTGGGCTTTGGAGATCTCCTCCTCCATCCCTCCATGAGGACAACCCCTAAGGTCATCTTCGCATCCCTTCTGTCCCTCATCTCTTTTCCCATCTTCCCTCATCCCACCCTGTCTTGCTCGCAGCGTGTTTAGAAAAGAAAGAGCTGGAAGCTATTCCAGGAAAGCCTCTCTCCTGTCTCCTGCTGTTCCCAGCCAGTTCCTGGCTCATCCCTAGCCCTTCCTGCCACTGGAGCAGTGGAGATACACAGGAGAGCTCAAAATCCCCTTTTGGGTGAAAGGGAAACCCAAGAGCGGCCAAGAGTTTCTTATCGACGCAATCAAAGTTTAAACAGTTAAAAGTGGAGTTTTTAGCTCAGATTTGGATTGTGGATAAAGGAAAACTGCCCCCTCACAGCTGTGTGTGCTTGACCTCAGCACCTCACACTGAGCGAGGAAATGAAAAACGTTGAGAAAATTACTTAATTGAGTCAAACCAAAGCTGGGAGAAGGTTGAAATGAGCTCAGGAGGTGCAACACCGTCCTGCAAACACCACCAGTGTCTTTCCAGAGACCTGGAAAACTTAGCACACAACCCAAGGTCTGGCACAGGGGCTGGCAACACCAATGAGCCCACCCAGCAGCAGCAGCCGTGGTCCAGGATGGATCCACAGCCCCACATCGGTGCTGCCAAGGGGAACAAGAGCAGACAAAAGTGTGGTGGGAGCTGATGGGTGGTTTTATTACACAAGGTGTGACATCCTCCCTCCATCCCCACTGGAACAGGGATAAATGAGGGTTTAACACCATCCTTTTAACCATTCCATGGCTGTTTCTCATGCTCCTTTCTCCCCACGCCCCTCTCACCTATTTTTCCATCCATGCCTGGTGTTTCTGTGTGGAGTCTCAGTGCATTGCCCGGCATGAGGACCATCCACAGGGCTGGGGGCTGCTGGAGGGGTCAGTCCAGCTGGGACAGGACTGGGAAGCCACCAGGGCCTGTGGCACTGGGGACATGCATCCCTTGTGAGGGATGGGCTTGGTCCCTGCCTCCACGGAGGGATGATGGATCCATCCTTGTTCTCTATGCAGGGATGATGGATCCAGCCCCTGCCTCCCCAGGGTGATGATGGATCCATGGAGAGTTGCTGGATCCTTGGGAAGATGATGGATCCACCCCCTGACTCCACAGGGAGATGATGGGTCTGTCCCCTGCCTCCACAGGGCGGTGAGGGATGCACGGGAAGATGACGGGTCCGTCCCCTGTGTCCATGGGGTGACATGGGACAGCTGCCCACGCTAGCAGCTCCCTCCCGTGCACAGGAAGATGCCCAGGGCCACGCCCAGCAGGGCGAGGCTTCCCAGGACCAGCCCCAGTACCAGCGGAGTGCGCGATCGGCCGCTGACTTTTCCTGCAAGAGCCAAGAGCGATGGAGGTGACAACTGGGCCACGCCACCGTGTCCCCGGCCCCAGCCCCGGCCCCACCACGGACCTGTCCTGGCGCTCTGAGCCTGCAGGATGCTGACACAGGTGGTGTTGAGGAAATACTGCAGGTCCTGGGTGGTTATGGGGTATTTCATCAGCTGTTCCTGGGCGAAGGCGGCCACCGGGAGCTCGCCGGGCCAGCGCCGCTCCCAGGTGGCGCTGGGGACGTGGAAGCTGAGGAACGCCGTCCTGTTGAGGGTCACCTCGTAGAAGCTCTGTGCTGTGCCGTTGGGGTAGAGGCGGCAGCCGAGGTGGCAGCACAGGTGCTGGGTGACTGCAGGGACAGAGGGAGGGGACAGGGTCACCACACTCCCACCCTCAGCACCCCGTGGCCCTCACCAGCAGCAAACTGGGCACTGAGTTCGCACAGCCCCAGCACCACCCAACCCACCCACAGCTTTGCTTCCCCTCGCTGTGAGCATGGCAGTGACTTTTCCAGCGGCCGGGATTATTTTCCCTCCCTTATCTCCACGCAGCTCCGGTCCTACAGAGAAGGAGGTTCTGGGCACAGAGCTGCTCCTGGCACTCACGGATGGGGCGAGGGGACACGGCGAGGGGTGAGGCGGGTCATGCCAGAGACTCCGCGGTGACACCGGGCACCCCAAGGGTACAGGAATGTGGGGCTGGGGCAAAACCGGTTTGGGGGTAACCAAGGAAAGGAAAAGAAAGCACACCCCGAGCAGGAGCAGCAGAGGTAACAGGGTTTGTGGGGCGGAGCGAGCAGGAGCACGAGACCATGGCCAGCAGCGTCCCACAGCTCCCACAAGCTGCGGGATGCAGGCAGGGAGCAAGTGGAATTCAGGTGGGATGCAGGCAGAGCACAGGCAGGGAGCAGACAGGATTCCTACACCTCAGCACCCCACAGGCTGCAGCCCCCAGCCCTTTTCCTGAGGAGCAGCAACAGGTTGAGCATCGTCCCGTTCCCAGGGTGTGCTCCGGGTTAGAAATTCCCGGCTCCACAGAAGGGCTCCCTTTGCCCGCAGAGAGGTTTTGCTCGTGTCCCCATCCCTTCGCCCATCTGTCCCTGGAGAGCCACCCCCGTGCCTGGCAGCGCGGAAGAGGCTCCCCTTCCCCGGGGCACCCACCGCCGTCCCCCGGGTACCACTCACATTCCGTGGGTCTCTCCTTGTTGAAGAGCAGCACCAGCTGCCTGAAGTTCCTCAGGTAGGTGATCACCTCGTTCTGCCGCCGGGCCCAGGCGTCCGGAGGCTCCAGCGGGAGCACCTGGGTGACATTATTCTCTTCCAGGACATGGCTGAGCTGCCCATTCAGGCTGGCGTTCCCCCGGAACATGGAATTGCCCATGTAGACGCGGGTCAGCTGGAGCATGGTGAAGGCGAGCGGAGCTGCGGGAGACGTGGGACATCACCCACCGCCCCGTCCCCCGCCGTGAGTCCCGTGTGCCCCCACGCCAACCCCAGTGTCCCCGGGCACCGCCGTGTCCCTGCCTTACCCGCCTGCTCCGCCCCGCAGCCCAGGGCCCCGCTGAGCAGCAGCAGCCGCAGCATGGTGGGGACGGGCACGGCGCTGGGGACGCGCTGCTGGCACCACGGCCGGCCCGTGGGATGTTAAGCGGGCCGGGGAGGTGGGGCTGCGGGAGGAGGAGAGCGGGATTCCGGCCAGGTCTCTCCCATTTCCTTAACCCGAGCCACCCGCACCCCTTCCCTGCCGGATGTGCCGGGCTCCGCGGCGCCTGAGGATGCAGGATGAGGCTCCAGGCTCCCCCCGGCACTGATGGAATTGGGCCAGCTGCCAGCACCTGACTCAGTTTCCCCATCCCTTGGCGGGCAAGGCTCTGTCCCACTCCCCTGGGGGACACGGGGTTGGGGACCATGGCCAGGGAATGGGGAGTATTGGAGGGAGCAGCCTCCCAGCACCGCACTGCACCCACCTGGTGTGGAGAGGGCATCCAGCAACAGGACCCACCTCCCAGGAAAGGGGTGGCACTCTGGGTAGCTGAGCTGGGCAGTGGGAATGAGAAATCCACAGCAGGGCTTCCTCCATAAGTTTGTTTTTTAATTATACACCTAAAATAATTATAATTATAATTATAAATTTTAAAAAATTTAAATGTGAAATTTCTAGTAAAAGCTCCAGCTCGTCTCATTGTCAGAGGATGGCACATCCTGGGGTGGCATGTAATGGCATCACACAGCCTGCAATGGCATGGAGTACAGGCATGGAATGCTCTGGGTGGGAAGGGACCTGAAAGCCCAACTCATTTCACCCCCTGACATAGGCAGGGACACCCAGGTTTCTCCAAGCCCCATCCAACCTGGCCTTGGACACTTCCAAGGATGGGGCAGCCACAGCTTCTCTGAGCAACTGTGCCAGGACCTCACCACCCTCACAGCCAGGAATTTCTTCCCAGTATCCCATCTAATCCTGCCCTCTGAGAGTTTGAAGCCATTCCCCTCTGTTAGGGCCCTTGGGAATATTCTCTCTCCACCTTCCTTGTTGGCTCCTTCAGGCACTGGAAGGTCACAGTGGGGTCACCCCAAAGCTTCTCTTCTCCAGCCTGAACAATCCCAACTCTCCCAGCCTTTCCTCACAGCAGAGCTGCTCCTCTCTGCTGCTGATCATCCTGGTGCCTCCTCTGGGCTCTCTCCAGCAGCTCCAGGTCCTTCCTGTGCTGGGCCCCAGGGCTGGGGCAGCTCTGCAGGTGGGGTCTCACCTGAGCAGGGCAGAGGGGCAGAATTCCCCCATTCCTGCTGCTCATGCCAGGAGATCAGCCCAGCACAGGGGTGTTTTTGGGATGGGGCATGGCCAGCCCTCACCACCTGCAGCCTGACTCCTTCTCCCAGGGCTGCTCCATCTGCTCATCCCCAGCCTGGATTCATCCCAGGGGTTGCCCTGACCCAGGGGCAGCACCAGCACTTGGTGGTGTTAAACCTCACCAGATTCCCATGGGTCACTTCTGGAGCTTGTTCAGGGCCCTCTGGATGGCCCCGTCCTCCAGGAGTGTCACTGCACCCTCAGCCTGGTGTCACCTGCAGACCTGCTGAGGGTGCCTCGAACCCTGTGCCTGTGTCAGTGATGCAGATCTTAAATATCACTGGTGCCAGTACGGACCCCTGGGACACCACTGGTCACTGACGGCCACTCTGAGCCACTGACCCTCTGGATGTGACCATCCAGCCAATTCCTTATCCATCTAACAGTCCATCCATGGCATCCAGCTCTCTCCAAAGCAGAGAGGAGGATGTTGGGTGGGATTGTGTCCAGGCTGTATAGAAATCGGGATAAATGTCATCCATAACCTTTCCCTCATCTGCTGAGGGGGTCACCCCATCAGAGAAGGCCACTGGGTTGGTCTGGCAGGACTTGCCTTTGCTGCAGCCGTGCTGGCTGTCCCGATTCACCGCCTGTCCTCCCCCTGCCTCAGCAGAGCTTCCAGGAGGGGCTGTCCCAGCATCTTCCCAGGCACGGAGAGGAGGCTGATGGGCCGGCAGGTCCGCTTCCCAGGCTCCTCCTTTCCACACTTTTTAAAGATGGGGACAAGGACTCCGTTTTTTTCCAGTCACCTGGGACTTGACCGGACAGGCAGGACCTTTCAAACATCCTGGAGAGCGGCTGGGCAGCTCCATCCGCCAGTTCCTTCAGGACTCTGGCACGGACCTCACGCAGGATGGCGCGGTCCGGGCTGGCGGGACATACGCGCACTGTGCAGCACGATATGGCGCACCATGTCGCGACACGGCACGACGTGCCACCCCCTCCGCGGTCCGCGGCGGCGGGCGGGGCGTGTCCCTTCGGTCGGAGCGTGTCCCGGGGCGTGTCCCGGGGCGTGTCCCTTCGGTCCGTGCGTGTCCCGGGGCGTGTCCCGGGGCGTGTCCCCGGTCCGNAGCTTCCAGGAGGGGCTGTCCCAGCATCTTCCCAGGCACGGAGAGGAGGCTGATGGGCCGGCAGGTCCGCTTCCCAGGCTCCTCCTTTCCACACTTTTTAAAGATGGGGACAAGGACTCCGTTTTTTTCCAGTCACCTGGGACTTGACCGGACAG
>VXAX01000533.1:262254-287482 GCA_013399835.1 Leptocoma aspasia | reverse complement strand
CCCGGGGCCGGAGTCCGCGACCCGCGCCACTCCCGGGGAGGGCGGATGGGGACCCCCCTCCCGTGTGCCCCCCGCGTCCCCGTCCCCGTCACCCTCGGGCCGTCGCCGTGGAAGGGCAGGGGCCCCACGGGGGAAGCCGCACGGAGGGGGTGTGTCCGTCCCTGTCCCCGTCCCCGTCCCCCCCCCGGGACAAGCAACTCGCTCCCGGGCAGTTTCTCGTCCACGGGCCCAGCTGTGCGCTGAGTTTCCCCGGTCTCAGCCCACGTGGCTCCCCGCCCACTCAATGGGACACCTCAGGGTCACCTTTAGGATCCACCTCAGGGTCACCTTTAGGATCCCATCCCCTATGGGGCACAGGGTCCCACAGGAATCCTCCAGCTCACATATCACTTTTGCAGGCATGAACGCCGCTGTCCGCGCTGTCACCCGCATGGGGATATACGTGGGAGCCAAGGTCTTCCTCATCTATGAGGTTGGGGCTCCCCCCTGCTCCCCATGGTGGCTGGGGGGGATCCACCCCCCGCTGTGCCATGGCACCTTTCACCTCCACCTCTGCTTCTCCACAGGGCTACGAGGGGCTGGTGGAGGGGGGTGACAACATCAAACAAGCCAACTGGCTCAGCGTCTCCAACATCATCCAGCTGGTGAGGGTCACCACGGGGCCACGGGACGCCAGATCCCAGCCCCCCAAACGTGTGTGACAAGCCAGGTGCCCCATTCTGTCCCCAGGGCGGGACGGTGATCGGCAGTGCCCGCTGCAAGGCCTTCACCACGCGGGCAGGCCGGCTCCGGGCCGCCCGCAACCTGGTGGAGCACAGCATCACCAACCTGTGCGTCATCGGCGGCGATGGCAGCCTCACCGGCGCTGACATCTTCCGCTCCGAGTGGGCTGGGCTGCTGGAGGAGCTGGTCCAAGACGGTGGGTGAGCCCCCCCAACCCCCGGCTGGGTAGACCAAGGCGTTTGAGGGTGGTGAGGGTCACCCCGGTGCTGTGACCCCAAGGATTCCTGGGCTTCAGCCCCATGATGGTGGGGACATGAGTGCCCTGAAATAATGAGCGGTGTGGTGGCCGTGTCCCCCCCAGGGCAGATCAGCGAGGAGGTGGCGAGGAAGAACTGCCGCCTGAACATCGTGGGGCTGGTGGGCTCCATCGACAACGACTTCTGCGGCACCGACATGACCATCGGCACCGACTCGGCGCTGCACCGCATCATGGAGGTCATCGACGCCATCACCACCACGGCACAGAGGTGAGCGGGACGGGGCTGGGGGCTGCTCTGCCCCGGCCATTGCACCCACCCACCTCCTTCTCCTCCCACCCGTGTCCTTGCAGCCACCAGCGGACGTTCGTGCTGGAGGTGATGGGTCGTCACTGCGGGTAAGTCTCCGTCAGTGAGGAAGCCCATTGATGGGACGGGATGCCATGTTTTGTGGCCAGTGCTGCCACTGCTGTGTGCCCGCAGGTACCTGGCGCTGGTGTCCGGCTTGGCCTCGGGCGCTGACTGGCTCTTCATCCCTGAATCCCCTCCGGAGGATGGCTGGGAGGACCTCATGTGTGAGAGGCTCGGGGAGGTGAGGGGGGGTTCCTACCATCCCATCCCATCCCTGTTCCCCCCGGGGAGTCCCGGCAGGGGCCCGGGCTGAGCCCTGCAGGCGAAGCTTCGGGAGCTGCTGCCATTGTCCCTGTGAACCGGGGCGCTCAGCCGAGCGCAAATCCAGCCCTCGAGTGCCAGGGGCAGCGCTGGCTCGGGGGCTCAGCTGCCCGTGACCTGAGCCACCCCTGGGGCAGCACAGATGGCGGGAAGGGGAGGGCGCTCACACACGGCCCACGGTGAGTTTCGGCTGAACCGTGGTGGCCGTTTGTCCTCCCCTCGTGCCAGACACGCAGCCGGGGCTCGCGGCTCAACATCATCATCATCGCCGAGGGCGCCATCGACCGCAGCGGCAAACCCATCTCCTCCAACTACGTGAAGGACGTAAGTGACTGCCCCGGCACCACCCTGGCACACACAGACACCGGCAGGTCCCCAACGTGATGTCCCCTCTTCCCCACAGCTGGTGGTGCAACGCCTGGGCTTTGACACGCGGGTCACCGTCCTCGGCCACGTGCAGCGCGGAGGGACCCCGTCCGCCTTTGACCGCGTGCTGGTAGGTCCAGGGGAGCACAGAGAGGAGGAACCCCTCTCCTGCCATCCCTCTGCCCAGTGGAAAGGGTTTGCCAGCTGGGGTGAGGCTCAGATGGGCTCAGCCCTGCTGTGCTGGGCAGAGCTGTGCACCCATTTCTCCTCATTCACTCCAATCTTTAAATAAAACCATCAGCTTTCCAGCAGTGAATCAGCAGCCACATGGTTTCTAAGCCTGTGGGAGCATCCCTGAGCATCCCACCCAGCTGGCACTGGTGGCCCTAGTGTCACAGGTGCCCCTGTCCCTTTGCAGAGCAGCAAGATGGGGATGGAGGCAGTGATGGCACTGCTAGAGGCCACGCCGGACACCCCGGCCTGCGTGGTCAGCCTCTCCGGGAACCAGTCGGTGCGGCTGCCACTCATGGAGTGTGTCCAGGTGGTGAGTACCGGGGAATTCGGGTGGGGGTCTCACTCCCTTCCCTGTGAACGTGGGTGTCACGGTGCTGCATCTTTCTCCCGGCCCAAGACAAAGGATGTGCAGAAGGCCATGGATGAGAAGAGGTTTGAGGAGGCCATCCAGCTCCGTGGAAGGTAAGGAGCAGGGACCAGGAGACTGTGGGAAACATCACTCTTGGATAGGGGCTTCTCCTTGTGGGGAAGCTGTTGGCTCCTGCAGCCAGAATGGTGTCCCCAGTCACACCCCAGGGACACTGGGGAGACTGCCCCTTCTCCCAGACGTGCCTTGGGGACACACCACTGTGTCCTTGCAGGAGCTTTGAGAACAACTGGAATATCTACAAGCTGCTGGCACACCAGAAGCCAGCTCAGGAGAAGGTGAGGGGTGATGAGGAGCAGCAGGGTACACTATCCCTGCCTTGGGGACATGCAGGGATGTGCTGTTCCCATCCCTGTCCCCGCAGAGTCCCTTTAGCATGGCCATTCTGAACGTGGGAGCGCCGGCCGCCGGCATGAACGCTGCCGTGCGCTCGGCCGTGCGAATCGGCATCTGCCAGGGACACACCATCTACGTGGTGAGCGACGGCTTTGAGGGCCTGGCCAAGGGGCAGGTAAGGGGGACAGCGAGCCTGGGATGTCCTGGAGAATGGGGTTGGGCTTGAGGGAGGAGGGCTCTTCCCACCCCTAACGTGACGCTGGTGCCCGCAGGTCCGCGAGGTGGGCTGGCATGACGTGGCAGGATGGCTGGGCCGTGGTGGCTCCATGCTGGGCACCAAGCGGTGAGTGCAGCCCTGGGGATGGGGGCATAGGGAAGGGTGGCCCCACCGTCCTCACCCCACTGACTGCCCCCCCTTCCCCACCACAGGACGCTGCCCAAGACCTGCATGGAGAAGATCGTGGAGAACGTGCGCAAATTCAACATCCAGGGGCTGCTGGTCATTGGGGGCTTTGAGGTGTGATGGAATCCTTGGTTCAGTGGGCTCCAGGGTGGCTGTGGGCGTCCCAGAGGGATCTCTCTGGGATGCAGACCTGGCTGCAGGGCTGGCATTTCCCAATCCCTCGGCTGCTTGCAGGCGTACGAGGGGGTGCTGCAGCTGGTGGAAGCACGCGGGCAGTACGAGGAGCTCTGCATCGTCATGTGCGTCATCCCCGCCACCATCAGCAACAACGTGCCCGGCACCGACTTCAGCCTGGGCTCCGACACGGCCGTCAACGCCGCCATGGAGGTGAGGGACACGGACGGGGACAGCTCACGGGGCCACCACGCTCCACCATCATGGCCTGGAGTGGCCAGTGTCCCGTGCCAGGGCAGTAAAGATGGTTTTCCCTGGTGTGACCTCCCCTTCTTTGGGCACAGAGCTGTGACCGCATCAAGCAGTCGGCCAGCGGCACCAAGCGCCGCGTGTTCATTGTGGAGACCATGGGGGGCTACTGCGGGTACCTGTCCACGGTCACCGGCATCGCCGTGGGCGCCGACGCTGCCTACGTCTATGAAGACCCCTTCACTATCCACGACTTAAAGGTGAGCAGCTCTCTGGCTAAAAGGAGAAGGAAAACTGGGGAAGGGAGGGCTCCAGAGCAGGGCAGGAGCTGGAGGACGTGGCCATGGCGTGCAGATGCTGGGTTGATGTCAGGACAGGACGGCTGTGGGATGGCTGCCGGCATCTTGGTGTTCATCTTGCAGGCCAACGTGGAGCACTTGACTGACAAAATGAAAACGGATATCCAGAGAGGGCTGGTGCTGCGGTGAGTTGGGGGTCCCTGGGGACAGTCACTGCAAACCCCAGCCCCGTGGCGGGGAGCAAGGCTGCAGCTGAGCCCTTCCCATGGCCAGAGAGGGGTCCTGGGCACGGTGAGGTCTGGCACAATTGGGCAAGCATTTGGCCCTGGGGACACTGGGTGCCTCCACTGCTGTCGCCACCCCAGCCCCGGGATCTTCCTGGGGACGCAGGCTGGGGCTCTGGGCCTCAGGGAGAACAAAACAGCACATAAAAGGTGATATGGGAAACAAAGGGGGACCCCCTGGGCATGCCAGTGGAAGGAGCAGCTCCAGCAGAAGAAGCCCCAAGCCCTTCCCTCTGCTCCCCAGCAATGAGAAGTGCCATGAGCACTACACCACCGAGTTCCTCTACAATCTTTACTCCTCCGAGGGCAAAGGCATCTTCGACTGCAGGATCAATGTCCTGGGCCACCTCCAGCAGGTACAGAGATACAGTGCACCAGGTGACATGGGTCCTGGTGGCCCTGAGAGCTGGGCAAGGCCTGACATCCCAATTTCTTTGTCCCCAGGGGGGAGCCCCGACCCCCTTTGACCGGAACTACGGGACCAAGCTGGGAGTGAAGGCGGTGCTGTGGATGTCAGAGAAGCTGCAGCAAGTCTACAGCAAGGGTGAGCCAAGGGCTGGGGTTCCCACAGGGGGTGGGGAAGGCTGGTGTCTGCTGCTCCAGGCTTCCAGACTTGGCCCCCAGTGAGGTGGCCAAGGTCAGCAGTGTCCCCCTCCCAGGGCGTGTGTTTGCCAACTCTGGAGACACTGCCTGTGTGATCGGGCTGCGGAAGAAGGTGGTGGCCTTCAGCCCCGTGACAGAGCTCAAGAAAGTCACGGATTTTGAGTAAGTCCCCATGCCCCAGCGGTTCACCAGCTCCCAGGGGAACCTTCCCGGGGTGTCTGCTCTAGAGCTGTGCCCCCTGAACAGGCACAGGCTGCCCCAGGAGCAGTGGTGGCTGAACCTACGGCTGATGCTGAAGATGCTCGCCAACTACCAGATCAGCCTCACCGAGTACATCTCGGGGCAGATGGAGCACGTCACCCGTCGCACCCTCAGCATCGAGAAGGGCTTCTAGTCCCACCAGCCTGACCCATAGCCCCCGCCGTGTCCTCTCTGTGCCCACGTGCTGCTGGGGGAGCACTGTGTCCCCTCTGTTCTCAGTAGCTCTGTAGCTTTGCCATCGACCCCTTACAGCAGGCAGAGCCTGGTGCTGGCTCCCAGAACGGCACAATCCTGCCCCGAATCACTGCTGCGGGTTCTGGTCCCTGTGCTGATGCAGAAGATTTGCTTGAGCCCAGCCGTGCAGCCCAGACCCTTAATCTTTCCTTAATAGTTTATTATTATTTAATGATGGGGTATTTTGAGTCCTTACTTAGCGGCTTGACCGCCTGATCCAACTGCTGCTGCTTGTAGTCGCCTGCCCCACTTGTGGGAGGGGAGTGAGGAGGATGCGGAGCCATCCCAGAGCGGGTCGGAGCTGGTCCCAGGGGCTTCGGGGTGCCCCTGAGCCCTGGTGAAGCTCCATCCCCCGTGGGGGTCTCGAGGGCTGAGCACGGGGGTCCTGGCGAGCCCCTGTCCCCTTGCATGACGCTTGGCTGCGACTGTCACCGCGTGGCTGTGGGCGCTGTGTCCGACACCTCACCGCTGCTCTGTGACCCCTGGATCCTGCACTGCTCGCGGTGCTGCGCCTCTCCTCTAGAGATAAAACCTGCTGGAGCCAAACCTGCCTCCTGGAGTGGTCATTGTGGGGGGCACGGGTGGCAGGACAGGTGGGGGAAAAGCAAAGCCTGATGGTTTTCCCAAGCTGGATTAATGCCAGGCCAAGAGGTTTCCTGGCTTTGCACATCCTCAAAGCCTGGGAGAGTGGGACCACAGGCGGCTTCTCCTCCCTGTCCACGTCATGGTGGGTGCAAGGTCAGCGTCCTTTCGCAACGGCTTTGCGATTCCAGAGAAAAATCACTCGGTTCCCACCTTCAAGAGAAACACCCAAGTGCTTCAGGGGGGTGCTGTGCTTGTTTGTGAGGCAGTTTCTCAGAACGCCGGCCAAGTGTGCCGGCCTGGCCGAGCTCGGCGCACTCGGGCTGTGCCAGACGGTCACAGGGAGCCCCTTTCCCAGGCCACTTCCCTCCTGGGGCTGTTGGCTGATGGCTCCAGCCTGCGGGACAGCATCAGCATGCATCACAGTCTTTGGGGTCAAGCATGCCGTTACTTTGTCCTCCCCATGGAGTTGTCTCCAAGTGAAAGCTGCCCCTGACTTGCCCCCCTGGCCTTCTCTGATGGGGTGACTCCCTCAGAAGATGAGGGAAAGGTTATGGATGACATTTATCCCGATTTCTATACAGCCTAGACACAATCCCACCCAACATCCTCCTCTCTGCATTGGAGAGAGCTGGATGCCATGGATGGACTGTTAGATGGATAAGGAATTGGCTGGATGGTCACATCCAGAGGGTCAGTGGCTCAGAGTGGCCGTCAGTGACCAGTGGTATCCCAGGGGTCCGTACTGGCACCAGTGATATTTAAGATCTGCATCACTGACACAGGCACAGGGTTCGAGGCACCCTCAGCAGGTCTGCAGGTGACACCAGGCTGAGGGTGCAGTGACACTCCTGGAGGACGGGGCCATCCAGAGGGCCCTGAACAAGCTCCAGAAGTGACCCATGGGAATCTGGTGAGGTTTAACACCACCAAGTGCTGGTGCTGCCCCTGGGTCAGGGCAACCCCTGGGATGAATCCAGGCTGGGGATGAGCAGATGGAGCAGCCCTGGGAGAAGGAGTCAGGCTGCAGGTGGTGAGGGCTGGCCATGCCCCATCCCAAAAACACCCCTGTGCTGGGCTGATCTCCTGGCATGAGCAGCAGGAATGGGGGAATTCTGCCCCTCTGCCCTGCTCAGGTGAGACCCCACCTGCAGAGCTGCCCCAGCCCTGGGGCCCAGCACAGGAAGGACCTGGAGCTGCTGGAGAGAGCCCAGAGGAGGCACCAGGATGATCAGCAGCAGAGAGGAGCAGCTCTGCTGTGAGGAAATGCTGGAAGAGTTGGGATTGTTCAGGCTGGAGAAGAGAAGCTTTGGGGTGACCTCACTGTGACCTTCCAGTACCTGAAGGAGCCAACAAGGAAGCTGGAGGAGGACTTTGGACAAGGGCCTGGAGTGACACGCAGAGGGGGAATGGCTTCCCACTGCCGCAGGGTGAGATGGGATATTAGTAAGAAGTTATCAGCTTTGAGGCAGGTGAGGCCGTGGCACAGGGTGCCCAGAGAAGCTGTGGCTGCCCCATCCCTGGAAGTGTCCAAAGCCAGGTTGGACAGGCCTTGGAGCAACCTGGGCTAGTGGAAAGTGTCCCTGCCCATGGCAGGGAGTGGAATGAGATGGGCTTGCAAGTCCCTTCCCACCCAAAACCATTCCATGATTCCTGTGCTTTTCCCCCAGTTGAACATATTTTAGGCTTTGGAGGAAGATAGTAACTTTTGTCTCCTCCCTGGACCAGAAAGTAGCAGACCTTGCTGATGGAGGCAGCATTGCTGCTCTTTAATGAGTATCTGCTCTGGGGACCCCAGGCAGAGACCTGGCTTGTCCTGGAGCTCCATTTCCTGGGTGGGAAATGGGCTCTTCCACTCTCCCATGTGCCACTCCACTCTGGGGGAGCCCCAGCCCACTCCTTCCCTCCCTCCCTCAGCCATGGACCTCACACCTGCCCCACCACCAGCCTCTCAGAGTCTCTGAGGATGGTGTGAAGGGAAGTGGCTCAGTACAGCTGCTGGCATTTTCCAGAGCTGGGAATCATCTGCATTCACTGCTCGATATTCCCTGCTGAGGCAGGGCAGGGTGACAGCAGGTCACATGGAAAATCTGTCGGCAGCACTGCCCTGCAGCAGTTTAGGTTGTGAAGGGTTTAGGGTGTGAATGGGGATAGGGGTGTCCCCAGGCTCAGACCAGCTGCACGTTGAGGGACAGGAGTCACTGCAGCCCTCACACCTCATTTCCACCAAAAAATATACCTGGAGGGCCAAATTCCAGGGAGAAAACGGCATAGCCACTGCATTCCAAGGACGAGCAGGAAGGGACATGACTGTGCTCCCAGACTCCCCAGCACATCCAGCCCACCCTGAAGAGGGCAGAGCAAGCCTCCAGCAGCATCCTGCGGTGGAAGGCAGCCTGCCAGGGCCCTGAAGGGGCTGAACTCCCGCTGGGGTTTGCTGGGATGCTGCAAGGAGCAGTTGGGAGCCCCGAGGGCAGCACCAGCACCAACGATGACAGCACAGCACGTAGGCAGCGAGCAGCCCAACTTCTCCAGGAATTGTGTCAGTGTGGCCTCAAGGGCATGGTGATTGCTTCACCAGCCCCATGACCAAGTCCTGATGGACACTTCCTTTGATCACTCACATCCCAGAAAAGCTGAGGGTCCAGCTCACCCCAACAACAACTCCCTTGTTCCCTGACATGGACAGGCCAGGGGCCTGGGAGAAGACTTGCACTCAGCAGGGTTAGTCTCCCAGGCCCTGGCTGTCAAAGGAAGTCTGGGACATCATAAATCACACAACTGCAGCTGGGTTTAACGCAGAAGGCAAGAACAAAGGTCTTTGGAGGAGTTAAAGGCATCAGCAAGTCTCCCCCTGAGTGACAAGGGTCAAACCCTGTCCGTTCCCACCAAGGTCAGGCAAACAGCTTGTGGACACACCATCCCTGAGGAGCATTCCTTCCTGGTAGCACAGCCTGGACACTGCACAAACAGGGACAGGGGGGCCATGGAAAGGCCACGTCACCAGGGCAGCACTGGGAGAATGGAGGGCTCGTGTCCTCCATTCAGGGCCATCATCCTGCCCAGGTGGCTCTGCACTGAGCTTTCCTCACCACCTCTTTTGCTCCCTGACTTTGCTGTGGTTGCAAAAAGGTTGCAAGACAGCTCAGTGCCCCTGCAAACAGCGCTGGGAGCAGGCTCACGGCTTGAGAGGCGCAGTGAAGCGGGAAGGCGCGGGGCTCCCAGCCCTCCTCCTGCTCTGCAGGGCTCACAATGCACTCCCTGAACCAGAGGTAATGCAGCAGTGCCCCCAGCCAGGCCTTTGCTGAACTCCAGCCACCACTTACACGGCCTTGAGGGATAATTGGGTTTATTTGGTATGTCACAACAGTTTAGTTTGTACTTAACAGCTCTATAAAACTTGGTAAATGCAGTTTTATCAGTTAAAGAGCAACACCCACCCCTGGTGCCTGTGCAAAGCAGGCAGAATGCTCAGGGCCTTTTAACTGGGATGTTTCTTCAAACTGCTCTAATGCCTGCAGGGAATGTTGGGGTGAGAGGACAGCTGAGCATTCAGGATGTGGGAGTCATTCCTGGTTCACCTAGGCTGCTCCAAGCTTTCCTTCGGGCTGCCTGACCACCACAGCAGATGCTGTGTATGCCAGCAAGGACCTGAGAAGTCAGCCAGGAGCTGGAAAATAAATTAATAACTGGACATTGACCTTTACCAGCTGCACCAGACAGTTCTTGGTGACCATCTCAGGCATTGTCTCCCTGTCAGACTTCACCAAACCAAATCTCTGTGGTACAAACTGCCCTCAGACGTGCTGTGCACCCCCAGGCTGGCTGAGGGGCGGAGACCCTCCCAGCCACCAGCAAACTCTGCTCCCCTCAGATCACACAGCACCTCTGGCCCCAGCCCTGTTCCCTTCTGCTTTGCTGGTTTGCCTGCAGCTCCCATCCAAGAGCCCCAGGATACAGTGTCAGAGCCTGCTGCACAAGCAGGGAATCTCTGGAGAAGGAGCACCCCATCCCATGCCCTCACACGGGATGCAGAGCAGGGAGCACCAAGGCTTTGGCTGCAGCCAGGGATGTGTGGGCAGGACAGCACCGTGGGGCTGGGGCTCCAGGGAGGGTGGAATGGGGATGGGCATTGTCACTCCTCCTGCAGCTCCTTCTTCTGCAAGGCCTGGAGCCTCCTCGTCACCGTCTGCTGGATGATCTCCAGCCCCTCTGCGTCCAGTTCCTTCATGAGAAGCAGGATGGCATTCAGGACGTTGTTCTGTCGGGATAAGGCAGACACTGCTTTGTACCAGCCAGCCAGGACAAGGACACTCGATTTTCCCTGCTCTTTCTAGGATCTCCTCCACCACCACCACCACCACAACGTTTGGAACAGCCACCTGCAGCCACCGCACCAGGACTAACAACCAAGCCCTCGGGGCAAACACAGGCAGAGGCTGCATGTGGCACGTGACCAGGCTGGAATGCAGGACAAACCCATCCACCCAGTCCTGTGCGAGCTGCCCACACGCCTCTGGCTCCGGCCACGCTCCAGCCTGGCTTCTGTAAGGAAAGGCACATTCAGGAGCAGCCCCCCTTGCTCTCCAGCATGTGTAGGATGGGAAAGGACAGGAGCCCCCTGCTCTGAGGAATGAGGAGAGCTGGTGCTCTCTGCTAAGGACCCTTGAAGGTCCCAGCCCTGCCACACACCACCAGGCCGTGGCTTGTCAAATCATGTCCTGAAGAACTCCAGGGAGAGATTCCACAGCCTAAATAACTGTCCTTCTAGGGAGAATCTTTTGCCAACATCTGCAATGGGGGGCCACTTCCCCTATTTTTAAAGGTCAGAGCCTGTGGTGCTGCTCTAGGCAGCTATGGCAGAGTGAGGCAGTGTGGGTTAGATCTTGCTCTGCTGATTGATGCAACGGCACCAAGTCCAGCACTCTGCAATTCCCAGCTGAACCACCAAAATCCAGGTTCATCAAGGCTACATGACGGAGGGGGCTGAGGAACCACCTAAGCTTCCTGTTCAGCAGCCCTTTCCCAAGGTTTGACCCTCCTCTTGCTGAAGAAACACTTCCTAATGTCCAGTCTAAACCTCCCCTACAAAGCATAGCTTTGAACCATTCCCATGTCTCCTATTGCTGGATCCCAGGTAGAAGAGATCAGAGGGGGAAGACCCCTTCCCCACATCCCCTCCTCAGGAAGCTGCAGAGGACCATGAGGTCACCCCTTGGCCTCCTCTCCAAATCAAGCAAACCCAGAGCCCTCAGTTTCTCCTGGACATTTCTTCCAGCCCTGGCATCAGCTCTGTTCCCCTCCTCTGGGGACATCCAAGGTTCTTCACATTCTTCAATGCTGAGCATACAAGGAAATGCCCTGCATACAAGGAAAAGCAATTTGGTCTTTAAAAGATACTCACTCTCTTCTTGTGGCTGCAATCTGTGTCTTGAGAGCAAAAGGAGGAATATTTATCCCTGGGAACAGGCTTCATATCGAGCTCATCCTGAGTTTTGCTAAAAAAAGGGAGGAAAAGCAAATGTTATTATGACCAGGTGGGAGAACCTTCCTCTGCCAGGCCAATCCTTCCTCATCATGGGCAACCATGGAAGGAGTATCCAGCTGGAGGACCCCAGGGAATGGACTGGAGCTCCCAGATCAGAGGATCCACCCCTGCCTGCACCTACAGCTGATGAGTTCAAGTCACCCCCCACAGCAGAGCCTGTTTGGCAGACACAGAACCAGCCCCAGCAGTGCCACTGAACCAGCACAGCTCCACTGCAGCAACCACAACACTGGGAACCTGCACCGGCTGCGGGCCTGGCCCCTGGAATGTCATGGTCCTTTCCTGCTACACACCAATTCAGCCCAGAAATGGTGGCAGCTCCCCAGCCCTCACTTTGTCTCCTCCAGGCTGCAGCTGAGCAGCTCGCTCTCGGGCTCCGTGGTGGATCCGGTGGCGCTGGACGCGGTGGACTCGGACCAGCCGTTCTCCACAGCGCTCCGGGCAGGCGGGGCCGTGATCTCCACGCCATCCACCAGGGCCTGCGACAGCTCCTCCTCTGTCACAGCTGCAAAGGCCACAACAAACACCTGTTGCTATCAACTGCAGCCCCCCAGGGGGATGGCATCTCTAGCGGGACAGGTTCTGCTGCTGCAGAGCTGTTCCCAAGGGGTTTGGTCCAAAAATTGGCTGGCATTTTGCTTTCACCCTTCTCCTGCAGTGAAACCTGTGCAGGAGCATGCTGGAAGCAATCACCAGCCTCCCAAAGTGAGAAGGGTATCAGAGACGGATGCAAACACGCTTTACTATTTCTTGTCTCTGGAGAAGGCTCCAAAAGCCACCAAATTTCTGCTACTGGATGGAAAAAAAAAAACAACAGAGCAGCTTTTCTACAGCAGCAGATCCAGTTATAGAACCTTTGTCTGACCATAGCAAAGAGAGAGCTCTAAAAACCACTAATTNGAAGGAAAAAGGGGAAGGAAAAAGGGGAAGGAGGAAGAGGAGGCAGATGGGAAAGGGGAAGAGAAACGGAAAGGGAAGACAAAGAGAGAAAACAGCTTAGAAGCACTGGATCTAACACAACTCCTAACACCTCCTGACTCTAGGAAAACCCAAAGGACGCCTTTGAGAGGAGCCAAGACCTCCCCATTTCCCAGGTGGCCCTGGCCCGGGACTGTTTGCAGGTGCCCAAAGCCCACCCTGGTTGTCGAGCTTCTGCAGGCTGGGCAGGTTGCGCAGCACGGTCATGCGGTAGCGGTGGGGGTCAGGCCCGCAGCAGGGGTTCTCCGCCAGCCACAGCACCCGCAGCCGCGGCAGCGTCTTCAGGTAGAACAGCTCATCCAGGCTCCTGATGTTGTTCCTCCTCAGGTAGAGCTCGCTCAGGTTCTGGCACTGGTGCAGCGGCTCGAGGTCCGAGATGCCGTTCACGCTGCGGAGACACGGTCAGAGCCCATCCCGCCCTCGCTGCCCCATCCAGGAGGGAGCACGGCACTTCCCAGTCCCCTTTCCTGCAACAGCCTCACCACAGCACGGCACAGCAAGGGACGTTCAGCCCACGGCTTGTGCCATTTCGTCTTTGTCAGCAGAGGGAAGAATTGAAAGAGCCCTTGCTCCATCCTGCTGAGGATGACAAAGAGCCTCTTCTTCCCCCAAACCTGCCCCCTTTTCTGTAGCAGCTCCTCAGACCCACCCAAGGAGAACCCATGTAAGATTCCCAAGTTAAAAGGCTCAAATTCGCAGAGCATTGGCTCCATGGGATCCCCAGAATCGGTGAAAGTTGAGCATATTATGGAAAGAGAAATCTCTGAGAGATCCACAAAATACTTCAACAAGCATTTTGGAAACAGGCCACATGCAGAGGCCAAGAAGATCCCTGTTGAAACTATGGAATAGAATTTCATGAGCAACAATCCTAAGAGGTTTTATCACTTGTCAAAACAGAGAATATTTTCTCAAGGAGCACAGGGAGTAGTGCAGAGGAGCTGCTGAGGAATAATCATTTCTGTATCTCTGCTGCTTGAGAAATGGGGCACAAAGAGCCAGGCAGCTCATACACACAACTCCAGCAACATGGGAAGAAACCATCCCCAGGAGAAGGTGATTTCCCTGCCCTCTCCAAAGCTGGCAAACTGGCATTCACCTGAACGTGATCACCTCGATGTTGGGCAAATCCCGGCATATGGATATCTGGACAGGAAGAGACAGAAACATCAAGTTGGCACTTGTGGGGGAAAACAAATAAACCCAACTGAAATCACAAAAAGCACCATCAGGAATTTGGCTTTGCTTCAGTCTAACCCGAGCTTAACAGCACCAGAGATTTTCTGACACAGCGAGTGCAGCGTCAGCAGCTCCTCCAGCCTCTGCTCAGGAGTGGAAGTGCAGATACCAGCCCCTGTCACATTGTTCTTCTGCTCCAGCAACTCTGCAGCCTCCACACGCAAGAAAGGCTCCCTCCCACCCCTGCCAGCCCTCCCCTAGTGACAGAACCTCATCCAAAATCACCACAGAGCTAGGACTCGGGGTCCTGCTCTCCGAGGCTCCATGCTGGGCCTTGGAGAGAAATTTTCCAATGTGGAAACAGCAGCAATCACTTTTTTTTTTTATGGTGTGAGACACTAATCAACCCTGAAAAGCCCTGCAGCTCACAGGCACCAGGCCAGCCCGAAGCCAGGCCCTCCCCAGTGCCCTGCCAACCCCATCGCCTCCATGGTGTCCCCGCTCCAGCTGTGGGCCCAGGCTCCTCTGGCTCCTCCAGTACTTACATCCGTCAGGTGGCTGCCCCTGTGAGAGGAGAGGGGGGTCAGGGAGAGCACAGCAGGGCTCAGCCTCCCCATGCACCCCCCACAGCCGGGGTGACAGCCCCAGGCCCCAGCCTGGCCGCACCAAACTGCTCCAGCAGAGTCTGGCACGGGCCTTGTTGTGCCTCCCCTTCCCCAGCCCTGCCTGTTCTCCCTCACCCAGCCCTGTCCTGCCTCCCCATCCCTGCCTGACACCCCCCTCCCTCCCTTCCTGCCCTCCCTCCATCCTTGTCTCCCCTCCCCAGCCCTGTCTGAACGCCCTCCCCNNNCGCGCCCCGCCCGCCCGAGCGCCGCTGCCGCAACGGCCGCGGCTTGAGGTGGTTATTCGTGTTTACGGGTAAATCCTATTAGTCGTTTAATTATACCTTATTAGAGAATGTTTTGTACACAGAGCTGCGCCTTTGTGGGTGTATGTTTGTGTGGAAGGATCACCGTGGAATCGTGCAGTGGTTTGGGATGGATGGGAAAAGCCCATCTCATTCCAAAGCCCTGCCATGGGGGTTCCACTAGCCCAGGTTGCTCCAAGCCCCGTCCAACCCGGCCTCGGAGACGTCCAGGGCAACCTTCTTCTGGGTTCTTCTCTGAGCAACCTGTGCCACGGCCTCACCACCCTCACTGTGAAGATTTTTTTTTTTCCCCCTGATACCTAATCTAAACCTAGTCCTTCAATCTGAACCCATTCCTCCTTGGAATAATAGATGAGTGTATAATTTTCTATCTGACTTTACACATATATCCCCATATACCCCATATGTGCATAAATAAAATATATCTACATTTTCTATAATAAATATATAATTTATGCCCTCTTACCCATCCCTGTTTGCTCCCCATCCTTGGCCCCCCTCTCTTCTCAGTCAGTTCCTAAACATTCCAACAGGTGATAGTTCAGCCCTTGAAAAATATGTTTTGTACAAATAAGAGTTAATTACTATCTCAAGAATGACTAATACAGCACTACAGTTTCTTACTCCTCTTATCCTATGGGGCAATAAGAAAACTAACACTCACCCTTGAATCAACCTTGGGATTCCAAGTGGTTCAGGACTCGTTTTTACAGAGCCAAAGTCCTTCAGGAATCCTCTCCTGGACTGCTGGGTTTCTATACCACCATATGCAGCGGTGCAGAAAAACCTCCAGTTTGTATCTTCAGGGGCTAATGGCAGCAGGTGGTTGAGTGGGAGAGCTGGAATAAAAAGGTCTGGAGAAGCAGTGTGGTTAGTCCAGAAAAAAAAAAAAAAGGGATTAATGCAGTGTTTCCCAGAGTGTGTTTCCACCTTATTTGGCAACAGAAACAACAGCAGGGTGGGGGTTGGGTGTTCCGTGTTTGGTTGTGTGGCTGTTTGGGTGCTGCTGCAAAAGGAAGGGTTCAGGTGTGTCGATGGGACACTTAGGGACGTAGTTTACAAAATCACAGGATCATTACGGTTGGAAAACACCTCCAAGATCATTGAGTCCAATGTGTGACTGATCCCCACCTTGTCACCCAGCCCACAGCACTGAGTGCCACGTCCAACCCTTCCTTGGACACCTGCAGGGATGGAGACTCCAAACCTCCCTGGGCAGCCCCTTCCAAGGCCTGACCACCCTTGCAGTGAAGAAATCCCTCCTGATGTCCAACCTGAACCTCCCCTGGCACAGCTTGAGGCCGTTTCCCCTTGGCTCCCTGTTCCCTGGGAGCAGAGCCCGACCCCCCTGGCTGTCCCCTCCTGTCAGGGAGTTGTGCAGAGCCACAAGGTCCCCCCTGAGCCTCCTTTTCTCCAGGCTGAGCCCCTTCCCAGCTCCCTCAGCCCCTCCTGGTGCTCCAGCCCCTTCCCCAGCTCCGTTCCCTTCCCTGGACACGCTCCAGCCCCTCAATGTCTCTCTTGCTGTGAGGGCCCAGAACTGTTCCCAGGGCTGGAGGTGCCTCACAGGTCCCAGCACAGAGGGACAGTCACTGCCCTGGGCCTGCTGGACACCCTGTTCCTGATATGAGCCAGTGGTGAACATGGTGGTGCCAGGTTAATGGTTGGACTCAGAAGGCTTTTCCAGCCTTAATGATTCCATGATTCTATGGAACACACTGGAAGTGAACCCTTGTTTGTGGTGATGGCCTTGTGTTGGGAGAGGAGATGGGTGGCACTGAGCTCCCTCCCCTCCTGGTTGCCACACTTCTGGATAAGGGAAAGGTTGAGGGATTGTTGATTGCATTGTTTGGGATCAGTGGGCATGCACTTTTCAGGAAAAATGTGGGATAAGCGAGTTAGGCAGATCATCCCACTGCACTTCCCTCTCTCTGTCTCAGCACTTAGCTGCCATCACACCCACAGACAGCCAGGACATATGTGGCGCATGAGAATTTGAGAGCTGGATATGCAAGCACTCGGAGGCAGATGGAGCAATTCTCGGAATTCTTGGGTTTTCTGCATGCAGCTGTCCACAGGCCAGCTGGCAAGAGGAAACTCAGGATCTGGGCACTTGGGCTGTGTGTCGGGCAGGAGCAGGACCTGAGGAAGAGCAATATCCAGGACTTTGTGGTACTTTTGTTCACTGAATCCCAGGCTGCTTTCACTTCCACTGGAATGTGGAAACACCCAAGCATGATTCCAACCACCCAGCTCTGCAATCCCAGCCCCAGCTCTGCATTGCTGCACTGTTGGCAGCCAAGCCTGTGCCCAAGACAGGCTAAGGAGATTAAGGAATCTTCTCTAGATGCCACAGAGAGATTTTTGTGCTCATCCCAGTGGAAAAAGCACAGGTCAGTCAGTTTCACCAGCACTGTCTGATCTGACACCTCTCCTGAGACTGAATCAGACACAAACATTTATTTCGTTCAGGTTAATTAAATAAAATCTATTTTAATCCACAGTTTAATTCTGCAAGTAGCAGCAATAATCATCTCAGGCAAACCTCTGCCCCAGTCTTTTAAAAAGAGAGCAGTTAAATAATGCATTTAGGCTTGTGAAGTGATGGAGAGAACAGGAGAAACCCCTGAGGCCTGGGACCACGTGGCCTCTCCAGGCTGCACAGGATCACCTACAATCCATGGCATGTCCACATCCTGCTCACAGCCCTGCAGTGTCACTAATAGATTGTTCAATGCTCCAGAGCAGGCGTCAGATCTCCCCATCTGATGAGGCCCCACCTCACCCCATAATTCCTGGTGGTGGGTTGTGGTCACTTTTTGAGTATGTGGGAGCCAGAGAGCAAAAAGCTCTTTGCACACTTGGGCTCATATGTGAAGTACCTTCAGTCATGTCTGCACTATGCATCAGCCTCACATTTCCTTTCCAGCTTCATATCAGTGTTTTATAAAATGAGCCTATTACAACCTGTTTGTGGAGGGTGCAGGAAAGCCTTTGCTTGCATGTAATCCTTGCACATATTTTTTCCTCTCATTTCCAACCAGGACATTTGCTGTGCTCTGTGATTCCTTTATGCAGGGTCTCACAGCTCACTTGTGATTCCCACAATATCCTCAGACGGAAAAAGTGGAACCCCCAAATGTCCTGGCTACTGAACTGAGCCACCTGGATGTGGTGTGGGATTGCTGTTGGACTGTGAGTCACACACAGGGAATTTGAAGGAGCTGGGAGCTGCCACTGATAGTGATGACTGCCCTTGCTGCCAGTAGCAGCCACACATCCACACTGCTCTCCAGGCTTGTCACTGTCACCGATGGCTGTCTGCCCTCCCAGGTATCATGGAATCAGAGAATCACACAATACCCCAAGCTGGAAGGAACCCACAAGTATCATCGAGTCCAACTCCTGGCCTTGCACAAACAGCCCAACAATCCCACCCAGTGCCTGAGAGCATTGTCCAAATGCTGCTGGAGCTCTGGCAGCCTTGGGGCTGTGCCCATTCCCTGGGAAGCCTGGTCAGTGCCCCACCACTTCTTCTGAAAGGTTCTTCTGAAGAACCTTTTCCTATTATCCAACCTAAATCGCCCCCCAGCATAGCTTCCTGACATTCCTTCAGGTCCTGCATGGAGCGGTTTTGCCTTCCATTGGCCATGTCAGATCTCACTAACACTTTGTGGAGATGGAGATGGCAGTGCCTGTATGGACACGTCTTGAGTCCTGGCAGCTGGGAGGGCAACCAGAGCCACCTCTCCTGGTGCAATCCCACTCTGCTAACAGCAGCTTTATGTGTTCCAGAAGCTGATCCCTATCAAGCACCATCCTGGTTGAGAAAAGCTGTTAAACAGGATAGAAGGAGCAACATAGCTTTGGCAGAGTTTTATTTTTGTGGTATCCTGGAGGGGTGGTCAGCCCTCCTGGAGATGGGCTCTGCTCCCTGCCCTTTCCTTTTCCTTGGAGAAACCCCATGTGTTTGAGAATACCTCATTTCTGAGCAACAAGTTGTTCCTGTAACTGCTGCAGTGTGGGGTCATGGCAGGCTTGGCCATGCCGTAGTTCTGGGGATGCTCATGGCAGCTCTCCAGCAGCTCTTCCACCCACAGGACATTCCCTGTCTGCAGCTGTCATTGCCCTGGGTCCAGAACACCGTGTGCAATCACTATTTAAATGTTAGCAGGGAATGCCGAAGTTTGGCAAGAGCCACCAAAATAATCATGTCATCATGATGGATTGAGACAGGCATAAAGTCATCATAAAGTCACTCCAGGACACACGTCACACAGGCTCTGTCAGTTTTCAGTTTGGGAAACATCCCCTCTTTAGTCCCTCTGAAGAGCCAGCCAAGAGGAACACCTGTGTCTACAAGACACTCCTAGAGCCAGGGAGGCAGATAAGCAGTCCAGGGCCAAATTAACAGAGGAGCTGCTGCAGAAATTTCAGGGAAAAATCTTTGGAGAGGATTTCCAGGAAAGCTCCTGCTCCCTCTGTTGTCCCCTGTGACCACACCAGCACTAGTACTGTTTCACCAGAGAGCAGCTGTACAGACACCACAGCCACACCTGAAGCCACCTGGGGACACTGCACAGCTCCAGTGGCCTGATTAGGATGAGGAATTTCCCAACAGATAAGATCTGTCTCACCCAACAAATATGAATTCCCAAGGCAGACATCCACAGTAAAGGGAAATCACAGCCAACTGCATTGAATGAGTATTGAGGGGCAGGAGTGAGTCCAGGGAAGGGAACGGAGCTGGGAAGGGGCTGGAGCACCAGGAGTGGCTGAGGGAGCCGGGAAAGGGGCTCAGCCTGGAGAAAAGGAGGCTCAGGAGGGACCTTCTGTCTCTGCACAACTCCCTGACAGGAGGGGACAGCCAGGTGAGGGTCAGACTCCGTTCCTTGGGAACAACTTGTGGACTCAGCAGTGTGAGGTTTATGGTTGGATTTGAGGTTTATGGCTGGACTTGACTTCTTCCAACCTAAATGGTTCTGATCTGTTCTGCTCACTTCCCTCTGCTCTTTCAGCAGGAAGGTGAGCCGGCGCTTGGGAATAAAGGTTATTCCTAGCAGGATGGTTTCTGTGATCCCCTTGCAGCAAAGCCGTGCGCAGGTGCTGGGCGTGGCAGAGCTGCGGGCAGCACAGAGCCAGGAAGGGCTGCAGTGGGAGCTCACACGGAAAAGGTGCCACGCACGCTCCAGGGAAAAGCTGTTTGAGAGCCTGCAGAGAGCAGAGAGCAGTGTTCACTACCTTTGAGAGCAGAGCCGCCAGCGTTCACTGCTGATTCCGGAGCTGGCTCACTCCTGCTGTGGCTCCTGTCGCTCTGGAAGTGTGTCCACGTGCAGTGTGGGTGGTGCGGGGGAGGACAGGCGGAGGGCAGCGGGAGCTGCCAGGCTGCCTCTGCAGCTGCACACGTGTGCTGCTGGAAAAAACAAACTCCTTCCATAACTTCCACAAGTGTGGCTTTTTCAGCCTGCAGTTCAGTAGGCAAATGCCACAACCAACCCCCCGAGTGAGTATCCCTGTTTGCCTTTTACATGGTGTGAAAAATGCATATTATATGACTGGCTTTTCGCAAATATTAGAATGAATACTATATGTGTTATGTCAGAGAGTTATGTTGTATTAATTTTTGTAGTGCTGTATTAATCTTTTAAATATAGGTTTTTGTTAAGGCATAATATCAAAATAAGAGCCATGTAATGTAAAATTCTTTCTGTAACTAACTCAAAGAATGAACAAAGATAACCAGGAAATTCCTCGCCTAAAGAAAACAACACAAAGACACCAAGAAAGTTGTTGCCTCTTATCTTTACCTTCGTAGACACCCTGGAACCAGAAAGAATTAGAAGACAAAAAACAGACATATAACTGAAGAACCCTTTGTTTGAGAGAACAGTTTGAATCATGTATGAAAAAATATGAATATTCAACAGACTATTGCTTTTAAGGGGTAACCCTTATGAAGTGCAGTGTGCCTTTCCCCTTTAAAAGAGAGACACCCAGATGTCCGTAATTCTTTGCTTTTTATTGTCTCTTTTATTGTCCTAACCCTAATTATCCTAATTTGTATAACCTTGAATTTTTACTATTAAACTTCTAAATTTAAAAAAAAAAGTGTGAACTGTTTTTCACACATGGTAAACCTGGCAAATACAGAAGGTGACTTATTCCATCGATCCTGAAAAGAAACTGTGCAGGTGGATTTGTGAAACTTCCAAGATACACTTGGAATCAGGAATTTAAGTAATTCCCACTTTTGTTTTTAGGGTTTTTTTTCCCCTCTGGTTGGTTATCTGTTGGAAAAAAAAACCCTGAAAAAATTAACATCAAAGTTCAATGTCAATTAGCAGGATTAGCAGGACCTATGTGATGTACTGATCAGCACCTGATGTACTTCAGCATTTGCTTAGCTGAGGAACAGCTGGAAAGTTTCCACCAGAGTTGATTTGGATGTAGTCAGAGCAGCCCAGAGACCTCAACAGTGTAGGCATGAGCCAGTCTTCTCCACTTGGGATCAATTCTGGGAATTACACATAACTGGATAGAGGGAAATTGCTGTTCTGGGAGCTGTCACAGCAGCTCCGAGCCACAACGTTTTCTACTCATGACTTTTCACTCTTTGTTCCTAATCTTTAATCTTCACTTAAATGTTCTTAATCATCACTTAATCTTTGTTCTTGCATGACACTGACGTCCTAAGGGGGGATGTAAGGAAGGAACAGGATTAAGAGGTGAAACAACTTGGCTGCAAAGCAGCATTGTCCTTAGTAGATCTGGGTGGACAAAAGTGCTGGTTTAGCTCCTGTGCCTCTTTGTGCCCGTCTCCAGATCCTTATTAAATTCCCTACATCTCCCACTCTGTTTGGGCTCCCTTCACTAAATCCTCAGAAAGCAGGAAGACAAGAGGGACCCTCCTGGCCCACCTTGACTCTAATGTTCTGCCCTTTTTCCATGTTTTTTTGTCTCTTTATAAGGGAGGGACATATCATCCTGATCCCTTCAGGCTCCTTCCTGTGCATCTCACAGCATCACGCACTCTGCATAAAGAAACATCATCTTTTACTTTGATTTGCAAATCAGCAGGATCCCAATTCCCATGTAAATGTATTCACAGGGTGCATGTTATTGGCAAAAGGAACTGATAACAACTGTCTCTACAGAGCACTGAGCACAGTGGAACTTGCTCCTTATTTCAGCATTTCAGCCATAACCACGAGGCTGGAGGCTGTTTCCTATCATCCTGTCCCTGTTCCCTGGGAGCAGAGCCCACCCCCCATCCCGGCTCCCCCTCCTGTCAGGGAGTTGTGCAGAGCCACAAGGTCCCCCCTGAGCCTCCTTTTCTCCAGGCTGAGCCCCTTTTCCAGCTCCCTCAGCCACTCCTGGTGCTCCAGCCCCTTCCCCAGCTCCGTTCCCTTCCCTGGACAAGCTCCAGCCCCTTGATGTCTCTCTTGCTGCGAGGGCCCAGAACTGTCCCCAGCACTGGAGGTGCCTCACAGGTCCCAGCACAGAGGAACAGTCACTGCCCTGGGCCTGCTGGACCCACCATGGCAGGGACAGCCCAGGGGCCATTGGCCTCTTGCCCGGCTGGGCACACCTGGGCTCGTGTCCAGCTGCTGTCACCAGCACCTCCAGGGCCTTTCCCAGCTTTCGAGCCCCTCTGTCCCCAGCCTGGAGCTGCACAGGGTTGGTGTGACCCAAGGGCAGGACCTGGCAGTTGGCATTGTTGACCCTCACCTCGTTGTCCTCAGCCCAAGATCCAGCCTGTCCAGATCCCTCTGGAGACCCTTCCTGCCCTCCACACTCCCACCCAACCTGGTGTCACCTATGACTGTACTGAGGGTGCCCAATCCCCTCATCCAGATCATGGATAAAGATATTAAACAGTGCTGGGTCCAACAGTGAGCCCTGGGGTTCCCTGGTGGTGCCCAGCCCCAGCTGGATGTAACTCCATTCCCACCATTTCCTGTGCCCAGCCATCAGCCAGGTTTTTGCCCAGCAGTGTGCCCATGGAAGCCATGAGCAGCCAGTTTCTCAGGGAGAATGTTGTAGGAAACAGTGTCCAAGGCACAGGTAAGACTGCTGGAAAAGGTGTTTTACAAACCCTGGCAGGAATGTGTCTGTGGAGACCATGGCCAGGAGGCCCCCAAATCCAGACTGACATTGCAATACAAGTTGGAAGCGGCCTAAGCAAACAGAAAAATGTCTCTTCAATCCAGCTGCACTCCCTGCACAAAAGGCTGCCTCTCTGGGTGCCACTGGGACAGGGAGATAATCTCCTTGGCATCATCTCACACATCTGCTCACTGCTGCAGAGGCCAGGCACAGCGGGCTCAGGTGTTCCCCAAAGGCAGGGAGGCTTCCCTAACTCCTGGTTACCCACATTTAAATGTGAAGGAAAGGATCAAAGCATGCTCAGATCAGCTGTTTCTTTTCCTCCATGCCCCCTTCCACTGCTCAGAGTATTTTCTGGAGCATTGAGGTGTCTGCCACCACTAGGACAGGGAAGAGGCCCTCATTCCTAGGAAATTCCAGATGATTTATCCCTGCTGGTGTCTTCTTGTCTCACTGGTGAAGGGGAAGATCTTGAGGAGAGGTGGGCAATGCCTTGCCCTGCAGTGAGGGTTGTAGGCAGTTTTGGGGTTTACAGTCTCTGAGCGTTGAGTACTGCCTAGATTTGTAAATATAG
Source organism: Leptocoma aspasia (assembly GCA_013399835.1). Taxonomy (NCBI): domain Eukaryota; kingdom Metazoa; phylum Chordata; class Aves; order Passeriformes; family Nectariniidae; genus Leptocoma; species Leptocoma aspasia. Next base: position 264,068 of record VXAX01000533.1, on the reverse strand, counting down.
ACCAAGGGCTGGAAAACCAATGTCCATTAAACTTCCTGCAAGAAAGGCAGGAGGAGCTGAGGTCACTTGGTCTGTTCAGCCTGGAGAAGGGGAGGCTGAGGGCAGAGCTCATCAGGGGCTGCAGCTTCCTCTCAAGGGGCAGCTCCAATCTCTGCTCTCTGTGACCACAGACAGGACCAAGGGAACGGCTGGAGCTGTGTCAGGTGAGGGTTAGACTGGGTGTCAGGAAAAGGTTCTTCCCCCAGAGGGTGCTGGAGCACTGACCAGGCTCCCCAGGGAATGGGCACAGCTCCAAGGCTGCCAGAGCTCCAGGAGCATTTGGATAACACTCTCAGGGATGCACAGGGTGAGATTACTGGGGTGTCTGTGCAGGGCCTGAGGCTAGACTGGATGATCCCTGTGGGTCCCTTCCAGCTCAGGGTCAGTGTGTCAGTAACTGTGCTGTAACACAAGTAAAGCATTGAGGTTAAACCATTGGCATAAAAAAAGCCTGTGGTATTTTGAAATCAGCAAAAGTTGTGAAAATATTCATCTTCCTCTTTAGCTGATAAATTCACCTTAATGCTCTGGGGCTGGCAGGGAGAGGGAAGGCAGCCAAGCAACCACTGGCTTGTCTCTTCTCACGAATGTCAGAAGTGATGGAAATGGAGCTGGGGTTCCCCCTGGGTGTCTCTGTAGTCATCGCATGGGAATGCACCGCGGAGCCATCAGTGATTTGCTCTCTTCCCTTTGCACTTTGCCTCCAGCCTGCTCTCCCGGCATTCTCAGCTACTCCCACTTCTTCAATCTGTGCAGGGAATGGCGCCAGGAATAACCCCGGCGGCCAAAAATCCCACTTACAAGAGGTACCGACCTGTTCAGGTCTCTGCCTCGCTGCTCGTTAACAGCACAATGGGGCAGGCAGGGCATTACCCAGCCCTCCCTGCCCAGGAAATTAATTTCAGTGAAGAAAAATGCCACTGCTGGGATGTCAGATGGTTACAGAAGCATTCCTGGAACAGGATTATGTCCTGCAGCAGCTTGTGGGATAACAGGTGCACTTCCAACTTGAGAAAGAGTTGGTTTAGATTAGATATTAAGGAAAAGTTGTTCCCTGTGAGGGTGGGGATGCCCTGGCACAGGGTGCCCACAGAAGCTGTGGCTGCCCCATCCCTGGAAGTGTCCAAGGCCAGGTTGGACAGGGCTTGGAGCAAACTGGGATAGTGGAAGGTGTCCCTGCCCATGGCAGGGGGTGGAAATGGATGGGCTTTAAGGTCCCTTTCAAACTGGACAATTCTGGGACTCACTGGGATGAGCTGAGCAGGTGCAATGTCTTCTCCCGTCTCCCAACTCCAAGCCTCGTGCAGTGTTGTGTTGAAAAGCACTGAAGAAGTCGGTATTTTGATTAAACCACAGCTGTGTGTTTTAACTCTTAGGGTGGTCCTCTCTGTGTGGGTGTCCTTTGTTAATCCCTGCAGTCCTGGCCCCTGGCATTGTGACATAAAACAGATACAATGGAGGTGTTTGTGACGCTCCTCGCTGCACGTTTTGTGGAGAAACAATGCCAAGGACGGAGGAAACCCCGCCATTTCAGCGACACTCTGCTGCCCTCGAGTGGGTGCCTAGGAAATATCCCGCTCTTCCCTCCCCACGTGCTCTGAACTAATGCTTTAACACTCAAAAAAAGTCTCTCGCAGTCACATTTTTAAACTGTTTCCGCGGCCTGGGGACGGCGAGGGCCGCGACCTCACCTGAGGGCGGGGCCTCACCTGAGGGGCGTGGTCTCTCTGGGCGGGGCTTCGTGGGGGCGGGGTCGTGGCCGTGAGCTCATGGGC
>VXAX01000533.1:241654-262106 GCA_013399835.1 Leptocoma aspasia | reverse complement strand
GGCGGAGGGGCCGCTCCCCGCGTGAGGTGCCCGGCGCCATCTTGGGCCGGGACCGCGCGCCCGGGAGGGACAAAATGGCGGCCCCGAGCCCTCAGGGGCCCCTCGTCCTCCATCCCACCCCTGCGCAAGGGGAATCATGTTATTATCCTCTCTCCAGAGCCGCCTTGCAATCCACTCTTGAGTTGCTCTGTAATTTCGACCGCTCTTCTCTCCCTCTCCCCTGTAACAATAACTCTGCTCCTCGGGCCTGGCGTCCAGGTGTCTCGGGCTCTCCTGTAATTTAAACTTGGTAATTGGAGGCAACCCTTTCGCTTTGTGAAACGTGCAGCAGGTATCTCTTAAGGCTCCTAGTTTCGGAAAGATCTCACTATCCGGATGAGTTTTTATTAACGTCGAAATAGATGACTTGCTAAGCTTCACGTTTGTGATGCATATCTGTAGTTGCTTTTTATATGCTGGATCAGCCTTGTTTGCTTTTGATGTCTTTAATTAGGGTCAGTACTGTGTTTTGGCGATTTTTTTAGCATAATTCAAATATTTTGCTGCAGCATCGGAGGGAGTTGTGGAGGTGGTAAGTTCCTAAGTTTTAAACTGGAGGGGGCAAGAAATATTAGCGTAGTAATTCTGAGCAATATGTTTCTTAGCATATGATTTTATCTTATTAATCCACTATAAGAAGCTGTGATATCTGAGTGTTTCTACTTCAAGGTAGGTAAGATTAGAAAACTTGGTCTCCAGCGGGCTAAAAATGGGAATGAATGGTGAAAGACAAAGATTAAGGAATAGGCATGTGCCAGGGCCAGTGTTTTCATTGGTATCTTCATTCACTCTGAAGTTTTTTTTTTAGTGAGGGGGTATTTTTTTCTCAGGCTGAATTATTTGTGTGTTAGTTTTTTTTAAAGATGCTTTAATTGTGGTGCAGGTCGGACTGAAAGCCAATGTAATCTTAATATTAAATTTGCCAGGATAATCTGCATTGTATTTTCAGTCAGAAAGAGTGGAAATAATAAACCTTCTATAGCAGAGTCTCATTGTGTGAAACAATCATGCAGAGTATGGGGCAGAAATAATTGTCTGCTGATTTATTATATTTTTAATATAAAAATTTATTAAAGCATTTGTAGGCAGTCTTTGCCAGTGCCTAGAATGAGTTATGTCTGAACTTTTGTGACCTTTAAATAGGTAAGTTGGTTGAAATAGACGTGTTTGTAAAGGTGAAACCATCATAGAGTACACACCTGCTATTCCAGACTGGAGCAGGGATTGGTTTTCCTTCGGCTCTTGCCAGTGTTATTTATGGGGTTTTTTGCTTACTTAAGGCTTATGTTTTACTGAGTCAATGGCTTTTGTGCTCTTCCAAGCTGGAGTCTCTGCAGAGTAGAGTTAGTGTTTGGATAAAAAATCTGGAGCACGATTGCAACTCTCTTAAACTGTCCCAAGTGCAGGCTGCCAGCAGGAATTGTGCTGCTGCTCTTCTCCCTTAGTGGTGCTCGTTCAGCCCTCAGATCTGGGAATTCAGTCAGCTGGATCTTGTTTTACTCCATTTCCAGTGCATTGCTTTGCAGGCCTGGCTTGATTGAGCCCTCATGGCAGCTTTTGGGATGAAGAAATTCCAGGTGTTTTTGCCAGGATTGGGACTCGTTTAAGCAGCAGCACGAATTTACACTGGACTATGGCGTTTTTAAAAAGGGGAAGGAAAGATAAGAAGAAGAAAAAATCCCTACTTGAATTCTCTTTCACAGCTTATGCTCCATAGGGGGGTGAACTCTAGAAACTTTTTGACTGAAGGAACTGTACATTATGAAAAATACTTCCAATACTTAAATACTGGAGTATACTTGAGATGCTCTTGTTATGCTGCAGTGCCGTGGTTTTCCAACTCAATTTTGTTTTCACTGAAATTGTTCTCACTGAAGCACATGGCATTCAGGCATGGAAAAAGACGAGTTAAAGGCCAAATTAATGAGTGCTACCCTGTGAATTATTTAATCATGGTAGTGATGGCTTGGTGTGTGGTCAGAAGCTGTTCAATATGCAAGTCAGGGTGGGGGGTTTTGTTTGGGGTTTTTTTTCTGTATAAAAGCTCAATTTACAGATTACTGACAAGGTATTTAATACATGTATTTTCAAAAAAGAGTGATTTTTATTACTAAATGATGTGAGAAGGAGGTCTGAGGAAGCAATTTGATGTTAGAGATGAGCTGATCACACTGCCACCAAAGGGATGGACCATTCCCTGTGTTCCCCCCTGACCAGCTGGCACTCAATGGGACCTCCTGGGGAGCTGATTCAGTGCCCCAGCCTGTCAGGAGATAATTCAGGCTTTGCTGATGGGTTCATTTCCTGCCAGCCTGGGGCACTGGAGGAGCCCACAGAGCCGGTGGGAGGAAGCTGTGGCCTGATTTCTCAAAACACACTCTGTTCTTTGTGTGTGGGGCTTGGAAGCATGTGGAAGGGGATGGTTCTGCTCTCCCTGGAGTGAATCCCCAGCTGCCCCAGAAGTGATCTCGTGTCCCTCAGAGGAAGAGAGGCAGCTTCCATAGTGGAGAGGTTGGGGAGTGTGGAGTCAGCACAGTGACACCTTGAATAAAGAGGCTGCAGGTCTGATAATGTCATGTGAGGCTGCACCTTTCCTTAGGAAAACAGGTGGAAATACGTAACTTCATAGGAATATATGATTATAAAACCTTAATACTTTTATTTCTCTGTGTCTTATATTACTGACTGAAATCTGTAACTTCCATTCTCGTGAGGAAAAGCTGGATCTCAGAAGTGCAAAGAACTGTGGCCGTCACCTACTTTCCAGCTGCTTCTGTCCATGGAAACCTTGCCTACCTACTGCCCCCCAAACAATCCTGCTTTGGGATATTCCCTGCTCAGAGTACATGGCTGTAAAGGCTTTTTGCATGTGCTTAGAGCTGTTCAAATCATCCCAGCACTTGGTTTGAATGTGCTCAGGATCTGGAAAGAACCATTTGGAATCCACAAGCCTGGACTTCAGGGCTTCCACATGAATTCCAGAAGTGCCTGATGAAGGGGAAGAACTGTTGATAAAGACTAAGGGATATGGGGAGGGAGGTTAAATTCACACTTGACAAACTTAAGGTTAGTGGGGAAATGGTTATTGTTCAGTGATTCCCAGTCTGGGTCTGCTGAGCAGCAGTGCTGGAATATAAGCAGGGTAAAGAAGGTTGTTTCCTCCCTCTTCCCAGTCTCATGCCAGGAGCACACTTTGGCATTTTTCAGTAACTTACAATTCATAGAGTGAAAGAGCAAAGAGTAGGAAAGGAAAATATAAAGAACAGCAAAAATAGGTGGGACAAATGAGCTGTGGGAGTGACTGATGTGAACCCTCAAGGGTGCAAAATAAATTTGCAGTGCTGCAGCCCCCTGGTTCTTGGAACTTTGGATAGGGAGGATTTCCCGGGGCTTGGGTGGAAAAGGGGCAACTTGGTGATTTTTGGGGGTTATTACCAGTTGAGTGGGAAATGGGAAATGCAGAGGAGTTGAATGAAAATAAGCCAGCTGTTTAATTGTTTTGATTTCAGTAGATAGTTCTCTTTAAGACATTCTCTTCCCAAGTTTCTGCTCAGCTCCTCAGTGTTCAGATTCCACATCAACCTTAACACAATACAACAAAGATTGCCTGAAAAATTAACCAAATACATGAAGACTTGCCTGTTCTCTACTCATTTCTTCAAATTACTTTTAAATTTCTTCTTTTTGACTTTTAAAAGCACTGAAAAAGGGTTTGGGCCTATTTGTGGGCAAAATCCTCCCAACTGCTTCCCTCAGATCCTGCATTTCTCCTTTTCTTTCTGGTATCAGACCACCTGTATTTGGATACAGCTCCTTCTCTTTAGCTCAGATTATCTTTTGTGAGTTGAAGTATTTTTCCTCGGGTGAAAAGCAGTCAGTTTGGGTTTTAGTCCTTCTTCAATCTTGCTTTGTTTAACTTTGTTAAAGAGCTAAGACTTCTTACGGCAAAATTAACATATTAACTCAGAGCTCATCTCTGTGGAGTGTTTCTTTGGAAGGTAGTAATGGATTTAGCTTAAATTAGTTAATTGTAACTTAAATTGCTCCTAAATACTCCCCCTGCCCTTTGCAGTGTTAGTTCATGGGGAGTCTGTAGTTTAGAACAAAACCTTAAACATCTGTATGAAGAATACAGCCTTGGCTAACTTTGTGCTATTTCTGTTGCTCTTGGGATTAATTGTAAACCTGCTTTATCCTGTGTGTCATGTTTCTTTCCCCTGTATGGTAGGGAATTGTAAACAAGTAACATTTGGTTGAAGTTGTATGGAAGTGGTTGAAGCATGATTAAATTTCGGGTTAGCAAATGAATTTCTGAATGCTTAGTACAGGATTCCCATCAAGTTAGTGTTCAGGTTTAAGAGATGTTAGAAAGATGAAACAGGGGATTTTTGAGAAAAATCTGGTACCCAGTGTCATTAGTGAGCTTTCTTCATCAGAATTTACACTAAATTTAGGATTGTTTTTGCAAAGAAGTGTAATTCTGCTTAATTTTAAACTTTCTCTAATATTTTGAAATGAAGAATACTTTCTACTAGTGTGTTCAGGTGTTTAGGGCATATGACTAAAGCCAAGCATTATACTGATTTAAAAATAAAAATACATAAGTTGCAACTGCTAATTAGGTCATGTCACTGCCAGAGGAGATTGCCAGTAAATAACAGAGCAGGTGGGGTGTTGCTCCAGAGCAGTTTGGAGTGTGGGGCACTAGTGCACTTCCAGTCAGTGGGAAATGCAGATTTCTGTGGAAACACAAAGCCTGCACATGTAATCCCACTTGTGCAGGCAGCTGGGGGTGTGTGCTCCTAAACCTTCACACCAGGGCTGCCAGACTGCAGGAGGGGCCCAGAATTCACATAATGGGAGTTCATGGAAGGACCAAGCACGCTGTGCTTCCTGCTTTCAAACGCACATCCGTCAGTGGCCGCAGCAGGACCTCACTGGAGTCACTCCTTGGTGATTTTGTCTCAGTGTGTGGCTGATAGTGCAGATTATTTTGAGCTTCCTGATGCTACAATTCCTTAGTAGGTACTCAGTTGATCCAGTTGCACTTGGTTTTAAATACAGGCATAAATAGCAAATTCAGCTACTTAGGGCTAAGTTAAACTGAGTTGACTGAACCTGTTGATAAAATCGTAGGGCTTTGGTAGATTCAATTCTTGAACTGCATTTATAGTAATAGTCCACAACACTTTTTTTTTTCTAGTTTCAGTTTTGGCACTAGATTTTATCCTGGAGTTCTTAAATATTCTTCATCCTGTTCTTTTTCTATTAAGGTTAATGTTGAAGAAGGAAAATGCGGAAGTCGCCATTTGACAAGTTTTATAAATGAGAATTATTTGAAGCTCAGGAATAAGTGAAGCTGAAATTTGAAAAAAAAGAAAGTGAATGCATGCTAATTATCAGACCAGAAGTCCCACTTGTAGAATATTGAGCAATTTGTGTGAAGTGGGGAAGATGAAAGAAGTCAGAATTTGAAACGGAAGAATGAAGAAAAGGAATAAAAATGAAGTTAAGATAAGAAGTAATCTGGAATCTGAAAGCACTACGCTAAGTAATTACTAGTCTGTTTATGTGTCCCTGTATATTTTGCTAAACATGCATGCATTATCTGTTTAATAGCAAAAGTACATGCAGGGTAAAGAAGTGTCTACCAGGGAAAAAAAAACTCCTTAAAAATCTAGGCAGTGCTAATGCCAACTGCCCGGACACATAGCTATGAATATTTACCATTTATTTCACTGGAGCTTGTTTACAGCCCCTAGGTGAACAAGGAATTGTGTACAAATTAGGCTTTCAATATCTGCGTGCAGGAATCCCGTTCTGCTTCCAGAAGCGGAAGTGCTCATGGGTCTGGCAAGTCGGGGAGGCACACCCCTGCAAGATCTCGCTCTAAGGAGGATTCCAGGCGCTCCAGGTCAAAATCTAGATCCAGGTCTGAATCCAGGTGAGTTTGCTTCTTTTACCTCTTCCTGCTCCTCACAAGTCAGATGATTGTCAGAGGTGGCCCAGCTTAGGCAGTTCTGTTTCCAGAGTTAGTGGATCTTCTGTGGAGGTGGAATACAGAGGGGCGTGTGTGGTTTCAGGAGTGGGAAAGTTAAATTATATCAATTCAGGTATTTTTGCTGCTTCTTCCAATGGTTACATCAGCTATGTAAGTTTGTATCCTTACACTTTTAAAGTGCCTGCCTTTTATCTCCTGGAATATGCACTTGTGTCTGAGCGTGGAATACTAGGAAGTCTAGGTCTTAGGTTTTTTGTGCATTAACAGAGTTTGATGCATCAGCAGATTTCCCATTTCAAGCCACATTTGTGTATTATGTTTCTTCACTGGAAGCAGTGGTGTTCCTGGAGTAGTGAAAAGAAGCAGGAGAGATAAATGTGAATTTCACAGTCTGACATTTTAAATACATTGATTTAACTTGAAAATGAACAGGGTAGGAAGCTTTGAATATTAGACAGCTCTGCAAGCTCTCCAGGAAAGTTGTGGAGAAACCTGCTTATTGTATTTGTTATGTGGCAGCACAAACATCCACGTGCCTATTGCACTGTATTACCTCTCCTGATACTTGCCTGCCAAACAAACTGTGCAGGGTCAGAATTCCTCTTAAAAGAGTAGATAGCTGACTGCTGACCACAGAAATTAATGTGTTGATAATTTCTTTACTCATTTGTAGGCGTTCAGGCTAAAAAAAAAGTGAGCTTTCAGCAGTGTACTTTTCAGGTGAGCTGTTCACAACACTTTATGTGAACAAGCAGTGAATTGCCAAAGCTTGAGGGGCAGGCTGGAGGAAGATACTGTGCTGTCAGCAATCACCCACAGTTAAAAACATTATCAAACAGTGTGTTAAATCTTGCAAGATCAAACAGAAAGGCGTTTGTGAGAAGGAAGATAGTTTGGAAGCTTTGACAGCAGAAGAATGAGGTTTTTTTGTTTAATTCAGGCACAGTCACAAGTGTCATATCATGCACCTGGCAGTCCCTGTAGCGTAAGAAGAAATGTGTGAAATAAAATGAATCAATACCTGTTAGAGTAGTACCATTACTGGGTGTGGAATTGGAGTGACCTGTGGGGGTGCCAGCAGTGAGAGATGATGGGGCAGCTCAGGAAGGGCCCAGGGCTCAGACCCTGGTGTCAGGGCTTTATCCAGTCGGGGTGTGAAAACCTCGGGGGAGGGAGGCTGCAAAACACCTTTGGGGAACCTTTTAATATTAAAACAACAAAGTCAGGACACCCTCCTAGCATATTCTTCTGCCCTTTAATCCATGTGACTCCAGGGATTCCATACTCCTTAAAACACTTCCCACTTGCAGAATAACCACAATACTGAGTAAAAATGCAGTCACAAATAGTTCACAATTCTGAAGAAGCAAATACAAGATGTAGAATTCATGAGAGACCTGGTAAATCTTACTTTTGCAATAAACAGTGTTTAAATAATACCCTGCCGACTGGCTTTCTACTTTTTGATGACTAAAAAGTAGAAGTTTATACCTACCGTGGCTTCCTGAGCATTTAACAGCTGTCTTAAAGATGCTTATGGCTGGAAATAATGGAATTACATGCCAGAGTTAGTGTTGATTAGTAGATTTGGACAGAATTGTGTCGAGGCACATATTTAGAAACAACATACTTTAATCTCTGTCTAGTGCTGTCACACGTTGGGATGTGGTCATGGGCAGATCATTGAATTCTGACTTTCCCCAGAGAAATAACCTTGTGATAACTTCTATATTTTCTTGGTAGTTTCTGTTGCAAATGTATTTTTGAGTTACCAGCTTTATAAATTAAACTTTGATTTGGGAACCAACCTGTGTCCTGGTGTTTTTATCAGTTGGGGTGTGGATATACTTGATTTTAAAATCTACTTTTATTGAATTTGTAGCTCCTATCTTTGGCTGATACCATTCTGATACCTGAAATATCAATTCTGTGTTTGCATTAATTTTTTTTTCCTATATCAGTTGCTGAAATGTGGCTGTGTGCATGTGTGGAGCTTCTTTTTTTTGTTGTTGATATTATAATTTCTCCCTTTTTTACTGTTTTCCCAGCTTCAGGGAAGTTCTCCCTCCTTTTTTTTATTTTGTTGCCAAAAATAATGTTTTCTTTATAAATATGTAGTGAGAAGTGCTGTAATTGGACATGCTGAATTAATTTCTCCTGGACATGAAATATGCATTTTAAGTTGAGCTTCTCTGGCTCACTCCTGATGAGGTTGGAGGTGTTTTTTGAGGAGATAGATTGAACAGTTTGGCTGCCTGGTGGCACTTGGTGAGAAATCCTGGAAGAAGCTGTTAAATGCTCAGGAGTAAAAGCAGTTCAGGTTCAGAGCTTCCCTCATGCCAGTGGGGTGGTGCTGCTGTGGAATTAGAGGAAGGGGACATTTAAGACATGACAGCCTGAAAATGAGCAATTTGTGACTCAGATCCATTGACTGTTAAACTGTTTATTGCAATTCCTAGCCTTGCAGGGTTTTTTCTTTGGAGTGGTGTGGAGTGCAGGTTATTCCATGCAGCCATCAGCAGACCAAGATCAGGTGTAGTGCCCCCGTGTGAATGCCCAGCTTCTCCTCTAGGACTGGCTGTGTTGGGATGGCTGAGGCTTTGGGAGAAGGAATTGGAAAGTTTCAGACCCTCATGTCCACAGAGCTCGTGATGTAAGAAAATATTTTTGGGGATAAAGAATTAGTGAGCAGTTGCACCTTTGCATAAGTGCACTTTTAGAGTTTGAATATGTAAATATTGATGAACAAGCAGTACTAAATAACTGCTGAAATACCATCAGGTGAATGAGCCAGCTCAGGCTTGATTTCTTCAGATTGTGTTCAGCTCTGTTTCAGGGGCATTTGCTTTTCAGTGTCAACCAAAGCAGGGCTGGGAGAGTGCCCCCCTCAGTGGTGCATGCTTTGTGTTAAAGCATATTTACTGTTCCCTTTGTCTGATACATGTGAAAAGAAAGCCACCCCACTTGTTTTTACCTGAACACTGAATATTCTAAGCACTAGCACGTCACACCCAGGCAGCTTTGTTAAAGGAAGAGCTGACTGTGATCAAGTGCAGGTTCCTGGACTGCAGCAGGAATGCCCTGAGACTGTCTGCAGTAATCTGATAGCAAAGATTTAACACACAGTCCTTGAGAGTAGTGAGTAAATGGACTATAGCTGAGGTACGTGGTACTGCGGGATTTTGGAAAACAATTATTTGAGCTTTTTGTGACTGTCTGATGGATTTTTGAAATGTTAAACACCCCAACAAGCCCAACACTGTACCTTTCTCTTCTTTCCCTCAGGTCTAGATCAAGGAGGAGTTCCCGCAGACACTACACCAGGTCCCGCTCCCGTTCCCGCTCCCACAGGAGATCCAGAAGCAGGTCGTACAGTCGGGACTACCGGCGGCGGCACAGTCACAGCCATTCCCCCATGTCTACTCGGAGACGTCACATTGGGAACAGGGTACGTGTGTGAGGGATGAGTCATGGTCCTGGATGCGCCCTGCACTCAGTCTCTGTGCCCTGAGAAACACAAAGGGGTTTTGTGAAAGGCTTGTGTTCCTGGAGGTTTAATTTATTACTGCCTACTAGCAGGCGACCCAAATCTCAGCCCCACCTTTGTTGTTGTTCTTGAAGCCCTGACAGTCACAACTTGAGAAATACGTTGCACTGCAAATAAACCCAATGCCATTCTAATATCTGTGTCTCTTCCTTTAGGCAAATCCTGATCCAAACTGTTGTCTCGGAGTGTTTGGGCTGAGTCTGTACACAACAGAGCGAGACCTGCGAGAGGTTTTCTCCAAGTATGGGCCCATTGCCGACGTTTCCATCGTGTACGATCAGCAGTCGCGGCGCTCCCGAGGGTTCGCCTTCGTCTACTTCGAGAACGTCGAGGATGCCAAGGAAGTAGGTTGGGGTACACAGTGTGGGCCACGTTTGCTGGGCTCTGAGCTCCTGGGGTGTGTGTTCTGTCACAGGCTATAGCCAGGGGAAACTCACAGTCTGAAAAGTACTTGGAACCTCACAGTCGTGGAATTTGGGCTTACGGGTGCTGCAGAATGAATCAGGAATTCTGTAGTCACCCAGGCAGAGAATCCTACGCTCATGGCAGTCCTTACAGAGCTGTCCTTTATTGGCTGGAACAAGGTTTATATTCTGCATAAACTCCACTCCAGAAAATCTCCAGTCTTTTCCACATCTGGCATAAAGGCTTCCATTTTGGGTTGGAGCTTGATGTATAGTTCCTGCTACTTCAAGGTTATGGTAGTTTGAAGTGTATTTGAATACCTTAGTGGTGTTCTTTTAACCTGTAAATGATGTATGTTGTGTGGTAGAGTAGTTAGTTATGTCTCTACATCAGCATGGTCAAAGGTTGTTCTTAATCACATCAGAGGCACGGAAACAATTGCCCAGTGATGTTCCTTTCAGGATTTTAGTGCCACAGAAGTCACATTTTCAGTGGTTACTGGCACTTAAGTCCAGCTAGCCTAGAGTGTCTTACACAGTACGTTCACTGTAAGATGTGGCACTCAGACCTGCCTCCAAACTGAACCATTTTTAAGGACATTTTCACACTTAAAGCAGCAGTTAGAAATTCATGTTGTTGCTAAAGTTCATACCTACAGCTAATGGTCTTCTGTCACTCCTTAGGCAAAGGAACGTGCCAATGGAATGGAGCTGGATGGAAGAAGGATCCGGGTAGACTTTTCCATAACAAAAAGACCTCACACACCTACCCCTGGAATCTATATGGGAAGACCCACTTAGTAAGTTTTATCTGTGGTTTTGGTTGGGCTTTTTCCCCCCCCCAGCCAGTAGAGGATAGGATTCATTGTTTTGTAAAAACTCCAGTTTCTCCTCTGAGAGACCTGATTCTGAGTGGTTTTTGGTTTCTTGGGCTTACACATTAATGCACAAGTTGTGTTTCTTTGTTCATGGCTGCTGTGCTGTACACTGAAAACACTAGACATGAGCATCAGAAGTAATGTATGTGTCATCAGGAAGACATTTTGACAATTTCTAAACTATTTTAAGTAGTTTTCCTGTGTACCTTCAAATATTCATGTCATTTGCAAGCTCGGGTTTTCAGGAGTGAACGAACAAATGCGGGTTGAGAAGCTTGGTGGCTCAGTTAACATTAGGGATTAGCAGTTTGCTGTGTTCACACACTGCACTTCTGACTTGCAGTTGCCAACAGTGTAAATTGTTTTCTCAAGACATCCCCAGTTCATTTCCCAAGACTTCCAGCTTACTGGTGGTTACGGTGATGTTGTGTTGAGACTACAGGTTTCTGATTTTTGTAATCAGAAAGTTGATTGAACAGGAGCTTTTTCAGAGTTAAAAGGGGGTGAAGACTTGTCTCAGAATGGAATTCCTCATGTGCCTGTGATACCAAAAGGTTAAGGTTTATAAAGGTTGAGAAAAATAACTGAAAGTTCAAGCGTTTAAAAAGAAATTATTTAAGTAGTTCTGTTCCCACCTGCACTGGTGGGAAAACAGGAGTGCTCGCAGTCTTCCAACTGTGAGGATGGGACATAATAATAGAATCTAGTTTAAACAGTGTGAATTTACCAGACTGCAGACAAAGTTAAAGTTTTGTATCTTGGCAAATGCAATTTCCTTCCCTCCTTGCAGTGGCAGCTCACGGCGACGAGATTATTATGACAGAGGCTATGACAGAGGCTACGATGACCGTGACTATTACAGCAGGTCATACAGGTGAGCATGTTTGGAATATTTTGCTGCTTTCTAAACTCTGCTTTCTCATCTCCCTCTGCAAGCATTAGGCAGTTCATCTTATATAACTGTTCCAGAATATTTTGCACTTGCTGTCATTCTGGAATCTTCCTTTGAAATGTTCACCAAAATGACTGTTCAGTTCAAATCAAATTGGTTAGATTGAGAAATGCTTGATGGTGTTTAACCTGGGGCTTGGCTTAGTCCAAAGTGTTTTCTGAATCTTCACTAAGTTTTGAGAAACAAAGTGTGTTCTTAGTATTTTTGTTTTAGAATCTTTAGTTGGTTCATCTGTTAGCAATGAAATGGTGCAGATTAATATTTGAGTTGGTATTATAATGTCAACTTATATTTTGAGCACAATGTAGTAGATAAAAAGTAGGAAATTTCAGTGGTCCCCAGTATCTCCTGCTGATAATTATGGCACCTCAAATGTTGCCAAAAATGAGGAATTGGGGATTGGAGCATGACCTGTTGTGTATTGGACATCTGCATTAAAAGGCTTTTTTAAGACCACTTTTCAGGTTGGATGTGTATGTAATCATGGTTGGGGTGCAGTTGGTTTTGGTGATAGAGAAATTGGTTTTCTGCGTTTTGCAACAAAATCCTTGTCCCCTGCAAAATCCTCTCAATTTCTGGGACACTGTTAAGTTGAACACAAAGATAAGAGTTGATTTTTTTCTGTCTGCACTACCAAACATTCCTGCAATTGCAGAATTCTGTGTTAAAGTTACTGTATGGGCCCAAGTCTTCAGTGCTTAAGCGGTGCCTTTTCATTCTGATAGGGGTTTGTGGATGTTACCAGAAGTTGTGATTGGGTCAGGAGAGAGCCAGTGAGAGTGACCTGCTCTAGTGGGAGGTGTCCCTGCCTGTGGCAGACGTGCCCCTGGATGGTGTTTAAGGTCTCTTCCAACCCACACCATTCTGGGACTCTGTGAATAAATATGGAGCCACAAATGACTTGTGTGTGGCTACTTGAAAAATGTCACGGTCTGCTACTTTCCCCTCCTCCAGACATGGGTTGGTTGAGGGAGATAGAAGTGTTGCTATGTTGCGAGTGCTTCCCCGAGGAAGGAAAAGTTGGAATTGTTCAAGATGCAACAGAGCATTGCATACCCCTGAAAATTCCATTGGTAACAATTCCTTTGCATTCCCTGCCCTCTGTGAAAATAAAGCCTTAAGGGAAATGTAGTGTCAGATGGGAATTGGCCTGTTAAAACTTCAATTTCTCCTTGTTGATGTGGGAGGCTTAATTTTGCCTGGAAAAGTGTCTGTAAATAAGGGAATAACATTAAAAAAAGCAGTCCCCCAAAAACAACTGGGGAAGACTTTAATTTAGTCTCCTGGTAAAGCTTTGCTGATCTGAATCTGAGGAGGTTCCAGTCCAACTACTCAATATTAATGCTATAAGGTGTTGTTTTTGTTCTCTGTAAGAAGTTATATTACAGTTCTTGTTTAAATGTGATGCTAAAGTGTTACGATGTCAGGATGGGAGGGTTTTCCCTGCCTTCACCTTGGAATCAATATTTTTCCTCAGGATAATGAGTTGATCTTGCTGCTTGAAAATAATAAGTAGAAGAGTTTTCCTTGAGTAGATAAGTGTTCAAAAATCAATGTTAAATGAAGTAATTCAGCATCATCCAGTGTAGGAGCTAATGTCTTATCTTCGCATCATTTTCTTTCTCTGATGACGGGGGGGTTTGTACAGTGAACTTTTTATTTTTTAAATTCCTAAAAGTCGTTCTGTTTTTGTTTTCACAGAGGAGGAGGTGGCGGCGGCGGAGGAGGCTGGAGAGCTGTTCAGGACAGGGATCAGTTTTACAGGTGTGTACTGGATTAGTGGAACTAGGCAAGGAAACACAAAACTTGGGAATGTCTGGATTGGAGGGGTTTGGGGATGCCTGGCTGTAGCACTGACTGCAAGTCAAGGAAATCTTCACCTTGGACAAGTAATTCAGATTAAAAGTGAAGGTGGATTTGGCTTACCCTGCTTGTGTGGGATGCTCCTGGCTTCAGACTAAATTCACATGAAAGCAGATTGTGAGTGCAAGAGCTTGTATTTGTTGTGTCAAAAATAATACTGGTACCAAAACCTGGTAACAAAGAAGAGAATTGAGATCTTTGCTTTGTTACCCAGTAGAAATGTTGATCAGGTCTCCCATGCTCGTTAGCTTTCCCAAGTGCATTCCTGAGACTGGCATTAGAGCTACCCACATAAAGCTGCTGCCACTCGCCTGTGCAGGTTTTAACAAAGGGATTGTTTGTGTCACCCCTGTCACAGGAGGAGGTCACCGTCCCCATACTACAGCAGAGGGGGCTACAGATCCCGGTCCAGATCCCGATCGTACTCACCTCGTAAGTACTCATGGACTCATGGAATGGTTTGGGTTGGGAGGGACCTTAAAGCTCATCCCATCCCACCCCCTGCCATGGGCAGGGGCACCTCCCACAGACCAGGTTGCTCTAAGCCTCGTCCAACCTGGCCTTAACTGGGCCTGGCCCAGTCACAGAGTTCACCTCTCAAAAGTAAGTTTCCCATTCCTTGAACTTCCTTTGAGCTTCTGTGTCCACTAAGATGGACTTTGGTGTGGATATTTTATTGAGCCACAGCTCCTTTAATGCTTCATTGAGCAACCTTGAGGACAGAGCAGATATTTAGTTAGGAAAAACCAAGTGAGATAACAGCCCCTTGTTTTGAGTCTGAGATCTGTTTCTTCATTCAGAACTCTGTTAAAATGGGAGTTTGGTTCCCTCTAGGACATCAGGCTCAGATCTGATGGAGGTTTGAGGAGAGGCAGTGGATTTAGCCAGAAATCTCTCAATCCTTGAAGTCTGACTGTTGGGTTTTTGTCTTTCAGGTCGCTATTAAAGCATGACACATAGAGGAATTTCTAGCTACAGCCTTTGAGTTGAAATTGCAAGTTTGTGGACAATATTTTTTTATTGTCTCTTCTGTTTAACCAAGTGACAGTGCCTAGTGAATTAGGTGACTTTTACACCTTTTATGAAGAGAACTTCTGTGGTGTTCAGTGCTGTTCATTCTGCATATTTGTGTAGTTTGGTGCTTTGTTTCCAGTTGTGTTTTGAAAGGAGTATGTTTTGCATGTATTTTTTTAGTCTCCATTTTGACTCCTGAAAGGTTTCTATTGTAAAGACAAAAACTGTTCAGTTAGTTTTTTCTACTGATTCCAAGTTATTCCCAAGATCCAAACCTGTGTAAAATGCTTTCCAAAAGTGAGAAAATAAAATAAAAAGACGTTTGTTTTTTTTTCTTTTCCTACTTATTTTTGCCATGGAAACTAAAGCGCGGAGGTAATCCGAGGGCAAGTGCCATCCACTCCTTCCAGGAAGAACCAGTCTCCTGGTGTCCCACGAGTAAATTGCACCTGAGGTGCTTCTCAAGTCCATTTCTCACTTGTGAAATCAGCACTGAATCCTTCATTTGGGTGTTCAGCTGTTGCCTCTTGTATTTAAAAGATTTTGGGCCAACACTTCACGGTGTATCTGTCATACCATGTAGTGGATTTGTGCACTTGGATCTGTGAGCCAGTTATTTTTTAATCTTGTGTTGGAGGAGCTTTCCGCATTGGTTTGTGGTGAGAATGTGGGGTTCTGTGGAAACAGAAATTTCTAGACTCAAAACTGATGATTTCTATGGATGTAGGGAACACAGTTTGAGGAATGGTGTGCCGTAATGCAAAGGAAGAGACTGAGGGAACAGGCCCTACCTACTTCAGCTGCCTGGAGAGGAGGTAGCCAACAGCAGCACACCAGGTGTCTTAGGGACTTAAAAATTATCCAGGTATTTGTTAAAACTTCCCTGTTTTTACTGCCCAGAGTGGACAACAAGGACCATGGCAGTAATTAAATAGTCTGAGCAGTAACAGCCCATTCAGGACTGAGTTAGGTGTCCTGGTGGCACAGTTTTTGCAGTGTGTCACATGGCTTCTGTGCTGAGAGTGTCCCAAATCCCTGTGCTAGGTTCATGCTTGGTGGGAGCATTGCAAGGTCATGGTGTGTCATGGAATCATTTTGTTTGAAAAAGCCCTCTAAGATGGACTCCAACCATTCCCCAGCACTGCCAAGGCCACCACTGACCCATTTCCTCAAGAGCCACATCCACAGGGTTTTTAAATCCCTGCAGGGATGGAGACTCCACCATCTTCCTCAGCAGCTCCTTCCAGTGCCTGACCACCCTTTCCACGAAGAAATCCCTGCTGGTGTCCAACTTGAACCTCCCCTGGCACAGCCTGAGGCCATTTTCTCTCATCCTGTTCCCTGGGAGCAGAGCCTGACCACCCCTCCTGTCCCCTCCTGTCAGGGAGTTGTGCAGAGCCAGAAGGTCCCCCCTGAGCCTCCTTTTCTCCAGGCTGAGCTCCTTTCCAGTTCCCTCAGCCACTCCTGGTGCTCCAGCCCCTTCCCAGCTCTGTTCTCTTCTCTGGACACACTCCAGCCCCTCGATGTCACTGAGGACCAGGGGTGCTGGTAAGGCTCAGATCCAGATGAAAATCCCACCGAAGGTGCCAGAGGAAATGGGTGTTGTCTGTGAGCAGCAGCTTGCTGAGGTGCACCCCACAATCCGTGTTAAAGCTGTTCTGGGGTTTGGGGAAGTGGCTGCTGTGGGGGGAGCCTGTTGTCCAGCACTTCCTGCTGCTGAATCATTCCAAGGGCTCTCAGTCCAGGAATGGCCCAGGCTCTGATGCTCCCAGGGTGTAGCATTGCCCTGTGGCACAGCTGACAAGCAGCTGTGGGATGTGATGTGCTGGAACCCACAGCTGGCTGGCCTGCTGCTCTGCCAGCAGGAATCATCCATGGGAGAGGGGAGCCTACCCTGACCCCCAGTGTGGATCCCACCGGGGCAGGGGGGAATCCTCTGCCAGGGCAGCATCTGCTGGCTGATGTGACAGGCTGTGCCCTTTCCTGACCTGCTTTCCTGTCAGCAGAGGACAAATAAAAACCTTGGAAGCATGTGGAGGGGAAAAAGGAAACCAGGAGCTGTTTGTGCTGCTGTCCTCTCCACACACATGCAGGTGGAATTTCCTCTGGGGCAGTTTGAGCCTCCTGCTGCACAGGGGATGCTCCTGTCCCTGTGGCACATCCTGGCTTTCCCTGGGCACAAGGACGAGCCCTGGAGGGACTGTGAAGCTCGAGGGAGCTGTGCAGTATCGAGGCAGTCGTGGGTTCAGTACATCAGGCACCCCTTTCACAAGTAGTGCAGTAGCACTGTGTTCCTCATGGAATTCCATGAGCTCCTAAAATCCCATTTTTCCTTGCAACTTCTTCATTGGAGTTGAAGCGATTTATTTTGCAGTTCACATCCTGGCTCCAGCAGATTGAGCACACACAAGGCAGGTGCTCCCATCCCAATGGAGCTGCTTTGGAGCTGGGAGAAACTGATCCTTTTGTTTTCCTGCTTGGATAAGACATGTACAGCTCCACAGGACCCTCCTTAGTGCCCATCTCTGGCACCTGGCCTTTGCTCCACACCATGTTCCCAGAGATCCATACCTTTGACATCACCTTGGGAGAGTCAGCAAAACTTGGAGCTTGTTGGGAAGGAGCTCCTGTCCACCATTCCTATCATTGATGTCTCCCTCACGCTCTGCCACAGTGCAGGTGTAATTAACACAGACACTAATTTAATTACCCAGCCATGCCAGTGCCTCCCCCTCGGCATTCCCAACTGTTACAGACTTGAAAACTTCTGGAATCCAGTGAGTAGTGGGTAGATTTTTCACTCATGTCCCAGCAAAGGGTGAGCAAAATGATTGAAAAGTATAGATTCATTTTCCAACCAAATTGTGAATTATTTTCTCAGCTCTGCTCTTCCTGAGGGATAATCCTATCTTCCAAAGTGAGCTGCTTCCATGCCAGTCCTTAATGCTCTTCCCTCACCTCTGTAGCAGCTGCACCATTCTCTGGCTGGGAGGTTTCTGAAAGCCAAAAACCACATTTCAGGCAGTTTGTCACCACCATATGAGGGAAACTGGGGATCAGCCCAGCCTGGAGCTGCCTGGTAGCTTGCTCAGAATGGTGAGGGGCAGGTGGGAGCTGCTCTGGCAGCACATCCCGATCCCACTGTGCTGCATCGTGCCACAGAGTCACCTCTGCCACATGCTCTGGAGAACAAAGGACAACAAATCAAATCCTTTCATGAAGGAAATGCGTTCATTTTTAGGACAGGGTTTGCTTGGGGCTTTGTTTTAGCACTGCCTCTCCTGTGCAGTCTGCAGCCAGAGGTGTCTCCCATGGAGCAATGAGCAGCTGCATTCCCACCTTGCCCAATCCCAACAGTGCAGGGGTGGGGTGAAGCTCTCCTGAGATTCTCTACGTGATGAATAGTGAGAAATATCCTTAAGGATTCAGGGAAAACTTGCAGGTCAGACAGGTGAGGTGGGTTCCTCCTTGGCCTTGCTGGGCTTTTCCCACTGGATTACTGCAGCCTCCTGGGGTAACTTCTGGAGCCACCGCGTACATCCCTGCTGGCTCGAGGCAGGATCCTCTCTCCCCCTGCTGTCCGTTCCCTGTCCTGTTCCCAACACCCTCTGGGGATGTGGGATCCAAGGAGACATCCCAACCAGTGCCCTGAGTGCAAGTCCCAGTAAGACCAGTCCACCAGGACAGGGTGATGAAACCTCGTGGATCCCAATCCGCCTGCTCCAAGACAGGCTTACTAAAGGCTTGGGATAAAACGAAGTTGTGGGCCAGACTGTTTATCCTGAGCTGGGAGGAGACTCAGGAACCCCCCAGGCTGGCCCCAGCATGGATTTGGTAGTCCCAGATGTTTGCCCGACCTCCTCCCAAAACCTCCAGCTGAGGAACAGCATCTCTTTCTCTTCCCATGTCCAATCGACCAAACACTCCGTTTTTTTCCTAGTTTGTCCTGTATTTTTCAAGGCAGCCCTTCAGACGCAGCGGGTTATCCTGTCCTTTTCCAGACTAAACAAACCCTCCTTCAACCCCTCATGGCCTTTTGCTCATTTTATCAGTCTTGCTGCTGCATTCCAGACTCATTCCATGCCAGCATCTCTATCCAGGGAGGACTGATCTTGCCTACAAGGCTGCCCTTGCAAGATGCTTTCCTTTTCCTGCTGGATCCTACATGACTTTTAGGACCTTTTTTCCATCTGGTTGCTGTCTCTCCAGCTGTTTTGTACCAGTGCTCTGAAATCTTCCTCCCCAAAGCACAGACTTCCCTTGAGCATCACATCTGGACCAAGACAGATCCACCAAAACTGGGAAACAGTATCACCTCCATAGGGTTGGGAAAGCATCTGCAGGAGTTTGTTGAGCTCTTTCTGCAAAACCAAAAGTCAGGGGCAGGAGGGATGAGCTCATGCAGGTAACTGCAGGAGACTCCTCTCTTACATCCAGCTCCAGCAGAAGGCTGGTTTGAGGAGCAGTAAATGAGTATTGCATACCGTGGGCACTAATCAATCCCAAAACCTTGTGTTTCTCCCACTGCTTCCCAGTGGCAGTGACCTCACACAATGAACCAGCAGCTTCCTCCCCCATTCCTGTTGATAGCTCATCCCTGAGGAGGCAGGAATGACCTGAACAAGATCTTTGAAAAGGACTTTATCAACCAATTTCAGCCTAAAATCACCCCAAAAACTGTGCTGGGGATGGAGGACCCAGGAGCACGGGTGACAAATGACAGCCAGGCAGGAGCTGCACTGAAAGCAAAGCCGGAGAAATCGGAGGAGAAGGATTCTTCTGGCTTTGCATCATCACAGCCCAACCACATCTATTTTTGCTGTAGGCATGGCATTGAGCACCCGTCACCGCTATTCCTACTCCATCCATCTCCGTATGCCAGGGAAGACTGGCAGTGGGATGGAGCAGCAGGAGGAGTGGTGGTTTAAGTGTCCTTAATTGCCTTAAAATCTGGGGAATTCAGATTATTGCCCTTCACCCCCCCCAGCACAGGAAGGGACGCCTGGCCCTGGACACAACGCTCCGTTCCAACAGCACAAGGCCACTTGTCACTCACCCAGCCAGGATTATTCTGCACCTTATTTCTGTCTCCAGTCGTGTCCTCGATGCGCTTCTACAAGGATTAGGCTTTTACTCTCAAAAGGAGACAGAAAAATGTCACTTAACCTGCAGGCAGGTGGTGACACCAGCTCCTGGTGACCTGAGGACACCCTTCAGCAGAGCTCCAGAGGCTGCAGGAGCCATCTACCTGCGGGCAGAGAACGTGCACAGCTCGTGGCTGGAGTGTCTGGCGCCGGCTCGGCATCTCCTGGAGCCTTTCTGACGATGGAATGACACGCGGTGATGGCTGGTTGGATCTGGCTTGGGAAGGGTTCACACATTCTTGTTGTCCAAAATCATCATTGTAAAAAAATTATTATTTATATTATTTATCATGTTTGTATATTTGTTTTAATCGTATTAAGTAATTATGTAGATAAATATTTAGATATAAAGATGTATTTCTTATTTATTTCTTTTCTTTGGTTCCTGAGAGAAACGGTTTTCCTCTCTTTGAAGGAACTCCTGAAGGCTGGGGGTGCTGGGCTGTGGTGGATTCCGGGGCAGAGTTTGGGGGTGCTGGGGTCGTGCTAATGGGATCAGGGGTGGTGGAGTCCAGAGTGATGGGTGCAGAAGGTTCCAGGGCAGAGTAGGATTTTCAGGTGCTGGGCTGCGGTGGTTTCCAGGGCAAAGGGGCTGGAATGGTGTGGGGCG
>VXAX01000533.1:198067-221354 GCA_013399835.1 Leptocoma aspasia | reverse complement strand
GCGGGGGCGGGGGGGGGGGCCGCGGCGCTCGTTAATTTAGAATTAATGTATCAGTAACGAAACTAACGCTGGTTTTTAAGTTTTGTAAGGTTTTATTTTTTAACTCACTTTTTAATATTTTTTGGGGGGAGGGGGGTGTTTGTTTTTAGCAAAAGCAGGCTTTTCTAGACGTTTAATGGCAGGAGCTGGTTAATTGGTTCTCTAATGCACCGTAGAGCAGAGCTGTAGGATCGCCAGCAGGGAAAAAAATACTAAATAACTGTTAAAAAGCAATTTCTGAAGGGCTTTGAGAAGAGCAGGGCCTGTAGGAGCCAAGAGGATTCCTCGTGTAGGAATTGTTCCTCTCCTTCACACACCTCTTCCTCTGCTTTGGACTCCAAAAGCGGGGTTTGCATCCGTTCTGTCCCCCCTTTCTGTCTGTCTGTCCTCTCTCCATCACTGCCCAGCACTGACATCCCTGGAAAATGATGGGCAGTACCAGCCCTGCCCACTTTGGATTGGGATCTTTGGGGAAAGATCCCTGTTGCAGGGAGAGGAGGGGGAAATGGGTGAAAAAAATGGGTTTACAAAGAGTTGTCAGCCCAGGGCTGGAAAACACAACCAGCAAAATTGGCTTCAAATTAAAAATAACCCAAATAACCCTCCTGACACACATACACACACACACAGAGAAAAACTACCTCAGGTTTTCGTACCTCAGCACCTTGCGCTTGTGTTGCCCTTTTAGAGATTTTTGTATGCCTTGTAAAACTGATAGTTGGAGCATTTTTTTATTTTTGTAATAAAAAAAAAACCGAGTTGGAAAAATGATCTTGACCAAGTCAGCTGCGAGGTGGAAGAAGGAAACCATCCCCCGTGTCCCAGAGCTCTTCCGTAGTCTCCTGCAAGCTGAGAGCCAGTGGCTGTTCCTTCGGAGAAAGCTTGAGAAATGGTTAAAAAGGAAAAAAATAAAAAAGGAAAAATAAAAAAAGCCAAACACAATGGAAAAAAAAAAGGGTTTAAGCAGATCTAAGTGATGGATGGAAGTGGTGAATGCTGACGGGCAAGAGCAGGGATGGGAGCAGAGGTGCCGGTGCCAGCGCCGCTCCCGTGGGCTGCGAATCCGTGTTCTCCTCTACTGCAAAGTGTTCTGTGAAAACCAACCCCAGACACCGACAACAGAAATATATCCAGCTAACCAGAGCCTGAGCCTGCTCTCTGTTGCTTTCTTTGGGGTCCCTTTTGGTGGTCACAGCTGGGAGTCCCTCCCTGGTGCCCAATTCCCTGCTGCCAGGGAGGGAAGGGCTGGATGTGGGGTTGTGGGCGTTGCCAGGTGTAGTTTTACCCAGGGACCTGGGAAGTGTTGCCATCATGAAGCCACCTGCCCCTCCCTGCACATCCCTGGATGGAACATCCAGTGGGGAAAGGCACCAAATGGGGCTGGGATGGCCCTTGGGGGCAGGGTGGGATGCTGACAGGTGCCACAATGAGGGACCTCCCCTGCATGAGCCCCAGAGCCAGGCTCTTCCCTCCCACCCATCCAGCAGTGGGAATGCTGCCATGAGAGAGTGGCTCTGGTGGCACCTGGGACAGTTAAAACTGCAACCATAAACAGGGAGAACCAAAGGGAAGGGGGAAAGGACACCTAAAACATTCCCAGCTGCTGCATCCTCCTGCTCAGATCTTCTGCATCCTCAGGGAAGATTAATTATCCCTGATTAATTATTTGTAAGGATAAAACACAAGTGTCTTTGGAATTGTTCATCCTTTGGAGAATCTGCCCTGAGGCTGTGGCAGATTGAACCAATCAGTGAAAGCAAAGACAGACAAAGCCCCTCTGCAGTTCTGCTGGGTCTTGTGGGTCTTTGGGTCAGGAGCAGCACAGGGATGTCCCCACAGCCACCAGGACACGAGACAGCCCCTGTTCTTCTTGAGACGGGGAGCAAGTTAAAAACCACACAGAGACAGCAAATCAGTTTTCAATTAAAAAATAAATTACTCTATTAACAAGTAACCTTCCCATACAATAAGGCTCTTACATAAGTTAATATTTATCTTAGCTTACCTAAACAATAAGAAATAAATACTACTCTTTTACAGAACAGTGTTTTCCTAACAGTGCATGTCTCCCAGCAGCTGCTGATGGATTATTTCCCACACCATCTTCCTGCGGAAATAAGGCATGTGTTCCTGAAAAGAAACAGGAAAAACCCATCACATAGGAAGCCAGGGGAGAAAGAGGCAGGAAATGTCCATTAACACCCAGGGAATTCTTGACCAGGAAGCTGCTTTAGAGCACCTGCCATTGGGGTACAACGTGGGTTTCACACCAGGGTGACACAACCACCCAACAAACACCCACATTTCTTCACAGGAACATTTATTAAAGATCACCACATTGGAAAATAACCAGGGTCTGAGCTGGTCCAAGGAGGAAACTTATTTCACCAAGAGATACAAAGGCCAGATATCCCAAACCACTGGCTGCAGCATCCTGGCGTTGGAATTAGATGGTCTTTACAGTCCATTCCAACCCAAACCACCCTGGGATTCCATGATCTTGCCCAAGAAGCAGACACCAGACATGAGGAACAAACCCTCAGCCCCTGCCCCAGCTGCTGTGCAGCTTCCCTGGCTCTGGCATGCATGTGGGAAAGGCTGGAGCTGTTTACACCTCCTCTCACCGGGGTGAAGATGATAGGTTTGTCTCTGGAGATGAAATCTGCAAATTTGCAAACAAAAACTCCACAGTCACTTCCATTATTTTGTTGAGGGATTTCCTGAGGAATACAGAAACGTGGAGAACTTTTAGCTGTCTTGAAAGAGCAGCAATTTGGTTGTAGCACACATTACCCACGCCCACTCCTGAAAACCTATTTCCATAAACCATTTACTGCTCCCAAACCCAAGGAACAGTCGCAGTTAACTACACATCATCTCCCTCCTCTGCTTGCCTGGCAAGTGTTAAACCCTCTGTGACAAGGAGTTCTAGCTCCCACTCCAAATCCAGGCATTGCTCCCATACCTCTGTGCCCATGCTGTGAAGGGTCCACTCAGAAGCAGTCAACTCAATGTTTCTTTTTTCCCTGCTTTCCTCTTCCAGGTATTTTCTGTTGAAAACAACACAAAAATCACTTTTCACCTCCCTGATTTAGGGCAACAACAAAAAAAGCTGTTGAAAGGTGACAGGAAGATAAATTGCAGTGAAATGTCAGAAGATCCTCACAGCAGTGGATTTAAGGAATATGGAGGAAAAATCCCAATCTTAGAGACACAGTGAGAGGTTGTGAGCAGGGCTCCCCAGGGCCCACTGTGGGGGCCAGCCCTGTGTAATATCTTCATCCATGACCTGGACAAGGGGATTGGGCACCCTGAGTGCCTTTACAGGTGACACCAAGCTGGGTGGGAGTGTGGAGGGCAGGAAGGCTCTGCACAGGGCTCTGGGCTGGTGACAAGGTGAGGACTGGTCATGGGTTGGACTCAATGACCCCGGAGGTCTTTTCCAACCTCAGTGATTCTGGGATTTGCCTCTGTGGGGCTGCTCTCCTGCTCTCACCCTACAAAGCTGTTGGATGAAGGGGTTTTACTGACAAAGGTCAGGATGTGCAGCACATGTGAAAACTGGCACCTCTGACACTCCAGGGGATTCAAAACACTGAGCAGGACAGAAGAGGTACAAAGGAAGGAGCACCATGGGACAGGGCAAACACTTCATGTGAGGAGGGGAGAAGACCTCAAAAACAACCAAAGGGGATAAAAAAGCAGCTACTCACAAGACAGTTTTACAAATGTGGTCTCCTTTCTGTCCCAAGGAGTCGAAGTATTTGATGGTTTTCTCTCGGAGGTCTACAACCTGGGGTTAAAAAGTGACTTAGACAAAGCACACCCCAAACACTAAAGGACTTCCCTCGCTAGTTTTGTTCTCCCCATCCCCTAAATAAAAAGGCAGTTCGACTCACCAGCAGTGTCCAGTGAATTCTGAGGTGAATGGGCACCAAGATGACATCGTGTTCAAAGATATCCACACCTTTGGTCCATTTCTTTACCCCCTTGTGGCTTGTAGAGCTTAGCTTGGAATAAAAGAAGGTATTAAAAGCATAGACCGCTGGATATCCCTCCTTCTTGCTTCTTTCCACCAGAAGACCCATGTAGAAATTCATGATCTGGAACAGAGAGAGGCAAAGTGAGATGTGAAATAAGACAATAAATTAAAAAGACAGCAACATGTCTTTGCTGGCCACCCTCGAGCTGAGGAAACTCCAGGTTGGCAGCTTTTGCTCCCAGAATTTTACACTGGGGGACTTGTGCTGCTGGTTAAAGCCCCCACACCCACTCCAATAACCCAGACTGACTCCTGGGAGCTGCATCATCCAAGTGAAAGCTTCCAGAAACACCAGCCCACACAGTACCCAAAATAAGGAGTGTACAGCTATTTCTGGGCTCTGCAGTGGAGCTCCTGGAAGACTCCTGTGCCCAGGGAGGGGGGATTTCCCAGGAAATGCAGGATCTCATACCCTGTCATTGAGCCAGCCCAGGGGCTGCAGGGTGCAGATGTCCTCACGGGTGACAGTGAGCTTGAAGGCCCTGCTCAGGATGTCCTCAGGCTCACCACTCTCAAAGGCAGCAGAGATCTCACTCTCCATGGCCTGGAACAAAGGATTCCATGGGGAAGGGTTTGTGGAACAGCACATGGAGCACACCAGCCTCCCAGAATGCCTCCAAGTGCAGCTCCAGTGCCAGAGCAAGGAGCCTTGCACGCCTTTGCTGAACCAGCCACAGCACTGGCTTGCTGCTGAGCACAGGTACCTCTGTCAGTGGAGCCAGATCATCTGCTGGCCTTTCTGGGCATGGCAGTGGCTCGCTGTCCACAAAAAAGAGGTCTTTGGACAGCACAGGTGTCACATGGAACTGGAATAACTTTCCTTGGGGGACTTCGGCTTCACGCTGGCCCTGCCAGGCACAAGGACAGGAGTCAGAGAGAAGAAGCACAAGGAGTTTGCTGGGGGACAGGGCAGAGAATCCTGCAAGAAACTAGGAGGGGTTGTGTAAACACACCCCAGCAGCAAACCCCAAAGTCACATTTGATTGGTGACTGCATTCCAACTGTGCCCAGAGAGGCAGGACTTTCCTTGGGCTTGGATTAACATCCAGGACCCCAGCAAAGCCTCCACATGCAGGTATCAAGATGAGATCAATATAACTTTCCTGATTTCCACACTTCAAATTTTATTTTGGATCTCAATCCTGAGCAGAGATGAGTTATATTTTCCAGAGAACAAAGTGAAGTAATGACTAACTCAAGCTTACCACTGAAGCAGCTTGTTTCTCTTGTTTTCCCTGTCCACGAGAGTCTTCTGGTGGTGTGTAGTAGCTGTCAGAAGAGAAAAAGAAATGAGCTGGATATCCACACTGCCCCATTAAATTCCCCAAAATTCAGTTTCTGCATAAAAAAATGCTTTTTCAAGGCTGATTCTGACATATAACATCTCCTTTTCCTTCCTTCCATTCCTTTTGTAGCAGCCAGACCAGGACAGATGAAGAGCTCGAAGTTTTGCAAACTTTCTTCCACCATCAGGTGCCAAACTCCTTTTGTTTCTCAGTTTCAAAAATCTTTGGAAAACAGGGAAGTAACCAGTACTTCCTCTATCAAGTGTTTTGTGATCTCCTGGTGACAAATGCCACTCCACTGGTTATTTCTCTCTTCCCTTGAGCTTAGGGGACAGTGACAATTTAAATCAGGACGCAGCTCAATACAGTGCTCATGTCTAAGGGGGAAAGAGAACAGGGACAAAATCACCCCAAACCTCTCTCTGCACTCTCTCCTGTTTTGTCTGGGGGGAGGAAGAAGAGGGCACCAAACTGCCACACCAAATTCCCTCCCTGGAGCTGCAGCCAAAAGCCCCTTTCCCTCCACAAGGAGCCTCCTGCACTCCCATCCTGCCACCAGGGAGTCCACTGACCCCTGCTGAGGGACAGCAACGCTCTCTTTTTGGTCTCCTATTCCAACCCAAGGTATCCTGCAAGCCTCAAAAACTGCCTCAGTCCCCCCAGGCTTTATAAGCTCCCTACTCCTTTTGCTCAGGATCCACATGAAATGCAAAGTCAACTCATTAGTGGTGTGGCAGAAAGACACTTGGATGCAAAACCAGATTCTGCAAACCCAAGGACAACTTGGTGTGGCCACCACTGTCACCCCTACTTCCTTCTCCCAAAAAACATCCAGCACATCCCACAGCTGTGACAGAGGAGCTGGATTTGAGGGACAACTGGCTGTGAGCAACTCCTCAAACCAGCTGCTCCTCTCCCCCAGCACTGAGACAATGAACAGGATTGGTCTTCTGGAGGCTGAGAGAGCCAAAAGAAACAAGAGCCACAGTTAAAAAGAGACTCTTACCTGATCATGACACCTCTCTGAGGCAGCTGGGGGCTGAAAACATCCCCATGTTTGACACCTGCAGGGAAAAGCAGCAATATGAGAACAAGGAGGTGACTTCCCATTCCAGCAGCTGCACAGAGCTCTCAGTTTCTGGGCGACATGACAGACATTTCATCAGCATTTTCAACTTAGAACTTCAAACTCTGGCACCTGCTCAGAAATCATTTCAATCCCCATATGATCATGTCATAAAGTCCAAGATATAAAAGAACTAGTGATGAAAAAGCATTTAAGTAATGAACAGGGAAAAAAAACCCCTGGGACAATATTAAACATATATGTAATTAGTTTACTTGGTTTGGAAGCTCTGCTTTTATGGAAATAGTCCCCTCTAGCATTAAAAAGGGATTGAAGTGCAGCTCTGAGGGTGCAGTCAAATATCCCCCTCCCCTAGTACAAAAAAACCAGGTAAAACAGGTACTACAACCTCCTCCTGTGCAGTGGGGTCACATCTAGCTACAAAGTGCACTGCTACAGTCACAGCTCTCAAATATAATTTTAAACCAGTTCTTCCCCTTCAGTAAAACCCTCACAAGCCCAGTTTAGCCAGTAATGAGTTTGAGGAAATGCCCTCTTTGGGCTGGATTCTTCCTACAGAGTGGAGCAGACCTGAGTCCTGGGGATACTCACTGGTCCTTTCTGGCACAGGTGGAGAGGCACCTCGGGATTTTTTCTCTTTCAGGGGACTCCCAGTCATCCTTGGTTCCTTGGTTTGAACTCTTTGGTGTGGCAGAAGAAAAGGACAGAGTTTTTACAGGTGATTTGTTACCAGTGCACCTCAATTCACTGCAGAGGACATGGCTATTTGTACACAACTGGCTAAATGAAAGCAACAGAAACATATAAAGTCAAATTAGGCTGTTTAATCCTTAACAGAACCATGCTGTCACTGGTTCCAGGACCAGATGCAAAGGGCATTTTGAGGAGTTTACATCCAGAAGTTTGGCCACCTTCAACTCAGGCATAGTGAACACAAAAGAGTCAAATTTTCTGTCTCCACTATTCCAAAACAGACTCAATCATTACATTTGATTCTGTCCAGAACTCTGAGAGTAGGACAGATCAATTCTTCTCCCTTTCCACATACAACAAACACACCACCAGAAAGTTAAGAGTTATTTTGCTCATAATTACTTGTTGAGTCTTGCTGACCGTGGAGAAGTAAGTCTTCCAGAATATTTTTCCTTGAACAGACTCAAAAGCTCTTTGTATTTCTTATTTTCTGCTTGCTGAACATCCTTGCAGAAGGGAAGGAAAAAAGAGACTTTAGCAGGCATTCCCAGCCCTTCCTTTTGTCTCAGCCTAACTGTACAGGAACTCCACAGCTGTTTCATCCCAAAAGAATTCCCTGCTCCCCACTTTACCTCTTCAGCAGCACACAAAGGCCTCCTGGTGCCACTGACTCCTGGAGAGTTGGGACCTGGCTCCTTAATGGGGGGCCTGGGTGTGACAGGGCTCTCCGGAGCAGCTTGGATATGGTTATTCCTGCTCAGGCTGAAAACATCGAAGGCAGAAGAAACAGTATTAAGAGAACATTCAAAGCTCCTCATTTATTAATTAGGTTTTAATTAGCACTTCTTGATTCAAGGAGGCAAAGCAGGCTGCCCAGGACCACATCCAGGAGGGTTTTCCAACATCTCCAAGGACAGACTCCACAACCTCTCTAGGTGACATGTGACAGTAGCTGAACACCCTCAGAGGAAAAACATAGAAGTGTTTCCCAATGGAATTCTCTGGGGAAATGGAAATTCTCTGGGGAAGTGGAAATTCTCTGGGGTTTTGGGGGATTTTTTTTGTGGTTTTTTGTGGGTTTTTCTGTTTACATTCCTGGTCTCGGCCTCTTCCCAAGTTCAACACTTCCTCCTACCACAAGAGGGTGAGTGTTGAACTTGCTAATCTTTCTCTGATCTCCTGAGTCTATCAACTATCTGGGTTTAAAGATAAAGTTTAAAATTGGTCAAAGGCAAGAACACAGCTGTCTCTCCACAGCTGGAGCCCTCCCTCAGTATGGCAGCCAGGAGAAGCCCCAACACACCCTGCAAAAATGCTGCTCTGTGGACACAAATGTTGGGCAACACAGGAAGTTCAAAGATGAAAGTGAAAGGCAAGAAACTCTTCAAAGAAGAAGTGAAAGGAAACAGAAGGATTTTTACCTCAGATATGGAACTCTCTTGCAAAAAGAGGATGGTGTTTCCTCAGTCAAGCACGGGTTGGTGTCACAAGGCATTTCGTCTGTGAGAGAAGAGGAAAAGCCATCAGCAACTGGTCAAGAAAACAGGAGTTTTAACAGTTTAAGGAGCTTCACCAAAAATAAATTACTTTCATTTTATCCCTCATGTTCTAATATTATTTATGTTATGCTGCTTCAGGATATTTTCATATTGGCAGCTACAGAATGTTGCCAGCCTAAGCCTAATACAAAAGGGTTCTGAGGCTCTACTACCTAAAATCAACATTTACAACAATTTCTTTCTGTCAAGCTAGCAATGGGACACACTAGAACTGCATCCAAGGCAGTTACTATCTGGGATCCATAACCACATGAGCATCCTGGGATAAACCACTGAATATCCCACGGTTGGAAGGGACCCACAGGCTCATCCAGTCCAACCCCTGGCCCTGCACAGACACCCCAACAATCCCAGCCTGTGCATCTCTGAGAGCATTGTCCAAACACTCCTGGAGCTCTGGCAGCCTTGGGGCTGTGCCCATTCCCAGCCCTGGATCCAATCCAGAAGCAATACCAGGATGCAGGGAAGAAACAGAGCTCACCCTCCACTATTCCTGGGTGCTACCCAGATATTTTGCCTTCAGCAACCAGCCCCCAGCCTGGGCAGAGCTGCCCAGACTCAGAGCAGCAGGAGAAAGGAATGAGTGAAGGACTTGCTGTCAGCCCTACCAGGTTCTGTTGTGTCCTCATCCTCTGCAGATGCTACAAATGAAGAGTCAGAAGAAATGTACACAACCTGAAATAAAAACAAGTACCAGAGTGAGCATAACCTGAATGTGAATCCAAGCAAACATTTCCCTTTCCTGAAATTTAGTCAGCTGTGTTCTGACTCAGAGCCCATGGTTTTGCTTGGGTTGCAGCAGAAGGCAGGGACACAGATGGCACCACTTTTGTAACAAAGCCTCTCACACATGCAGGGACTGTGGGAGCTGATCCCTGAATTCCCCTCAAAATCCTTCTCACCTCATCTTCAGACTCAGAGAAGTCATCTCTCTCTTCAGTCTCCTGGCTTCTGCTTGTTGCCTCAGGTGACAACCTGGCAGCCACAGAAACCTCCTCGGGCTCCTCCTTAGCCCCAGAGACACATTCTGGAAAAAACACACCACCAGGCCATAAAGAATGGGACTGGAAACAGGGGCTGGGATTTCTGCTCACACCCAAGCCCAGCTCCTTGATCCCACGTGGAGCAGAGATTTCAACAACACAGCAACAGCCCAGCAGCACCCCCCACCCCATCACTGGGGATCTTCTTCCCAAGTTGGAATTAGGAAGCTCCACATCCCCCATGGAACAGCAACAGCCTTGACTGAAAATGCTTTTTGTGCTGCCCTGCAGGGCTCAGTGCCAGAGAGACCTGGGATATGCCATGCCCTGCCCCAGCCATGATTTATCCTTGGTGCAAACACACGGCCTTCCCACGATGGAGAAAGCTGCTCCCTGCTTCTCCTCCTGCCTTCATCTGACCAGGATCTCCCATCCTCCACTTGGTTTGAGAGTCACAGAATCATTAAGGTTGGAAAAACCCTATAAGGTCATCAAGTCCAACTGTTCTCAGTTCAGCACTGCCAAAGCCAATGCTGACCCAGACCCATGAACACTGGGACACATCACTGATAGGCCCAGGCCCCATGAGACCGCCTCCAGCCACAAGAGTGGCTCAAAAATCCTCAGTTTCAGCAGCAAATTTGAATAAACAAATCCAAAGCTTCCCAAGTACCCCAAACCCAAGGAAAATCAGGCATATGAAAGCTCTCTGTGAGGGGCAATACCTGTTTTTGGCCTCTTTGCAGGAATCTCCTCAGGATCTTCCACAGGTGACAGAACACTGAGGGAAGAACAGACAGAACAATGTTTTGCAACCACAATTGAGCTCCCAGCAGGCTGACTTCCCTTTACAGGACACAAACTTCCAAAGGGGGCTTTCCTGTTTCCCCAGGATCATCTCCCAGAGAGTTGATCATCCCACTAAAGCAGATCAGGCCTCTTTTTCTCCTTACGCTTTACGTTTGTTCCTATCACCAAAAAATGCCTTCACATGTAATGCTGTCCTCTTTCCTCCGGGAAAGAAGCACTCCAGAGGTCACTAAGCCATCCGAGTTCATGTCACTAGGCTGAGTTACAAAGGAAAGTTTAAGCAGGGCAGGAAATGAAAGGTGGGAAAGCCGGTCCTGCATACATCCACTCCATTAACTTCCTGCTGAGTCAGCGCTCGGGAACAAATCCATGAAACAATTAGCAGCCTCACCCTTTCCCAGAAGCCTAAATGCAAGGATTTTTATCAGTTGATACCATCGTTAAGTCGGGTAAAAACGCCTCCTTTAGGAACAGAGCACAAAGAACGTTCCTATATCTATTTTTTCTTTCCCCCAACCAAGAGCTAATTCCTTCGGAGCTGCTCCTCAGTGAAAACTACCCGTGCAACACGTGGCTCCTTCCAGAGACATTCCCTTGTCTCTTTCACTCTGGAATGGGACACTGAGCAAGTTTCTCCCGGAGGGAGCAGCCACGCTGCCCAGAGCACAGGGTGTGATCCCTACATTCCAAGCAGCAGGCACGGAGGCGGCTCGGCCATCGTCACCGGCAGCAAAATGGTTAATGCCTGGGACGGCATCCTTCTTTTATCCGCTTCCCATCCACGTGCCATGGCTTCCCTCCAGCCAACACACCCCCACGGGCGCACGGGCCGTTCCCAGCTCCTCCAACATATCTGCTCCAAAGCCCCACCCCCGCTCCCTGCAGCTGGGAAGGCAACGAGGCCCAGCGGCTTTACCGGGAGCACCTGGGACCCGCAGCATTTACCAGGGCTACCTGGAACCCGCAATCCCCTCCGGCCCAGGCTCTGCGGACAGCCTTATGGGGAACACCTGGGGTTTATCGGCGATTTCCCACACCCACAGGGGGAACTGCGGGGGCGGGCGGGCGGCGGGGCAGCAGGCCGGAGGCGCGGCGGGAAGGGCTGACCTGAGGAGAGGCTTCTTTCGGGACGGCGGGTNAAGAGTCAGGAGCGTTGTCCCTTTGGAGGGTCAGGGGGTTTCCCGACTCCAAGAGTCAGGAGCGTTGTCCCTTTGGAGGGTCAGGGGGTTTCCCGACTCCAAGAGTCAGGAGCGTTGTCCCTTTGGAGGGTCAGGGGGTTTCCCGACTCCAAGAGTCAGGAGCGTTGTCCCTTTGGAGGGTCAGGGGGTTTCCCGACTCCAAGAGTCAGGAGCGTTGTCCCTTTGGAGGGTCAGGGGGTTTCCCGACTCCAAGAGTCAGGAGCGTTGTCCCTTTGGAGGGTCAGGGGGTTTCCCGACTCCAAGAGTCAGGAGCGTTGTCCCTTTGGAGGGTCAGGGGGTTTCCCGACTCCAAGAGTCAGGAGCGTTGGCCCTTTGGAGGGTCAGGAGCTTTTGCCCCCGCACAGAGTCAGCTTTCCCTGCTCCAAGACTCGGTCGCCGGGCTTTGGTGGGGACCTGGCGTGGGGACCTCGCCGCGGGGCGGTGGGACTCGCTGGGATTTCCCGGGGCTCCGGTGCAGAACCCCCGGCATCCCAGGAAAAGCCGGCCCCTGTGGCTCCCCGCCCTCCCGCTCCGTGCCCGCGGTGCGGAATCCCCGGCGCTCACCGAGCCGCCTTGGGCTCACGTCGGCGATTTCTTTTCCTCGGCATCGCGCTCGCCTGCTGTTGTCGCGACCGAACCGCGACCGAGCGCGACCGCGGGGCTCGAGCCGGGGCTTCCAGCACGAGGCGCACCCGGTCCTCACTCCCGGAGCCCCGGGAACGGCCCCGCCGGTCAATGTGTCGCACACCGCGGACAAAGAACTTTTTCGGGAGCTCGGGAACAGCTCAAAGAGCCCAACCCCGTTCAGCGGCCCTGTGGCCGCCTAAAGTGACAAATTGCCCCGGAATATGTAACATTTTCCCGATAAATTGGTGTCTCCTGGCTAATAAACACGTGTAGCAACGTGAGCCAGGCGTGCACTTAAAGGCAGAGTTATCTCTCGAGCATCCAGCGCTGCAATAAAGTAATGCCTGCTCCTTAATACTGCACTGGTGTTCAGCAGCTTTTATTTCCGAATTTCGGTGACAAAAGGGGTTTTTTAATGCTTTTCCTGTTGCTTCCCAGCTGCTTGCTCCACGCTGGCTCCGGCATTTTGCTCAGGAGCGAAAAGGATGTGTAAAGGAAAGCCGGGAGGGAAATGGGCAGAGTAAAGCGCTTTGGGGCAGCTTTCCCAGCAGGGAATCTAAGATGGTGTGGGGTCTGCGTTAATTAAAACTACCTTCCTGGTTATTTTAGCAGTTTAATTTCCAGGCTTCAGGCCTCAAGAAAGGAGCCTGGATGCAGAGCCCAGCAGAGGGCACGGCAGCACCACGCAGGACCTGCAGAGCCGCCCGTCAATCCCTTCCTCATCCTCCCGCCACAGTGGAAGGAGAAGGATTTTAGGGCTGCCAAACAATTTTTAACGCCTGTGATTGGATTTTTGTGAGCTGGGGACTGTGTCCGTGGGGTGGGAGTGATCACTGCGTATCCAAGTCCCTGTAACCTGTGCAGCTGGAGGAGTTTATCCTAAACACAGGATAACTAACGTGGAATTACACGAGCTGGTTCTCTTTTCCATAGTGTTCATATGCAGACTATCACGATCTCTGAAACATCAATAACCAAATACATGAACAAATTAAACATTAATTAAAACAAAGCCACCAGACTGAGCGAACTTTCCTTCCACGCAGCAAAAGTTCCCCCCCCCTCCCTTTTTTTTTCCCCGAAAAAACGTAACAACGAGTGTCTGTGTTGTAACTCCTGCCATGCCTTCCCAGAGCAGCTTGACGTCGGCTGCGTTTCCCAATCCCAGTATTTTTGCAGCTGCTGGTTCCCTCCCTGACTTCATCCTTATTCTGCCCCTGAGCATCTTGCTCAGAGCACTGACGTGTTGTGACTCAAAGTGATGATATTTGATGCACGCAAACCAAAATCCAGTTCCTGGCTGAACAGACCTGGATCACATCTGTCCCACCTCCGACAACAGAGGGAGAGCAGGGAATTTCCATAAATAATTATTAATGATGGCTCCTTATTTATGCATTGCTCAAAGCGTCTCTACCTTTAGTGCAGCTTCCATGTGACAGCAGCGGGGTTCCAGCACCTGGCGTTTCAAACTACTGGGATAACAAAGTAATTCCACTGAGTGGTTAATTTGGGAAATGATGGGTGATTCTAGGCACACAGGTGATTTTAGTGATATGAAGCCAAATAGGCTTAATCTGTCATTTAAATCCCTTTATTTTCCATGAGTGCAGGATGCCAGGTGGAACAGCTGTACCTTCAGGGCAGGTGGTTAACCTGGATGGAGGGGAGGGAAGGGGAAGGGATGGGAAGGGGGAAAAAAGCAAAGGAAGGGATGGGAAGGTAAAGAAGAGGAGGAAAAGGAAGTGATGGGAAGGCAAAGCAAGGGGTGGGAAGTGAAGGCATGGTGAGGGAAAACAAGGGAAAGGGGAGGGCTGGGAAGGCAAGGTAAGAGAGTGGAAAATGAGGGAAAGAAAGGCAGGGGGTGGCGAGGAATGGGAAGGCAAAGTAAAGAAAGGCAAGGCAGGACAGAGGGCAGCTGAAGCAGCCTGGGCAGGTGTCCCAACCCCACTCTGAGGACAGGATGGGAATTTCCACCTGCCCTAGTATTTCCCCACCTCCCAGGCCCTCCCAGCCAGGAGATGAGCCCATGGGGGCAGAAGATGCCCAGGATGAGCAGCCTGATGCTGGAGGTCTCCTGGAAGAGCCCAAAGGCATCTCCACTCTGAATTTTGGAGCCCTTGGGAATTCTCCTGGTGTGAAGACAGAGCCCTCCAGCCTGCCCAGTGTCTGGGGTGGGTGACAAAAATGGCCCTCCTGACACCAGGTCTCCTGAACCCCACTCTCCAGGGAGTTTATCCCTGACCCTCTACAGTGTGAGCAAGGGATTATCCTTGACAACACTTCCCTCCAGACCCACCACTCTTTATCCTGTTCCACCAGCAGCTGCTGGATCCGTGGCCCTCTGGTCCCTGGGCGGTGTGCAGTGCTCATCTCCCTGGGGATGGCTTCTCCAGTGACTTCAGATGGGAGTTGCCATGCTGGAAGCCTCAGAGCACTTGGAAAAGCCCTGGAAATGGAAGGTGCTGGCTTCTGGGAAAGGGCTGCACACTCAAAACAGCCCTGCCAGTGTTCAGAGAATGCTGAAACCATCCACATTAAAGCCAATGTTTACTGGGACAAAACCAACTCCTGAAGGCTGCATCCATGTCCCAACCATGAACTGCCTGTTGGAAGGTCCTGGACTGCTGCTGGTGATGAGCAAGGGAAAGAGAGGAGGAGCACAAGGACCTGCTTGCAGGAATGATATGATGTGCTGTGATGCAAACCCTCAATCAGGCAAGCCATGATCCCAGATCTGTATCCCATGGAGCAT
Organism: Leptocoma aspasia; assembly: GCA_013399835.1. Taxonomy (NCBI): domain Eukaryota; kingdom Metazoa; phylum Chordata; class Aves; order Passeriformes; family Nectariniidae; genus Leptocoma; species Leptocoma aspasia. Next base: position 206,295 of record VXAX01000533.1, on the reverse strand, counting down.
CCCCACAGCCATGGGGAACCCTGGGAAAGCTTGGGCTGCAGGAGGGGGGCTGGGGTGAGATCTTGGGACAGGCAGCTCCACTCATGCCTGAGCATGGGCTGCACTTTGGGATAAGGAACAGGTTGCCTGGGGAACTTGTGGCTGCCCCATCCCTGGATATGTCCAAGGCCAGGTTGGATGGGGCTTGGAGCAACCTGGGATAGTGGAAGGTGGTGAAACTGGATGGGCTTTAAGGTCCCTTCTAACCCAAACCATTCCATGATTCTGTGATCTCAAGCACGGGCTTCTCTTTAACTCTCACTTTCACCAGGTGATTTATTTCCCTGCCAGTCCCTCTGCTCTTCCAGAAACCATCCATGGGTACAAGCCAGAGCATCCTGCTGGGACAAGCCACTGGCAGCTGGATTTGGAGCAGAAGTGGGCAAACCATATGTACCAGGTGAGGTCCAGTTCCACTCTCTGTGGTGTGGTTTGCAGGAAGATGGGACAGGAACCTTTATACAGCCCCCAGCCCTTTCAGAGGGAGGATATTTCCAGCTCACAAGAATTTCTGAGCCCTCTTGCTTTCTCCCCCTGCAAGGACAGGACACCACCCCCCAGAAGAGGCTGTCCAGAGCCCCATCCAGCCCGTCCTTGGATACTTCCAGGGGTTGCAGTTCCCTCCTGCCTTTCTCATGGTCCCTGTAAAATCCATAAACCAAAATGTCACTGTCAGACAGCAAAGTTGTGCCTTCTCCCGGGCTGGGACGTGGGACTGGAGAGGATGGGAGTGTTCCCACTATCTCCAGAGCCTTCAGGGCAGGATGGGAGCTGCCAGGTATTGACACAGCACGATGAGCACCACTCTGAGCCCGGGGCTCTCGGGGCTGGGGCTGGAGCAGAGGCTCTCCCTGCTCCCCTGGGCTGGAGTCTGCACTCCATTGATTCACAGCGACCCTGCCTGACTCACCCGGGAGCGGGGCTGAGCCTTTCCAAAGGAAAACTCGCATTAAACTTTGCCACGAGGCTCTGGCGACCATATGGAGCTGGGAGAGGGGTGGGGGCCAGCCCTGACCTTTATTGTGGGGAGGGCAGTGCCACTGACCCTCTCCCTGCCCCCGGGGGTGGCTGTTCCCAGGCCGCTCAGGTTGTTCCACAGGGCTGGCTGCTAAATAAGACAATTAAGTCCTTGAGCCCAGGTTTTAGTGTTTCCATGTGCAGCCAAGTATCTTAATCTGGGCTGTTTGGGGAATTTTTATCCCGTGGATCCCTTGGTATGCCTGGAATGTTTGCTTTTCCTACTGTGTGCGTGTGTTTGAGGCACTCCTGTAAAAACAAGAGCTTCCTGCCTGCCTTGTAAATCTTCCCTTGATTGGCAGAGTTGGCCTTTGGTGATTAATCAAGGGGCACGATGGAGCTGACACCCTCCAGGAGCTCTCGCTCCTTGCAAATCCCCGGCACGGTGGTGGCAGACCTGGGAAGGGACCCCGGGAGCTGGCAGCTCTCCAGAGCCGTGTGGTGACATCGGGTTTCGGTAAGAGCCTGGGAGAGGAAGGACTAAACGGAAATTCCAGAGAGCTAAGGAAATGCTCCAGAGGGCTGGGACTTCAGAGGCATTTTCTATTGTATCATCGGGATAAAACATGTGCCTCCGCTTGGAGGGATTCGCTCGGTGGCCAACCAAACATTCCCACCTTGGCTGGGCTGGGAAGGAGGAGATTTATCCCAGCCAAACATTCCCACCTTGGCTGGGCTGGGGGACATTTATCCCAACCAAACCTTCCCACCTTGGCTGGGCTGGGAAGGAGGAGATTTATCCCAACCAAACCTTCCCACCTTGGCTGGGCTGGGAAGGAGGAGATTTATCCCAACCAAACCTTCTCACCTTGGCTGGGCTGGGAAGGAGGAGATTTGTCCCAACCAAACCTTCCCACCTTGGCTGGGCTGGGAAGGAGGAGATTTGTCCCAACCAAACCTTCCCACCTTGGCTGGGCTGGGAAGGGGGATGTTCACCCCACACATGGATAAAGGTTTCTCCAGGAGATGGACACAGGACAGGGGAGACTGCAGAGAAGAACCACCTTGTTGGTGTTGCTGGGTTTCTCCATGTTCCCACTGGAGGCTTCCAGGTGTCACAGGCTCTGCCTGGATGTGGCACGGGGGTTCCAAGTTAGCTCTAAACCCCAGAACAACAAAACCAGCTCCAGCATCTTGGCCAAAGGTCTCTAACTTGTCCCAGCTGACACACACAGCTACTGCTGTTCCAACCCTGAGCTTGCCTGGAGCTCCCTGTGGGATCCTGAACTGGTGCTTTGTGCAGGCCAAACGTGGGCCTGTCCCCATATCCCCATGATCCCAGCAGGGTCTCAGCTTGGGAAAAAAGCTGGCAGAGCTGCAGGCCAGCCCCAAACTCGTTGCTGTAATCTAGGAGACCTTCAGTGTGGGAGCCTGGTGGAAGCTTGCCATGGGAGAGGTCAGTACTCGGCATTTTAGAGGAAACTGTGAGATTTAGCAGGAAGTTTTTTACAATGAGGGTGTTAAAACACTGGCACGGGTTGTCCAGAGAAGCTGTGGCTGCCCTGTCCCTGGAAGTGTTCCAGGCCAGGCTGGAAGGGGTTTGGAGCAGCCTGGGATGGTGGGAGGTGACCCTGCCCATGGCAGAGAATTGGATTGGGTGACCCTTCCAACCCAAACCATTCTGTGATTTTCAAATTCTGGTCTTCCCACTTTTTTTTTCCTTGCCTTTTGCCCACTGCTAAAGGCAGGATCTGTGCTGTGTGCCATGACAGGGCCAGGATGAGGAGCTCCAGGAACAGAGCACTGTGAGCAGGCAGCCAAGGAGGGTCTGTGTGTCTGTCCCAGCTGAGCTGTGGGAGGAGGGACAGGTGGGAAGGAGCAGAGGAGCCCCCAGGACACACAGGAGCACTCAGGACACACAGGAACACCCAGGACACACAGGAGCACCCAGGACACACAGGAACACTCAGGACACACAGGAACACCCAGGACACACAGGAACACCCAGGACACACAGGAACACTCAGGACACACAGGAACACTCAGGACACACAGGAGCACTCAGGACACACAGGAACACTCAGGACACACAGGAACACTCAGGACACACAGGAGCACCCAGGACACACGTGCTGGCTGCTCCCTGCACCACAGGAAGTTGATCTTTAAGGTCCCTTCCAACCCAAGCCACTCTGTGATTCTGTGAAAGAGCATTTCAGTGTGGGCAGAGCCCTGCAGCCTCTCCCTGCCCCTGGACAAACTGCTCCCAAGGCCCTGCCTGTTTATCTGCTGCTATCAGAGGTGCTGATGATGGGTTCTCCTGGAGCCTGTCTCTCCACATCTGCCACTTCATCTCTGCTCCATCCTTCCCAGGCAGTGCTGGGTGTGGAGTTGCTGCTCCACCCTCCACCATCACCCCATCTGTGCTCCCTCCATGCACCTGCTGGAGGATGCTCTTTGCTGTCCCCTCTCCACACCCGTCCCACTCCAGCCATCATCAACAGCAGCTCAAAAACTCATGGCAAGAGGGTCAGGGGTGTTTTCCAGGCACTTTGTGTCCCCAGGCAATGAGCCCTGGAGCCATCCAACCCTGTTAGATGTGACCATCCTGGTGACAACCTCACTGCCATGGTGCCGTGGGATGTTCAGTGCCATCAAGGCCACCTGCATGTCTGGCACATTGTTCCCTTGTGTTCTCACCACCACACAGCTCCCAGCATGGCTCCCATGTTCGGATGTACTGCCGTGGTCTGTACGTTGACAAAGGATTCTTGACAATAATTTCAAAAGGCTAAATATGATTTATTAACATGACTCCATAATTCAAAGGATTTGGGCTACTATCTGCCCAGCCTGGAGCATCTGAAGCTCTTGCTTCAAACTTCGTCCAAGGAATGCCAGAATAGCTTACACAATCAGAGATAACAACTTTTTACCTCATAGGTTGAAAGAAAGAAAACCTCCATCTCCCATATCAGGAGACAGGCAGAGAAATCCAAATATCCTTGAAACACAACTCCGAGATTTGTTTACAGAAACTTGTACAGAGTAAAAAGACAGTAAAAGATGCTTTCCCATGGGAAGATTTTTCTGCAGGCCTGCATGCAGAGAAACTTATAATATGTTCATGCAACACGGATGCAGCTGGCAATGATCCCAGAGGTGACACAGAGCTGCTCTGTCCCGCTCTGTCCCACTCTGGATGGCCCCAGCACTGGTAGGAGCCCAAGGTAGCAGACAGCAGGCAGGTGAAGCAGCAGGACAGTGACAATTCCTGCTGCCTTTGGGATCCTGGGATGAAGAACAACCTCTGCCCAATGCTGTCCTTCCCCTTTCTTGTTTCACTCAGCCCATCCCTGCCTTTATGGAGCACTGCAGTGAACAGCCCTTTTCTCTCTCCTCAGCCTCTCCTCGGCCAGGGTTGCTCTTCCAGCACAGATAGTTCTCACTTATTCTGTGTTTGGGAACACGAGGCCGAGCTGACTTTGCCCTGGCTGCATCCCTGTCAGGTTTTCCTCAGGCAGGAAGGTGTGAAATTCCTCAGGGATCGAGATGTGTGTGCTTACTTTCATCCCCACAGAGCAATGGGGACCGGGGTGTCTGGTGTCCCCCTGCCCCTCTGGGTTCTGCCCCCTCCTTTTGCAAGTGGTGGCTCCAAATTGGGGTGCAGATCCCCCACATGGCCCTGGGGAGGGGGCACAGACCCATCCATCCACCTGGATGTGCTCCAGAGTCAAGTGGGCAAACGTGGGAAGTGAGGAGGTGCTGCTGGTGGCCACCTGCCTGTGACATTTGCCCGGTGTCTCTGTGTCACTCCACATCCCCACATTGCCACTGTGCTCTGGGGCAGGGGGTGGAACCTCCCCTCTCCCAGAGCCATGGGGGGTTCCCTGCCAGGTGGGCAGGAAATCCCACCCAGCACTTTGAATTTCTCAGGAAAAAGAGAAAATTCCTCAAAGGTGGCAAAACAACAGTGAGGGGCTTTGCTATGGAAATGCCAAGCTGTGTCTCCTGGGGCTGGTGGCTCCTGGGATCTCGCTGGGCTCCACCTTTGTCCCTGCTGGCATCTCCTTGGCAGTTCCCTGGACTGGGTCCCACTGGAGCTGGCAGGTCAGGAACAAACCCCTCACAGGAAACAGGGAAATAAAGAAAAGCAGAAAAGAACAATTTAACATCCAGGAATGGAAATGACTCAGGGGCATTAAAATGCAGGGAAGATGAGAAGGAGGGGGGTCTTTGGCCCTGTTTTCACACACATTTTTCCCCTCTCAAAATTCCTAAGATGGGGCTTTGTGAAGGTGCCTGTGGCATCACCTCCCTGGTGATTGATTGATGAAGGGAGTGTTTGATTGATTGGTGAGTGTTTGATTGATGAAGAACTGTGGCAGGAGTTCCTGGGAGTGGGGATGTGCCAGGTTATCTATATGGGATCTATAGATCAGCTATAGAAGAGGAGAGAACCCAGGAGAAGGTGGGGGCGGGGAGCAGGAGCACTCCAACTTTCTGTGATCCTTACCTGGGGCAGATCCAGCATCCCCCTGAAAAAAGGGGAATCTCAGGGGTCTGGCTCTGGGACAGACACCTGAGGTGTGGAGGAGCTGGCTGTCCCCAGAGCCAGGGACAGGTGGGAACAGTGCTGCATTCATGTCTTGGCGATGGCTGCCCGTGGGGATGTCCCCATCAGCCTCTTTCAGATGGGATCAGGCCTGGTCCCCTCATTGCTCCAGCTGTGTCCCCACTAGGTTTTCCCCTGGGTGGAGAGGGATCTTTCCATTCCTTCCTCCACTGAGGAAGAGCCATATCAGTGACCAGCTCACAAAGCAGCAACAGCAGTGAGGGCATTTGGCACAACCAGGAGCATCCCAATCCCACCCATGCCCTCCCCAGGCACACTGAGGCCTGTGGGAGTTTTGGGAATGGAATTCACCCTGTTGCACAGCAGCACCCCAGGCCACACATTCCTGGAGGAGGGATCAGGCCTGGGACACCCCAAAATGATGCAGATTTCAGGGAGAGGACAGGGAAGACGAGCTGGCCTCAGGCCTGGCAGCTTGAGGGGGTATCTCCAGGAGGATAGGACCCCTCTGACTGGGATGGTGGGAGCAGGGGAAGGGCTGGGGTGGTGCCTTGGCTCCCTGCCCATGGGGATGCAGTTCCCTTTGGGGCAATCCTGGCACTGGGAAACAGCACTTATGCAATTCCTTGAGCTCCAACTCTCCTTCCCACCTGGTTGCACTTTGAATCCAGGGTTTGGCACAGAAGAAGGTACCTGGAGGAAGCTTTATCAGGAAGATTGCCATGGGAGGTTTGGGGGTTCAGCCTGGTCACGGGACACTGTCCCTGGGGCTCACTGGTCACGGGACGCTGTCACCACTGCCACCATCACCCCGGGAGATGTGCTGAGGCTGCAAACCTCCTCTCCATCCCAAGCACCTTCCTCTGCCCACAATGCCCCAGTTTTCCAGGCTCAGCATGGCTGAGGGCTGAGGCATTTTGGGAGCCTGAAGACAGCCGAGGTGATCTCATCCCGCGAGTATTTTCTTGGCTCACTCTCCTCGCTCCAACGCCTCGGCGATAAGGCTGGGCTGAGGTCAGTGGGAGGGTTTGGCATTGCGGAGCCGTGTGTCACCCCGCGGAGCCTGGGACACGGCACCTGCGCTTCCCTGGCTCCCGCCACATCCCCGAGCCCTGCCCCGTCCACCAGGATGCTCCACCTGGGAGGAGGGTCCGTGCAGGCAGCCAAAGGTGACCCCACCGCTGCCACAGGTCCAGCTGCTATTTCACCTTCTCCCGGGGAAAACAAAAAGGTTGAGGCTTTTCTTACCTCCAGCATTAGAAAGAAGGAGAGGAAGCTCTTCAGATCACTTTCCAAAGAGGTGTTATCAGCCCAGGAGGGGTTTCCTGCTGCCAGAAATAGAGTGGTGTTAAGATAGGAAGGGAAGCAGGAAGACAGAGACATAGATAAGGCCAGGGGAATGAGCCACGAGAGGAACTCTAGCTGCTGGGGGAGCTGGGCTGCTCCCTTGGAGCTCAGGTGGGAGCCCCATCCACCTGGGAAGGAGCAGGGCAGAGCCACAGCTGGGTCCTTTTGGAGATGCTGGGTCCTTTTGGACATGCTGCTGCTGGGCTTGGTGTATTGGAGTGGTGCTCCATCCATCCATCCATCCATCCATCCATCCATCCATCCATCCATCCATCCATCCATCTCCCCCTGTGGTGCTGGGCCTGGGCCAGTGTTTCCAGACTCTGCATGTGCCTGGGGACACAGGGACAAGTGTTGTGTTCTCATGTCCTCCCCACACAAAACTACACCCTCACTGGGGCTTCAGGGTGCCAATTCCCACATTTCAACCTTCATCCATGAGGATTTGACTTGTCACTGGGAAAACTGGGCTGCAAAACCTGTTTCTTGAGCTTCCAGGTGCTCCTCTTCCTCCAAGCCCTGACTCCATCTCTCTGCATTTTCTTTCCATGCTCCCCTGCTTTTGAGTCTGGGACCTGCTACATGTTGGATGTTTATATTTTTCCCCATTTGTTGGGAGATAACCCAGAGGTAGTGAGCTGTGCCTGAAGCTATTGCACTCTGGGTGCCCCAGGCGTGATACCAGCATGTGATAGAGCAGAAAAACAAGGAGACGAGGCTGGAGACCCCCCCATGTCCCCCTCCTCAAATCAGCCTCCCGGCTCTGTGCCAGTCAGAAGATGCCGAGTTCCCTCAAAAGAATGGGAGCTTAATGTCCCGGAGCTAATAAGCAATTTTCCCCTGCACCTGCTTCTCCCCGCCGCCTCCCCTCTGGCCATCTGCTGTCTCGGGGCCTCTGGACTCTGCACCGACAGCCTGGGGCACCCGGGGCTCAGACGGGGCTGGTGTTTCACTGCTTTGGGGCTGGGGGTGCTCAGTGTCCCCCAGAGATGAGCCGCGGTGCTTTGAACGGGGAGTTGGGCCCCTGATGACTTTCTCCATCCCTGTGCTCCCCCAGGGAGGTGGGTGGCAGAGCCCAAAAGGGGAAACGGAGGCAGGGAGAGCAGCAGGGAACACCCAAAGGTGCCAAGCCAGACACGAGCTGGCAGGAATCACTGCATCCACGGGGAGCTGGCATCCCCAGCCAGGGGGATGTGAGCGGGGATGTGAAAGAGGGGCTGTGAGGATGGAGGACACGAGGAGGTGATGCAAGAGGGAGGAATGCAAGGAGAGGGATGTGAAGAGGGGATGCAAGGAGGGGGAAGGTGAG
>VXAX01000533.1:185760-197477 GCA_013399835.1 Leptocoma aspasia | reverse complement strand
CCCCCCGCCCGAGGCAAGCCCCCAGCCGGGACTGGGATCCCTCCACGGGAAAACGACGCCCCCCGGAACCGGGACCCTTCTGCCTGGGACCGGCACTCACACCCCCCGGCACCTGGACCCTCCCGGGGAAAAGACCTCTCCCATGCCGGATCCACCCCCAGGGACTCGGAACCCTCCTGGCACTCTCCCAACCGGGANACACCTCTGCAAGTCCAGGACCTCCATGTCCGGGGATGGGGGGATCCTATCCATGTCCCGGTGGCTCTGTGCCCGGTCCCGTGGGGCCGCTTCATCCCCCATTCCCGAGGCAGTGCCAGTCCCGTCCCCACGGGGCGCCAGCTCCGGAGCCAGCCCCAGGTCCCAGGTCCCAGCCCCGGCCCCGGGTGCGCTGAGAGTGCCGGTGCTGAGCCTGCTCCGCTCTCCCACTGCCGCCACGGCCTCCCACCCCTCCGGCACGTCCGGGCCAGATTCCTGGCAAACAATCCCGTGTCCATCGGGATCAGGACTGTCCTGCCGCGACTGCTTCCCAACAATCCCGTTCTTCCCTCTTGCAGGTGTCTCGGCGTGGCCAGTCGCTGTTGAGGTCCCCCGGGACGCCCTTCTCGGGTGGAAACGTGGCTCTGCCGCCGGCACGGACGGACATGAGGACGGCGGAGGACTCGAACGGGACGGTGCTGCACCGCCTGATCCAGGAGCAGCTGCGCTATGGGAATCTCACGGAGAACCGCACTCTGCTGGCCATCCAGCAGCAGGCCCTGCGCGGCGGCGGCGCCGGGAGCCCCCGCTCCTCCCTGGAGAGCCTCAGCCCGGAGGAGAGCCAGACGGTGCAGCAATCCACGCGGCAGGAGCCCCAGGGCCAGGAGCATCACTCCGACCACGTCTACTTGGAGAACAGCGTCTATCGGCTCTGCCCGCCCAAGGGAGAGGAGCTCCCCACCTACGAGGAGGCCAAGGCGCATTCCCAGTTCTTGGCCTCGCAGCGGGGAGCGGCCGGCGCGGGGATCCGGGCTGAGAACGCCCCGCGCGGGGCCGAGAGCGGGGCCCGGCGCCCCGACGAGGGGCTGAAGGACCTGAAGCACGGCCACGTGCGGTCGCTGAGCGAGCGGCTCATGCGGATGTCGCTGGAGCGGAACGGGGCCAAGGCGCAGAGCCCCATCAGCGCTTCCCACAGCTTCCCGCAGCTCTCCCGCCAGCTCGTCCCCCTGCGCGGGCAGCACCCCGAGGGCACGGAGCCGCGGGGACCGCCCCCGGAGTATCCCTACGTCATTCCTTCCCAGGACACTTACCTGGCTGAACCCCGAGCCTGCTCCCGGGAAGGTCCTGGATTTCAGCATCCTGAGATCAGGTAAACTGTGGCCCCCTGGGCTCTGCTTTAGGATGCCTTCCAGGAATGTCCGGGATGGATGCTTGGAACTTGCAGGATGTGAAGGGCAGTGGGGGCCTAGAGCAGCTGCTCTTGTCCTCACTGGCTCAGGCTATGGGGGTCTGCTGGGAGCTCCCCACTCTGCTCCTGTCCCCAGCTCCCCCAGCATGGCTGGGTTTTTCCAACCATGATGAAAATCCCATTCCCCAGGCATCAGGAGGAATCTGGGGGTAACCTAGGGGATAATCTAGGAGCTGGAAGCAGCCCAGGAAACAACTAAATGTGGAATAGGTAGGGTGGAAGACAAATATGCTCCCTGCTCCACGGAAACCCATGCCATGGTCCTGAGCTGGGAATGTCCATGTAACTTGGGATTGCTGCTGAGCAGAGCCTGGGCTGGTGCCAGGTGGTCTGTGGTCCCTTTGGCAGCTCAATGCCTCTGGGAAAGCCCCAGGGTGACTGTGAGATGGACATCTGGGGGTCCAGATGTCCGTTGGAGGAGGACTGGAAGCAACCTCTTCCAGCATGGAAAATGATGGGGAGAGTTGCTGGCTCAGTGGGAGGACACACTGCTCCCAGCCCTGCTGATCTATCCAGGCAGAGAGCGATAGCATCTGCAGCAGGAAAACCTTCTCCTTCCAGGGAACAAAGAGGGGAAGGGGAGCTGCGAGGAAGATGTATTTATTCTTCCTTGCTCCTATATCATCCCGCAGGAATGCAGGCCCTTGGCGGGCAGCCCGCGGGGGAGCGCAGCGGGGCCGGCCGTGCACAGCCACCCTGCTCGGGGTATTCCAGGCTCACTGGATTCCAGGGTCCAGCTGAGCTGGATGCTGGAGCAGTGGCACAAAGGGCAGCCAGGCCGGCTCCAAATTTGAAAAGGACATATCCATAGTTTGGCAGTGAGGACCTATGTCAGGAGCCCTTGCTTTGCCCAAAAAATAAGGAAAATGCCAGCTTCCAAGGTGCATCCTATGCCAGGCTGCCTGCAGCATTCCCAGGAAGAGAAGGACCTGGGGGGTTGGGAGCCGGGTCCTGGAGGGGCCAGGTCAAGGCATCCCTGCAAGATGGCATTTGTGGTTAGAGAGCAAGCACTTCCCAGTCCTAAAAAGCAGGCTAGGCACTTCCACCTCCCTTGAAGTGACTTGGAGGCACTAGCACGTGCTTGATGGGATGCTGGAGTTGCAGCCAGCTCTCCCACCCTGCCAAACCTTGACTCCCTCTCCTCGCTCCCTGCAGGGTGCTGCCCACCCCGGTCCCAGCCGCGTTCCTGCCGCTGTGCCCGGGCGCGCTGGGCCCGGCCGGTGTGGAGGCGCTGGTCAGCGCCCAGGCGGTGTCGGCCGGCAGCCGCCTGGCCCGGGCAGACGCCGTCCTGCGGGAGAACGAGAGGCTGCAGCGGGAGAGCGAGAAGCTGCGGCGGGAGCTGGAGAGCTGTGCCGAGAAGGCGAGCCGCATCCAGAAGGTGAGGGAACGGTGGCAGCCCCGTGTCCCCCCTGCCCGGGGGGATGCTCGACCAGCTGCTCTGACAATTCAGCCCCTTTAGTGATTTAATTCTTTCTCCTCCTCCCTCTGGCGGCTTGTTCCCCTCGGAGCAGCTGCAGCACGGCAGCCGGGATTGGGGAGAAGGAGCCCATTCTCCAGTGACCCTCTCCCTCCGCCTGTCCCCCCATCCAGCCACCACAGAAAGGCCTTTGTGTGGCCATGTACAACGGGCGGTTGTTCCCTGTGGCTGGGCTATGGCAGAGCCAAAATCTGTGGAGAGACTCTTCCATAAGAAAAAAGACCAAAAAAAATCAGTTTCCCCCCCCAAAAACATGTGCTCGGGGTGCACTGACCTCCTCTGGCAGCTCAGGTTGGGCTGAGCACCCCGGGCTGAGCTTTGGCTGGCATCTCCTTTTCCTTTCCTCATTCCAAGAATATCTAACCCTGGCTTGTCCCTTCCTCCACCCCAGCTGGAGAGCGAGATCCAGCGCATCTCAGAGGATTACGAAAACCTCGTCAAGGCGTCTTCCAAGCGGGAAGCCTTGGAGAAAGCCATGAGGAACAAAAGAGATTGTGAGATGCGACGGCTCCAGGATTTCAACCGAGACCTGAAAGGTGAGGGACCCTCTGTGTCCCCATCCCCGTGGGTGCTCTGCATCCCCCAGCTGTTTCCAGGGGAAAACAGGCTTTTCCCACTTCCTCCAGCCAAAATCTTGTATTTAAATCTTAATCGGGTTTGATTGTTTTGGACCAGAGCGGTTGGAATCGGCGAACAAGCAGCTGGCCAGCAAGACCCAGGAAAACCAGGAGAGCAACCAGGGCAGCGTGGCCAAACTCCTGGCACAGAGTAAGTCCCGGGGGACATCCATCCTTGCCCGGCTCCCTGTGGCATCTGCGAGCAGGGCTCGGCTGGAGGAGGAGGAGGCGGGTGTCGGGCGGCAGCTCTCGCCCTTCCCCAAGGAGGATGGAGCAGTTCTTGGCGCTGGACTCGAGCCATTAATCCCGGCGGCCGGCCGGCGGCGTGACCCGCATTCCCCACATTCCTGCCGCAGCTCCGGCTCTTCCAGCACCAAGCCCGTACTCCCGCCCCATGCCAGCCTGGCCGTTCTCTCCCTCCTCCCTCCTGCACTTCGCAGCCATGCCAGCCTGGGCTTTTTTTGGGGGAAAATGTACTTAAATTTTAGCACAGAGACGTGATGTTGGTGTTAGTAGGAAGAATTGCATCCCCTTCCCGAAGGTGGCTGAATTCACGCCAGGCAGGTTTCACCCTTCCTGAGCTAAAATTTAGGCTGGAATGTGACACGTGGAGTCTTTTAGCCATCTGCCCAAGTGGCTGGAATGCCCCTGTCCCCCATTTGATGGAAGATCTGGAGGAAGGGGTGGCACGGCCAGATGTCGGGACGCAAAGAATCCCCACTGGGATGGAGTAGCCCTAGGGACGCCGAATGTCTGAGATCTGTGGGGTTGCCTTGCAGGCTACGAGCACCAGCAGGAGAAGGAGAAGCTGGAGCGGGAGGTGTCCCTGCTGCGCAGCGCCAACGAGGACCAGCGGCGGCGGGCAGAGCTGCTGGAGCAGGCGCTGGGCAGCGCCCAGGCGCGGGCGGCCAAGGCAGAGGCCGAGCTCCGGAAGAAACGAGCCTACGTGGAGAAGGTGGAGCGGCTGCAGGCAGCCCTGGGGCAGCTCCAGGCCGCCTGCGAGAAGCGGGAGCAGCTGGAGCTGCGGCTCCGCACCCGCCTGGAGCAGGAGCTGAAGATGCTGCGGGCTCAGCAGGTGGGTGCTGGCGAGCCACGGTGGCTCTGGCGAGGCACGGCGGGTGCTGCGTCTTCCCGGCACCTCCTCGTTCTCACCGGGGCTTTGTTTTGGCTGCTGCAGAGGCAGGCGGGCACCGCGAGCGGGGGGACGCCGGAGCTGAGCGCCCACACGCTGTCAGAGCAGCTGAGGGAGAGGGAGGAGAAGATCCTGGCGTTGGAGGCCGACATGACCAAGTGGGAGCAGAAGTACCTGGAGGAGTGCACCATGCGCCAGTTCGCCATGGACGCCGCGGCCACGGCGGCCGCCCAGCGTGACACCACCCTCATCAGCCACTCCCCACGGCACTCCCCCAACAGCAGCTTCAATGAGGACCTTCTCCTGGCCAGCCACAAGCACCAGGAGATGGAGAACAGGTAGTCCCACCTTGCCAGAGGCATTTGGCCCCCATCAGGCTTTTTCTGTGAGCTGATTGGACAGTGCCTGGTTCCTCCTCTCCCCATCCAGCTCCTCTTCCAGCTTCTGCCTTTTCTCCTCTCCAGGTTAAAAGCCCTTCATGCCCAAATCCTGGAGAAGGATGCTGTCATCAAGGTCCTGCAGCAGCGCTCGCGGAGGGACCCCAGCAAAGCCCTTCAGGGCTCCCTGCGGCCAGCCAAATCTGTGCCCTCCATCTTTGCTGCCTCCGCCACCCCAAGCTGGCCAGGGGCTGGCCAGAGTGACCGGTCATCCGAGGGCAGCTCCCGTGGCAGCATAGGTAAATAGGGACACCTGCCTGCTCCCTACCCTCACTTGGCAGTGGGGGACCTGCTTGCAATTTTCTCCTGTGGTTTTGGACTTAGAGAGCTTGGGGAGGGGTGATTCTTCCAGGACCAGCCAGCAATCACGGAATCCCAGAATGGTTTGGGTTGGAAGGGACCTTTAAGCTCATCTTGTTTCACCCTCTGCTATGGGCAGGGACACCTTCCACTAGACGAAGTTGCTTCAAGCCCCGTCCAACCTGGCCTTGAAAACTTGAATCCCTTGCCTTTAATCCCTAACAGAGTTTCCTCCAGCAGGCAAAGCCACCGCTGAAGGGACAGCAGTGTCCACTGCCCTTCCCTTGCCATCCCACTCAAAGCACGGCAGCAAGGACGGCAGCACGCAGACAGACGGAGCGGCCGGGAGCAGCGAGCAGGGCGAGGGCACCGGAGTGCTGGGTGAGTCCCCCTGGATGGCACGGGGCAGGGGGTTGGGATGCCCCAGCACATGGGTTAGTACCCCTGGGATGGGCTTTGCACAAGCATCAGCAATTTTTTAAGGTGTTTTTAAGCCCCCAGTTGAGTTGGGTGGGTTCGAATCCCTGTAAATCCCTTCTTTATCTGCAGAGAGCTCGGCCACTGCCAGAGCCCTGGACCTGTCTGACATGGTGGAGATCCTGATTTAAGGCCACCCAGGGCTGCACGGTGGCCCCTTCACCCTTCCTGCCAGCATGTCGGGATGGAGAAGCATCTGGGAAGGAGGGGCCGAGCCGGGAGCTCAGCAGTGTCCCCTTGGCCGGTCTCAGCAGTGACTCCGGGGTGCGGGAGGGTCACTGTCCCCCTCGGTGCCCACATGGGTCCCCGGCTGCGCAGGGCGCGCTGGAGCCCGGGGACCCCGCGGTGGCTCCATCCCCATCCTGGCTCCATCTCAGCTCCATCCCCATCCCAGCTCCCACTTCTGGGTCTTGGCCATCTGCACCCACCCAGGTGCTTGGCTTCTGACTGGAAAATCCCTCTCTGATCGCCCGAGCTGTACCCACAAGCTGAAGTCTCTGCATGAGGGCAGAGCTGGGAGGGATCCTCTGTGGGTCCCATGGACCACCCGGATCCACATGGCCAAACCAAGCACTGGGAGCACCAAACTTCCATCACCTGCATCCTGCCTCTGGGTTTTTGTCACGGGCAGGCGAGGGCTTTGTGATGTGAAACAAAAATGACAATGGAGGGGATGAAGGGTGGAGGAAAAGCGGAGGTGAAAGGCTCTGAGGATGCTGATGGAGGCAGCGGGATGTGCTGCCCTTCTCCTGGCTGCATCCCTCGGCTACTGGCAGCTGGCTTCTGCCCGTAGCCAGTGCCAACATCCTGCTCCTTGGAGCTTCCCATCCTTGCCCTTCATGTAAATATATATATTTTTCTTTATTTCTTTCCCCTTTCAACCTGTGCATTTGCTGGCCAACTGCATTTTTTATTTTTCTCTCCCCAGACACGTAAAAAATGCGTTCGGTTCTCGTGCATTGTTTACAAAATGGAAAAGAAACAAAAAATTATGAAAGAGGAAAAAAAAAAACCCAAACCCCATGACTTAATATATTTTATATTAATATTGGTATTTCTTTTAAAGTATTTTTTTCGTGCTGTGAACTTTTTTTCCTGCCAAAGACGACAAGTTCTCGTTTGTGCGTTTTAAGTTATCTTTAAGTATTTAAACATAAACCTGGCTGTTTCGTTATGCCACCCTATACCGAGATTGCTGTAGCATTCCACTTGGTATAACAATATTTTAATAAAAAAACCCGAATATTGATCCATGGATTCTCTTTTTTTCCATGCAATGCAGAGAGATGGAGGTGCTGCCAGGTGACGAGGGTCTGGGAGTGCTGACCCCCTGGTTCACATCTCCTTCCCAGCTCCTCAGGGCAGAGATTTGGGGTGCAGCTGCATGGGAGAGGGGAAAAATATGGAATTGCCTAGAAGTGTTGATGTAGTTTCTCTCCTGCTCTGGCATCCCTGCACCCCTGTGTCCTTGGTTTCTGCATCCTCGTGACCCTGCATCCCTGTGTCCCCAATCCTTGCACCCTGCTGTCCTTGATCTCTGCATCCCATAACCGCATCCTGATGGGATCCTCCTCTTCCTCACAAAACCCCTTCCTGCCCTCCTAAGCCCCTGCCACAGGGACTCTCTGATGTCTTCCAGCATGGATGGACCTGGTCCCCAAGCTCTCCTTGGCTTTGTCAGCCATCTCCAAGCCTCCAACTCCAGGGGCTGGAGTTTTATTTTCTGATCACTCTCGATTTACTGCTTCCCAGGGAACATCTCTGGGGACTCTGCCATCTCCAGCCAGGCCAACGCTTTCCCTTTGTGCCACCCCTTGGCATTAACTGGAAGCTCATCTTTGTTATCCTGCTGTCCCTGGGGACCAGGAGCTCTTCTGCTCTGCAATGGGCTTTAGCTTGGATTAAGTGGAACAACGGCATCAGAAATCAGTTTTGCTGCCAGCTCTTCCATGGAATCATGGAATCGTTTAGGTTGGAAAAGCACTTTAAGATCATCAAGTCCGACTGTTAACCCAGCACTGCCAAAGCCACCACTAAACCATGTCCCCAAGTGCCACATCTACATGTTTTTCAACACTTCCAAGGATAGTGATTCCATCCCTTCCCTGGACAGGATGCCTTAGGACTCCCTTGAGGATCACTGGTCTCAGCAGGACAGCGATGCTGAATCCCAGCTGAGCCCCAGCCTTCCCACTCAGGAATCCGGAAAAAGTATGGCTAAAAAATGAAAAACTGGGTCTTTCTATGGCTGTGGGACAGGTCTCCATCCCTGAGGAGCAGGTTAGGGAGACTTGGAGCAATGCAAAGCTTGGAGGTGGGATCCTCCTATGCACCAATGGCTTCTCCTGGGTGTTGCAAGCAGAGAAATCAACTCTGCCCATGCAGAAGGCTGAAGAGGACCCTGAGATGGGGCCAGGGATGGGAAGAACAGGGTGGGAAGCTCACAGGGAACTGCTGAGGTTGGGAATATGTCTGGGGGATCCTGGCGGCCTCCAGCCAGGGCTGTACCTGCCCTGCCTGCCCCAGCTCCTGCCTCTCCAGAGCCCGGGAAGGCCGGCAGCATTCCTGGCATACCACAGCTCTCACACCCCAGCTTTATTTACCCGAATCCGGATGCAGAGTGGCCTGGCTGCAGGTCTGGCTGTTTGCAGGGAGCCTTCTGGGACCAGGGATTCAGGGAATGGGCTCCTGTTGAGAGCTTTACCCATTGATCCTCACCCCCAGGGCTCTCAGTCTCTGGCAGTCAGAAAAAAGTACAAAAGTACAAAAAAGTACAAAGCCCTTTGTACAAAAAAGTACAAAGCCCACCTGTGGATACAGGAATTGGGCCGCAGGGAGAGGATTCCTAAATCCAGCAGGTAGAGCAGGAGGCCCCAGCTCCTCCTGCCACACTTTTCGAGGAGCCATGTGCTTTGGTAGGGATGCTGTTCAGCCAGAGCAACATCCCAAAGGAGCTGCATACCTTGGCCATGGAAGCTGCTGTGGGGGTGTGTTATCACCTGCTCTGTCCTCACAGGCATTTCCGTCCGCCTTCCCACACCGTCTCCCTGGATTTCACCATCAGCATTGCCTGGACCCACTGTCCTTTACCCCATGTCTGTCCTTTATCCTATGTCCCTGTCACCATGGCACAGCTGAAATACCATGTGGGAGCCAAACCTCCTGCTCCCATCCCTGTGCCTGTGATCTCTGTGTCCTCGATCCTTGCATCCTTGTGTCCTCAATGCTGGCATCCCTGTCTGGGACACAGGGCTCCCATGCCCTGGGAGGGGATGCTGGAGGTGCCTGCAGAGCTGCTGGAGGTGCCTGCAGAGCTGCTGGCTGGGCTGGCACCTGGATGTGACTCCTCCTGTGGGCTGCACATCTGCATCCCTGGAGACATGGGAAAGGGCCAGCAGGCTCTGCTCCAAGTAACACCAGTGTCACCATGGTGGCTTTGGGTGGGATGTCCTATCCTGGGGCAGGAGCTCTTGTGGGTGACAGGGAGACGGCTCTGCTGTTCCAGGGCTGTCTGGGGAGTTCTGGTCCCTCTGTGGTCACAGTGGGCTGGGACAAGGCCAAGGATCTCCTTGGGGCTCCCTGGCTGTCCACCAAGCCCTGTTCCCAGCCAGGAACACCTCATACCCTTGGTGCCACACCACAGCACCCTCTCTGCAGCTTTGGTTCCTGCTTTTCCTCATTTCTCTTTGGAGAACATTGGAACTTGGTCCTTGGAGCACCCTTGAATTTTGGCATGTCTTTTGTGGGCCCTGGTTCCTCCTCATCTCCTTGTGCATCCCCACTCCTTTTCCACTTGCTGAATGCTAGAGTTGAGTAGGGAAAGACAAGCTCATCACACTCTCCTTCATATGGAAAACTGTTTAAAAAAATTTAAAAAAACTTCACCGGAATTTGGGAGAAAGGGGATTTCACCCCCTTTCCAAATAATCCTGATCCTCGTGGGGGAAGTCTGGCAAGGCCGTGGGCCAGCCCTGCAGCCTCTTCCCAGCAAACCAGTCAGGCAAACCGGGTGCTTTCTCTCGCCTCAAGTCCCGGCTTGCTCGTCGGACCGGCAGGAATGAAGCTCTCCCCGCTGGTCTTGCTGAACCCTTCCCTTCCCCCTCCCTCCCTCTCTCATCCCACCTCTTTCCCGGAGGCCCCCCAAGCCTCCAGGATCCTCTCCGTGTCCAGAGCTTGTGGGCGGGTGCCCCCCAGGCTTTCTTCTGCCCGTGGGGGGAGGGGGAGGGGGGGGCAAAGCTCCCTTCCCGAATTCCTTTCATCGGGATTTGCATTCCACTGCAGAATGAGCCGCCCCAAGGTGTCACCTCCCTTCAGAACATCAGCATGTCTTGATTTTTGCATTCCCCTGACCCTGCACCCCTCTGTCTTCGATCTCTGTATCTCTGCGTCCTCAATCCTTGCATCCCTGTCTCCCTGGCTTCCCATGTCCCTGCGAGGAGGTGGCTGGAGATGCCTGCTGAGCATCGGAGATGCCTCTGTGGCAGGGATGGGATCGCAGGAGGGGGGGTTGTTATTTAAGGGTTGGCCATGACACCCTCCGGGATGCTCCATCCACTCAGCCTTGGAGCACATTCCAGCTTGGGAGCTCCCTCCCCAGGGCCACCTGAAACCCTTCCTCCAGGACTCTTGGGGGGGTGGGGACTGTCCAGGTGTCACGGTGGGGCTGCCCAGCTCCTGCTCGCACAGCCAGCATCACCACCCGGGCTTTGCTGGGCTCAGCAGAAGCGGTCGGGCCCGCGGTGCGAGCGCGGCGAATTCCTCATTCCTCTTCCCTGCGCTGTGCTGCCTGCCTGCCATCTTTGCATGCAAACAGTAAACAGGCTGTTATTATCCTGGATGCTTCGAATAACTGTGGCTATTTTTTCTCTTCCCAGTATTCTAAAAAGGCAAAAAATTCCCTGCGGTTTCTGAGTCAACTTTTTTTTTGCCTCGCTCCCTTTTCTTTCCTTCCCACCACCTCTGTGACCTTGAAAAACCAGGCGGATGAGCTCCTTGGCTGTCTCTGCTCGCACCCGCTCCCCGGCCGTGCTCCGGCTGCCGCTCCCGCTGCTCCCCGTGGCCGGCAACCATGGAATTCGGGGCTGAGCCTGGTGGCGGCGCAGCACCGGCATGGCAGTGGTGGGCAGGATCCGGCCTGCTGGGCGTCCTGCTCATCTCCTCCCCTGGATGAGGAGCTAGGGGTGCTCAAGGAAGTGTTAGGGATGCCAGAGGAGGCTGGGGATGGTTGAGGAGCTGGGGATGTTGGAGGTGTTGGGGATGCTCATGGATGCTGGGAATGCTGGAGGTGCTGGGGATGTTGGAGGCAGCCAGGATACTCGAGGTGCTGGGGATGCCCAGGGGGGCTGGGGATGCTGGAGGTGCTGGGGATGCTCGAGGAGGTTTGGGATGCTCAAAGATGCTGGGGATCCTTGTGGTTCTGGGGATCACTGAGATGCTGGGGATGCTGGAGGTGGCCAGAGATGCTGAAGGCACTAGGGGGGCTCCGGTGGGTGCAGCTCACACGGACATCTGGGGCAGGGGCATGGGATGCTGCCTCCTCACTTTGCATCCCCAGGAGCCAGAAGGTGTGTCCAGGAATGATGTGAGCAGCTGGGAGCTGAGAGGGACATGAGTACAGCCTGACCATCCAGCCCTTGCAGGCAGCAGGTATTCCCTGGTTCTCTCCACAGGTCCCCTGACAGGTCTGAGACTCCTTCCTTCCCTTTCCTGCTTCCTCATCCTACCTTGGAAAGCTTTCCCTGGACCAGGGCCTTTGGCAGAGGTTGCAGGGGCCAGACAGAGCATGGCATGGCATGGCATGGCATGGCATGGCACGGCACGGCACGGCACGGCA
>VXAX01000533.1:170329-185409 GCA_013399835.1 Leptocoma aspasia | reverse complement strand
TTTTTTTTTTTTGGTTGCTTGCTAATTTTGGCGGCAGCAGGAAAATTTGAGAGGTTTGTGGCAGGTCCTGGCACACAGGGCTGGATCCAGCATGGAGCAAAGGGCAAGTCCCTGGGGTGATGGGCACGTCCCACCACAGGGTGCTGCAACGTGCTCTGCAATAATATCTGGAGGGAACCAGGGATTAATTAACTGGATGGAGAAAAAATGTGGTCATTAGAAGCTCATTTGGAAGCAAAGGGGCTTGGAAAGGGCATTTCCTTGGCTGGAGGGGGAAACGACATCCAGCTGCAGGAGATGGAGATGGCTGGAGCCATTGCTCCAGGCAGGGAAAGCCTTTAAAACCCACCCAACTTCATTTCTCAGGTCTCTCTCTCCCAGTACAGAGTCATTGCACACTAATGCTGCTCAGGCCATTTCAAGTGAAAGTTCAGTTTCAAATGTTTTCTCATACAGAAGTGCCTTTTTTTTTCTTTTTTTTTTCTTTTTTTCTTTTTTTTTCTTTTTAATTAAAAAAACTTGTCTTCTTCCTTCCAGGAAAAAATTGGATGTTTGGCTTCTTTGCCCACTGCAGGGGAAACATTTCATTGTGATTTTCCTTTCCTCTCCTCCCCACTTTGGAGCTGAAACTCTTCTGAATAAACAAGCATTTAAGAATGTGTGTTGGTTAACTAAAGAGAAGGGGCCCATATCCCACTTTCCCAGAAAATCACAGAAATTTTCTGGAAAATATTTGGCTCCAGGCCAAAGGAAAGTTTTAACTCCTGACACTTGAAATTGTATATGTACAAAGTTTCCTTGAAACATGGTGGGGGCGAAAATCACTTTCCTTGAATTTCCTAATTTTTCATTCGAGAAAGCTGGAGAATAAAAAAAATATCCAAGTTTCGGGGAGAAAAACACAAACAGAGAAAAGCAGAATGTGAATTCTGGCCTCGATGGAAAATGACACAGGCTGGAAAATATTCCCACCCGCATTTTTACAGCCTTAAAGTGCGATCCTGTTATTTTTTTCCCTCTTGCATAGGGTCCAGCATGAAGTAACACTACCCAGCCTAGAGATCCCATGGCATGTCCCAGGAATTTGTAAGCAATGTTGTATTTGCCAAGTAAACAGGGGTCGGGACAGAGGGTAGGTCAGGGCCACGTGTGTCCAGAGCCACTGGAGAGCAGCTCCTGCCACTTTCAGGAAGGGAGGGCAAGCCCCCACCACCCTGACTGGTCATCCTGGAACTCCAGGCATGTCTTGGATCTACCAAAAGTTTAGGAGCGTGTTTCCAAGGCAACCAAAACATTATTTTTTCCAGCCGCCCCCAAAAAAAAAAAAAAAAAGGTGGAATTAGGAAAAAAAAAATGGAACCATCAGAGGAAATTCTGAGAAAATGAAATCAGATGGAAAACTGGCAGGCTAGTCCCTCTCCCTGGCCCTCCCTGAGGAATGCTGGATGCATACAGGCAGGGAAGATGCTCGTGGCTGTCTCTAAGCACACCAGGGCTGCCCTTGCCAGCCGAGGCTATTCCTGAGTTGCTGCCCCATGCCCAGACCAGGAGTGGCTCCATCCCGGAATAGAGCCCCCCTGGAGACGTTCCCCCATGGCAGCTATTTTGGGGTGTGTCCCTGCAGAGTTAAATGTGTCTCCAGCACCCGGGCAGCTTTGTCCCTGTGGCCCAAACACAGCTGGTCCTACCCAAAAGCCCCAATATTTTGCTCCTTGATCCTTCCTCTTCCAGCCTTTTTTCTCCCCCATCTCCCTCAGCTTTTTGTCTGTTTAATCAGCAGCGTTGCTTTCCTTCCCCATGTTCAGCTGGCTCCAAGGCTGAGCAATGCCTGGAGCCATCATGGTTTGGGAATGCCCATGGATCAGTGGGGAAGAATGCTCAGCATCACCCAGCACCCCAGCACAGGGCTCACTGGCGAATCAGGAAGACTGGATTGCAAATCCCAGGAATTTTTTTGCACTCTG
The DNA here is from genome assembly GCA_013399835.1 of Leptocoma aspasia. Classification (NCBI taxonomy): domain Eukaryota; kingdom Metazoa; phylum Chordata; class Aves; order Passeriformes; family Nectariniidae; genus Leptocoma; species Leptocoma aspasia. The sequence continues at coordinate 183,445 of VXAX01000533.1, read as the reverse complement.
CTCTCTTGTTTACGGCTGCTTGCAGGGTGTAATCCTTGCTGTCCTCCTCTTCTATGCCAGGCATTTGCTGGCAGTGATTCCCTGCCCTGCCACAGAGCTGCATCCAGGAGAGCCTGAGGGAAGCTGGGCAGACAATGCAGGAAAATCCATTCTGGCTTTGCAAGGTCCAAAACAGCTGTAAGGGAGGAGAAAACCCATGGAAAAGAGGGATGTGTGCCACGGCTGCAGCAGAGCTCAAGGAGGCAGCTCATGGCTTTGTGGTCAGGGGAACAGGAGTGAATGGGAATGGACATCTCCCTCGAGACTGCTGCACCATGAGCTGGCTTGGGAGGCTTGGAGAGAGCTTGGAGAAAGTGTCATTCTGTGGTGAAGCAAGACAGTCATCCCATCACATCACCCCCCTGGGCCTCCGCCCGCTCCCAGGCAGGAGAACCAGTCCCAGCCCTTCCAAACCACATGCTCTTCATGCTCCACCAAACACCATCCCCACTCCCGTAGTCCAAAGACCATCCCCAGCCCATGGTCCATCTCCACTGCCAGTGTTCCTTGAAGGCTGGTGCCCTGCCAGGTGGGAGAACACTGAAAAACAACCCCAAAGCTGGAACATTTCCAGCTCCACAACCTCTCCTGGTTTCAGCACCGGGGATCCTCGGGGCTAGAACTGGGGATCCTTGGGGTGACCACAGCAGAAACACTGAGGGATGGGATCCTGAGCATACAGGCTCCTGTTGTTCTGTGGATCCTTCTGGCTGCCTACCCACACAGAGCCATGTGCTGCACAACCGAGGCACGGCTGTGCATGCCCCCGATGGTCACATCTCACTCACAGCCCAGGGAACAAAATTCTGGGATGACAAAGCAGGAGGATTCCAGAGTGAGCTCTACCACCATAAAACAGTCTGGAGAAGAGAGAGCTTTGGCGTTACCCAATTGCAGCCTTCCAGTGTCTAAAGGGGCTCAAAGAGAGCTGAAAAGGGACTTTGAACAAGGGCATGGAGGGACAGGACAAGGAGGAACGGCTTCCTGCTGACAGAGGGCAGTGTTAGGTGGGATATTGGGAAAAAAATCTTCCCTGTGAGGGCAGTGAGGCCCTGGCATAGCCTGCCAGAGAAGCTGTGTCTGCCCCATCCCTGGAAGCATTCCAGACCAAGTTGGACAGGGCTTGGAGCAACCTGGGATAGTGGAAAGTGTCCTTACCCATGGCAGGGGGTGGAATGAGACATGCTTTAAGATCCCTTCCAACCCAAACCCCTCTGGGATCCAATCACTCCCTCCTGGAGACAAGAATTTGCCAGGTAACCCCGTGTGCTCCCCAAACTTGACTTTCAGAGCATGACTAGAAAGCGCTGGCTGGCTCCAGCGTGCCGAGGCAAGCACTGCCTCTTCCTGCAGGTTCTGCAACAAACTGCTGCTGCTTTGCTTTTGTGCAACACCTGGAGCCTTTCCAGAGGCTCAGCAGGTAGGGAGGTATGGGAGCCTGTGCCAGGAATGCTGCTGGGTCAGCCTGCGGTCCCGCACTGCCAGCTTGCTGCTGAGCCCCGTTCCTGGCACAGCGGGTTGGGAATGCTGCTGCACTCACCCCCTCCCCAGGAGCAGATTTTGTGATACCTTCTTTTATTTTATCCTGTTCTCAAACAGTTACCCATGGGCTGGGGAAAGCTCTTGTCTTGTATTCAGGTTTTGTGCAAAAAAATTCCACAAATTCTTTCAAAACTCCCCAACTTTCTCAGCTTCGCTGCAATCTCGGGGCTTCCCGAGTCCTCCAAAATGTGTGGAATGAGCAGCATTTCCTGGTGTTGAAGTGCTGATGTAACAGGGTGGTGAATCAGTGGAGATCTTTCTGCCCGAACCGTGTTGTATCGCTGTTAGTGCTGAAGTTTTGCTATTTTAATCCACAAAGCCCCACACAATCCAGCCGGAGTAAATGGTGAGTAACCCCGCTGTATCCAGTTTCAAACCTAGGAACTGGTGAGAACTGTATTAATGCAAAACTATTCTGGTTCGTGGGACCCTGCTCCAAACAGACTGGATGCCGCGCAGTAATCCAAGCGGTGTGAAACATTGTAAAGTGTATAAATAGCCCTCGCCGGGTGTGTCGGAGGGGCAGGGGGAATTACAGCAGCCATGCTTGCCTTGGAAAGATGAGCTGAAAGCCAGCTATGGGCCTGGGGCTTGAATTCACACTCAGTCCTGGTTCCTGCCATGTTACAGACACTAAAACAAGTTGGCTTTGCTTAATACCTTCAGCCTGCACTGCCTTTTCCGGGTCTTCAAGTAACACCCATCAAACTGGGGTGCTGGTGCCTAACTGCTGGTCTCCTTCCCTGCCAGCAGCTCGCCGAGGATGGGTTTGGCTTCTCCAAAGTTAGAGCTGCCTACTGCCTTGAACCCAGCTCCTCAGCCAGCAGCATCCTCATGTTCTCCCAGCTTTTCCAAGAAAAAGCTGACGCAGCTGCAGATTGAGGGGCAGAGGCCACGGAGCCACCAAAACAAGGACGAACGTGTCCCCAGATGCCATGCCATGACATAGGGAGATCCTTGGAAGTGACAGGGGGGCCCATCACCCCCAGGTTATGGCAGCCTGGTCACCGAGGGCCAAGTCCTGCTCAGATTCCAGCGCCCCCCTCCTCTAGGGTGAATGAACTCCAGTGCTGGAGTTTGGAGTGGACACTATGTCCACATTCTTCAGCCCAGGGCCGGGAATGTCAGCTCCTGTCCGGATGCCAGGGGCTTGCATTCCTCCCCGATGCTGCTCCCAAAGAATGCCCGCCCAGAGGGTGCCGGGGAGAGGGTGCCACTCGCTCCGGGGGAATGAGGGGAGACATGCTCAGCCCGCAGAGAAGCCTTTCCCGAGCTGGCAGAGCCGGGCAGGGGTTAGCACATGTGTGCTGCCGTGTGTTTACTAAACACTGCTCCCGGCGAGAGGGAATGGCTGGAATTCACCCCCTCGCTCCACGCCAGACCCCAAGGACATGCAGGCGGACCAGGGGAATTCGCTCCTCCAGCCTGTTGCCATGGCTGCATATTTCAGAGACTCAAGCAGCGAAAAAAATAAAAGAAGGAAACCAAAACATTTCAATGGGAGGGAAGAAAAATAGGAGGGGGAAAAATGCAGAAGAGTAATGAGAAGGACGAGCGAGTCCAAGAAATGTATTAGATCATCCTTAGAAACTGGTGTCTGAGGAGTTCTCCGCAGCTCAGGCTGTTCCAATATTTACTGTGTGTTATTTAAACCATGACTCCTGGCACCAGCTGGGGCTCTGCAGCACTGCACGCTGCTTGGGAACGCTGTTAAAAGCTGGTCCCGGGCTCCAAGAGCACTTGAGAGGGGCTGGAAGCAAAACATCCCTGCTGGCTGCAGAAGGCAGCCTGCTCCAGATGAGCTGCTGGCAGGATGGCAGCAGGGCTGGATCCTGAGAGCAGGACCCAGTGCAGAGCTGGCAAACAGCAGTGTGGGATATAAACTCCTAAGTTATAGGATCAAATCCTTGGAGAAGCTGAGCAAGGACAGGCAAGGGCTGGCTCCAGCGTGAAAATGGAGCTGAGCCGAGCAGCAAGCCAAGCCTGAGCAAGGGTGAGATGCACACCTGCAGGCAGTAAGGTATCCTGGCTCCTCTGATCCGGGAGGGATTTGTTCCTATCGGTGCACTGGGTATTTAAAGTCACCCTGTGGGCAGTTTTTTATGAGCAGGTTTTGGCACATGGGTTGCACCCTGTGCTTCGTGTCCGTGGCACTCTGGAAAAGCATCCCTTTCTCATCAGAGGCAGTGCACAGCATCAGGAGCCTGGAGTTCCCACCCTGGCCAGGGTGATGCAAGTCTGGCTCATGTATCCCTGTGGTACCAATTGGAGTTCGCAGGGGAGCCACAGGCATGCCAGAATCCAGCTGGATTTAAAACCCTGCAATGATCCGGCACCTTTGGCTCCCATATCTCCTGGAGGAATCTGGATCTGCAGCAATGTTTATTCTCTTGTGGGATTCCCACTGTTAATTACACGATATGGAACGATGGTGCCATGGTCTCTGCTCCATGCCAGGAGTGCCAGGGCTGTCTGACCACATGCAAGAGCTGGTCTGGAGCTGGATGCAAACAGGAACAATTTCCCAAGGGATGAAATCAGAGAATCAGTTTTGGGTGGGAAGGGATCTTAAAGACCACCTATCTTCACCCCCTGTGACGGGCAGGGACACCTTCCACTATCCCAGGTTGCTCCAAGCCCTGTCCAACCTGGCCTGGAACACTTCCAAGGATGGAGCAGCCACAGCTTCTCTGGGCAACCTGTGCCAGGGCCTCGCCACCCTCAAAGGGAAGAATTTCTTCCCAATATCCCATCTAACGCTGCCCTCTGGCAGTGGGAAACCATTCCCTCTTGTCTTGCCACTCCAGGCCCTTGTCCCAGGTCCCTTTACAGGTCTCCCAGATCCCCTTTAGCTCTGGAAGGTGCAGTGAGGTGGTCCCCTTCCCCTTCCCCTTCCCCTCCCCTCCCCTCCCTTCCCTTCCCCTCCCTTCCCCTCCCTTCCCTTCCCTTCCCAGGGTTTGTCACAGCTGCCATCCCCACCCCAGCGTTCTTGCCCCTCTCCATGCAGATAAAGTCCATTTTGAGGGCACACCTCAGTGCAGGAGGTTGGGACCAGGTGTCTGTGTGTGCAGCATTGGTCCCTCACTCCCCTGCCCCGTGACACCACCGAGGACACTCTGGATGCTCTATCAGGCCACGCTTTGGCCAGCTTGAGAGGCTGGTCCAGCTGGGAGCTGGGCAGCAAGAGGTGCCCTGAGTGTCCTTGCAGCTGACTCCAGGTGATGAGGGGCGTGGTGACGACACTCAGTAGATTTCCTCACGCTCATGAAAGAGCAGAGAGGNTCCCTCTCCCGCGCCGACAGCGACACCTGGCGGCCCGCGCCGCCCCTGCACCCCCGCACGGGCCCCGCATCCCGAGGGCTGGAGCGTGTCCAGGGAAGGGAACGGAGCTGGAGCACCAGGAGAGGCTGAGGGAGCTGAGAAAGGGGCTCAGCCTGGAGAAAAGGAGGTTCGGGGGGGATCTTCTGGCTCTGCACAACTCCCTGACAGGAGGGGACAGCCGGCGGGGATCCGGCTCTGCTCCCAGGGAACAGGGACAGGACAAGGAGGAAACAGCCTCGAATTAGATTGGGTATGAAGGAAAATTTCTTCATGGAAATGACTATTCAGCCCTGGCGCAGCTGCCCAGCTGGTGGAGTTTTCCCTCCTGGAGGGATTTAAAAGCCATGTGGATGTGGCACTTGGGGACACGGGTCAGCGGAAGCCTTGGCAATGCTGGGGGAACGGTTGGACTCCATGGTCTTAGAAGGCTTTTCTAACTTACATGGGTCTGAGTCCATCTTTTATTGCGTTTAGCCACCCATTTCCCACAGAGGAGTGTGGCAGTGGTGTTTTCCAGCCGTGGGCTTTTCCCCAAGATTCATTCAGGAACATTTCTCCCTGGCTGGTTTCATTCTGCTCACAATAATGAGCCTTTAATGACAACCCCGTTGCATGTTCAGGACAAAGCTTAGAAATGAGGGATAGGGAATCTGTTGCCCTCTCCAGGAGGGATTATGAGCATGGGTGGTGAGATGCAAATATCACCAACCTAAAAGCAAATTTGCAAGTGAAATGCATGGCTGTAAACTGTCCATACAGCTTTCACTCCATAAAAATGCCTGTGGATGGTTTTCCAAGACCTGCCTCTTGCTTTTCGTGGTATTCAAGAGACATTAAGCAGCAGAAAGTTCCTTTCCAGCTGACCTAATCCTCACCCTGCCTCACAAGGAGATGCCAGTAGGAAACAGGGGATGAAATTAATTGCTGTGACCCATCAATGTCCAGCCCTGTCACCCACAGCTCAAGAAAATGCTGAAATAAGACCTATGGAAGTGGTTCAAGGTCAGACTTCCGCTTCACGGGAAAACCCAAGGAAATGCAGCTTATTTTACCCATGCAAGCAAAACAGCTGAGCACCGTGATCGCAAAGCAAGAAAATGCCCAAGGATTTTTGCCACATGGGTATCAAAATTTTAATCAGCTGGTGAAAATGTGTGAGGATCCTGCAGCCATCATCCAGGGCAAGACCTGGCCTGTGCAAGTTCTTGCTTCCAGGATCCCTTCTTGCTTCCAGGATCCCTTCTCACCGTCTCTGGGGCTTTAAAAGTTTTCCTACCACAGAAATCAACGTGGGAATACTGTAGGTTTTATGAGAAGCATTTTAAAATGTTTTGGATTTTTTTGATTTTTTGAAAGAAGTTTTCATTGAATTTCGGGTATACAGGGCTTCATGTGGTAGGAGCTGCTGGAGAGCAAATGGTCTGGCCAGGATTCTGAAATCACCCAGGAATAGTTGGATGGGAGGAGGACAGGTTGCCTTTCCAAAGCTTTTTTCCTGACTCTTCCCACAATTTCAAGATGAGGGTCTATGAAAACACACCAGCACTGAAATAACAGAATACAGCCAAAGGCACAAAGCATTTTAATGAGGCAAAAACATCCTGCTAAGTCTTTTGGTTTATTGGTGTTGAGCCTGTTCCAAGCCCAAAGAAAAGGACTGCGAATCTATTAAAATAGTTGGCTAGTGGGATCTGCAATGTAAGCATGATTAAAATCCATCTATTTTTATCCATATGAGAATATATCAGTCAGAGGAATCTGTTTTTTTCAGAAGTAAAATATATTTGTCTTCAATAAAGTGTGCAGGTGAGCTCAGTGTGCAGCAGCATTGCCAAGTGCTGGGAAAAGAGAAAAGTACCTGGGTTTGCTGCTTCCCTGCCCCTTTGTTGGCTGGTGCTGGTGACATTCCAAGGATTGTAATGCCATTTGCACAGAAAATGGGAGACAAGAGTTAGATCTCTGCAGCCTGAAGAAATTCAGGCTTGCTGCTACCTAGAGTAATCTAAACCCTGAGAGGAGTGGGAGAGTCCTGCTCTTCCTGCTTCCAGTTTTGATGGATCCAGGGGCTTCACAACCTCCTCTGTAGAGGGTGTGGGATTTACTCAGTACTTCTTTCTGCTTCTCATTTATCCCAGTGAAAATGGGGACTTTAATACTTTCTCAGAGAGAAAGTCACATAAATATTTTCCACTTCCTGGGCAAATGCTCCAATTGTGCTTTTGTTAAAGAAGGATGGGATACAGTGACTCCTACAATTAATTATCTCCATTCCTGTATTGTGTGTGGCCTCTGAAAAACCATGGTAAACCATAAACCAGCTCCAACTGCCAGAGCACAGGGAAACACTTGCATAAGTGACCTGTAAAACACAACCACATCAGTTTGTAACTGCTGCTCTGTTGGCTTCCCAAGGGAAAAGGGGAAGTCATGGAGAAGACTGAGCTCTCTGAGGATGGGTGCTGTGTTTGAGTCATGTGCTGAACTACAATGAAAGGTCTGTTGTTTAAGCAGAGACATAATAAACCCCCAGGAGACAAATTTTGAAGGATCATTTGCACTGAAAAGCCAACAAAAGACCAAGTAGGAGCAGGTTCAGGTGCCTGCTTTCCTTCTCTTCTCCCTCCAACAGATACTCACCCAATTTCCCTCAATTTTTCCATTGAAAATGGTTTGATTTGTAATTTGCTGTCCTGATACCAACTCTCACCTGAGCATCAAGCTCTGATCGAGTGCAGAACAAATTGTAACAGCATTATAAGCCTTGTTGTGCAATATCCATGGCCCCAAATCCTGGCATCCACTGGCAAGGAAAACGCTCCCAATGCCACACACATCAGCCAGCAACCCCTGGGTGTTCTGGGGAGGGAAGGGGTGAGACAGCCAGCCCCCAAACACAAACAATTTATTTCAGATTTAGCAATATCATGGCATGCATGCTCCCCTTATAAGGCAAACACAGGAATGGCATGTGCCTTCCCAACCACATGCTGAAACCGTATTCCGAGGCTCTGCTCTTCCCCAGCCTCCCTTGCTTAATGCCACAGCAGCTCCAGCCAGCTTCATGTTCCCAGGATGTTTTTTCCATTAAATGCTACATTTCCAGGAACTTGTACACACATTTCCCTCTGCTGCTGTGTGAGTGACTTTTCCTCTCTGTGTATCCCAGACTGAGCAGTCTGACTGCAGCAACAGAGCAGACAGTCCTTCCTTCTCCAGGGCAGCTTTATGGACCTGCATGCACAATTAGGAAATAAATAAAGGCAAAAGAAGTCTGGTGCAAAGGGGAGCAGGTTAGGAGTCTGAAGGCTTTTATTTTTGCCTCAGTGCTATTCCAGAAACAGGGGACACCAGCCTTCCCAGTGCTGCCTCTTTATAGTTGATGTAACAGGACAAAAAGAGTTTGTGGGAAGGTCTGTACATTTTAAACTTTGAAATTTCAGCTCTTCCCTCCCCTGGAAGACTCCACGGGTCAGTGCTGATTTGAATGAAGCCATCTGTCTATATATATTACTCAGTATGTTGTCCATTCCCTCATTCTTAGTTCTCCTCATGCTTTGGGAAAAGGCATGGCAAATTCAGAGATGTGGGAGAAAATGAGCAGCAAGCTGCCAGTTTGTTCTACCCTGATAAGCGAGGAGAACTGGAAATCCTGGAGCACCGTGCTCTGTGAAAGACAGAAGTGGGAAACCCCACAGGAAATGGCAGGAAGTGAAGCAGAACAAATGAATGGGTTTATCCCTACTCAGAGGTGTATGGATGCATCCTTGCCCATGGAAGGGGGTAAATAAATACTAAATAAAGGGGAATACTAAATAATAAAGAAGTCAATCAATACTAAATAGCTTAGGAAGCCAGCTGCTTGCACAAGCTCAGCTGTGCCATCTTTTCCTAGCACTCCTAAACCTGAAGCCCCTCTTGCCCATTTCTAATGCCCATCCATGAGCAAAGCCAAAGTTCCAGAGCATTTCTGCAGAGAGAAGCCTTGCAGGCTGAGGTCCTTGTGCAAATGATGAGCTGAAGATTCCTGGGCCACGGAACCAAGGTGCAGTTGTGTTGGAAGCCATCCAAGCGCTGAGGTCACCTGGTACTTGTAAAGGAGAGAAGCTGTTTGAAGGGAAAAATGTTGAAAGACTGATTGGAAGAGGCAGCAAGACTTCATTCCTGTGTCTGTGTGAAGGGGCCAGCTCTGCTCTCCAGGGAATGCTGCACAGTCACTTACAATCATAAAGAGGAGGTGGGAAAAGCCACCCCCTATTGCAGCAGCGTGTGAGAGCGAGTCTGGACATGGAGCAGTCATTCCCAAAGCCCTGTCTCCCATCTTCCAGCACCCACGTAAACATCCCTGTATCATGTGTCTTCCATGAGGCCCTCATGTATCAAATTCCTATCAGTGCCATTAGTTGTCAGCTATTTGCTTTTACAGATTTGTTTTACATGCAGAAATGAATCCCAGCTCTTCTGTGCCTCTCGGGACCCGGTGGTGGTAAATGCTGATACAATCACATGCAGTGAGGCATCCCAGTGTCTATCCAAGCAAAACTTTTCCATGTGAGTGCTGCGAGTTCACAGCTATTGCTAGCAGCTTGCCACGGTCAGACTTTGTGTATCCTCTTGCAATATAATCTTCCCCAGAATGGTTTTGAAAGACCGTGAACTTGATCCTGCCAAAAATAGTCTGTGCAGCCAAAAAAAATCAACACAAGATCTTCAGTGTTTGAGCTGGCCTGTGAGTTGCATTTTTCACCTTTTTCCAATGAGATGTTTCTTGACATCCATGAAACCTTCATTTGGCTTCTAATACCCCCAATTATCCTTGCAGCCTGCACTTTAATTACAACATCAGAGCCCAGCAAGCAATTGGCCTCATGGGCAAGAGAGGCCCAGCCAGGCCTGTAGCCCCGTGAGCAGCCGTGCACAGGCTGGCAGCTGCAGCCCAAGAATGTGTTTATTTGTGTTTGGTTTATGTGGTTTTGGTGACCTTTTGTTAAAATCAGCCAGTGGCTTCCAGGAGGCAAAGTTAGATACTCACGGAAAAGAACTGCAGGGAAATCACACGGGCCCTTTTGCTGAACGTCACATTTGTGCTGAATATCATGTCCTTATGCCCAAGGCAGGGGTGGCTGAGGTTAAGGTTAAAGTCATGTTTGTTATCCATGGTGGCTGCATGAATATTGTCCCCTTGGTCCTCGTGAAGAAGGACAGCCCAGAAATAAGTTTGGGGAAAGGGGGGTGCAGTGGAAAATGAAAAATGGACCCCCATGTTGGGGTTCCTGCGGGTCCTGCCACCATTACAGGGTGTTACAGCTGAGGAGTGTCCGTGTTTTTCTGTCTCTTCTTCCGACTCTTCGACAAACTCACAGATAAAAACAGCTGTTTGTCTCCTGCCTGGTGCCTACACCATGTTTTCGACCTTGCTGGGCTTGTCCAGCCTCCAGAGAGCAGCAGCAATTTCTGCTGTTCCTTCACGTTCATTGTGAGTGAAGCAGGGATCCCACCAAGTAATAAATCCATGCCAACACTTGGGTGGCTTTGTCAGTGTCTTCCCACATAAGCTGCCTACTAATGTCACCAGAAAAGGGCATCAAAATTTTGCTTGGCCTCTGGCTGGTGAGCCTCAGTCTTGGGTTTGATCACATCAGATACCACACATTGTCTGTCTGTCCGCGAGTCCCTAAGTGAGGTGCATCAGAAGCCATGTGGAGTCTGCGTTTTAGGCTCCGTCTGCAAATAAACACAGATGCCCAGGCGCCGGGCTTCCAGGCTGAGGAAATGGCCTGTGGAGAAGCTGTGGTGTGGAGGGCTCTCTCAGCAACCAGCACTCTGCAGCCTGGGCCACATCCCCCAGCTACAGGCCTGCATGCAGTTTCCAGCTCCATTCCAGTTTGGTATTTCATTTTTTTTATTCCTCACACTGTTTAAGTAAGTGATGGATATTGTGAGGAGGAGTGCGAGCAGTTTCTCTTTCACCTCAGTGATCAGAAGAGCAGAACTTCCTACACACTTTCCACTCTTATGATTATGAGCTGAAAGACTCAGTGATTAAACCCCACCGTGGCCAATTAGCCAATTAGTGTCCTGCTGTCAGTGTCCCACAGGAAAAAATTCCTCCTGGCAGGTCAGGAGGGAGCGTAGAATTTAAAGATAGTAAGGAATTTAATGGTCATAAGTGAATATTGTGATGCTTCTGCTGAAAATCTCAACCAAGCAGGCAGCTCCCAGTGATGGATTTGCTAAGAGCAAAGCTGTCACTGCTCTGGGGATTCCAGAGGAGTTGGAGAGCAGCCAGGTGTGACAGCAGGAAGGAAGGTGACAATGCAGGTGGCTCTTCAGGCAGGATGAGTGAGGAACAAGGTGTGTTTAGCTCAGCAGCCAGCTCAGAAAAACAGAACCCCCTTCCTAAGCCAGTTAGAACAGAGGTTTTTGTGTTTCAGGGGAAAGGTGGACACCTTGAAAAAGGGTTTTGCACCCAACTGCCACAGAAACCCTTATTTTTGAAATACTGCACAGCAGAGGATTTTGGGAAAAGGTCAGGAATGTTTGTATAGGAGATTCAAAGCCTCACACTGGAATTTTATGTTGTTTGCATCATTGGACTTGATTATTATTGCATTCTTTTAGAATATATCAGCTGTCAAGCAGCCCTGCTGCTGGCATTCCATACTGTAACAGAACAGGAGATGTGTTTACAGTTTGGATTTTACTTCAGGATCGTTACAGGCAGCAATGGCTTGGCTGGAGCTAAAATCCTCATCGTCTGTGGGCCAAAGGCCCTTTGTTACAGTGAAATGAAATGCTGCTGCTTCTTAGCTCTGAAAGGACCATAAGATATAAAAGCAGATTAAAACATTACATATAACATCAGTATATTTTCTATGCTTAATAACAGCGCATTTTAAAAAACCTTACTTTTTTGTTTTAAAAAATATTACCAAAAAAGGAAATTCTCCTACACTAAAACACTGGTATTTCAGCAGTATTTCCAGCTGGGAAAGCTTCTGAGCAGTGTGTTGGGTTTTGGGTAGTGGGGGAGCTATAGGAGTGGCTTCTTTGAGAAGCTGCCAGAAGCTTCCCCTGTGTCTGATGGAGCTGCTGCTGGCCGGCTCCAAAACAGACTTCTCACTATTCTACCAATCTGTTTGGTAATAAATTCCATAAATTTCCTCAAACTGAGTCTGTTTTGCCCATGACAGTAATTGCTGAGTGGTCTCTCCCTGTTTTTATCTCAACTTAGGAGCATTATATTTTCTCTCCCCTGTCCAGCTGATGGAGTGGCTTTGGTGGGCACCAGGCATCCCACAGTCTGTCACTCTGGGATCATCTTTTTTCAGGGATATTTTGGTAGAGCATTTCCAGTTGTGGCCATGACCCCCTGGCCCATCCTGGATGGATGGCTGGGGCAGGCTGGAAGGGTTTGGGGACAGAGGCAATGACAGCTAAGCGGGAGCATGGGGATGTGCAGGGTCTCAGGGCAAGCATGAAGTGATTCAGTGGGTGACCTCTAGGATGGGGTCAGATGCCATGAAGGACCTGGACAAGGCTTTGGAGATGCTGATCACCCATCATCCAAGTGGTCCAAGTGGCTGGACATGAGCCCAGGTGTGCCCATGTGGGCAAGAGGCCAATGGGTCAAGCAGGACCAGGGGCAGTGACTGGGCACTGTGAGGCCCCTGGAGTGCTGTGTCCATTCTGGCCCTCACAAGAAGACATTGAGGAACTGGGGCATGTCTAGAGAAGGGAACAGAGCTGGGAAAGAGGCTGGAGCAGCAGGAGCGGCTGAGGGAGCTCAGCCTGGAGAAAAGGAGGCCCAGGAGGGACCTTGTGGCTCAGCACAACTCCCTGACAGGAGGGGACAGCCAGGCGGGGGTCGGGCTCTGCTCCCAGGGAACAGGGACAGGAGGAGAGGGAACGGCCTCAAGTTGTGCTAAGGGGAGGTTCATACTGGACANGAGGCCCCTGGAGTGCTGTGTCCATTCTGGCCCTCACAAGAAGACATTGAGGAACTGGGGCATGTCTAGAGAAGGGAACAGAGCTGGGAAAGAGGCTGGAGCAGCAGGAGCNGCCGGCGTCCAGGGCCAGCCCGGCCCCGGCCCGCACGGCCCGGACTGGCCCCCCGGCGGTCCCGGGCCCAGCCTCAGCATCTACCTGAGCGAGGAGGAGGTGCGGCAGCTGATCGGTGAGTGCGCCCGCGGGCGACACGGGGCCCGGGGGCCGTGC
>VXAX01000533.1:136928-170275 GCA_013399835.1 Leptocoma aspasia | reverse complement strand
AAAGGGTGGTCAGGCTTTGGAAGGGGCTGGCCAAGGAGGTATGGAGTCTCCATCCCTGGAGGTGTCCAAGGAATGCCTGGACGTGGCACTCAGTGCCCTGGGCTGGGTGACAAGGTGGGAATCGGTCACAGGCTGGACCTGATGATCTTCGAAGTCTTCTCCGACCTCAGTGATTTTGTCACTCTGTGACCGGCACTACGCAGGAACCGGGGATGTTCTCCCTCCTCCTCTTCCTCCCGGCGCCGGGCGGGATGCGGGAAGAGGCGGGAAGAGCCGTGAGGGGGATCCCGCCCCTCCCGCCCGCGCTGAGGGGCCGCCCNAGTTCTGTGGGCCGGGGTTTGGGGGGCTGGAAAAGGATGGGTGGGCTGTGGGACTGGGCTGGGAATGGTGGGCGTCAGCAGGATCGGAGGTGGCTGTGGGGTCCAGGAGGGAATTGGGGGTGTCTGGGAATGTTGGGAGGGAAGCAGATGTCGGATACAGGGGAGGGTGGAGAGGGCTGTGAGTGGGGATGAAGGACCTCTAGCTGATGAGAGGATGGAGGTCTGTGGGTCTGGGATGGGAATGGGTGAATCCAGAGATTTGTGTGGGTTCTGTGGGAGTGGCTGCGAGCAGGGATGAAGGACCTGGGGCTCGGGAGGGTGGGGGGCTGAGGCACTGGGGTGGGAATGGTGGGTGTCGGCAGGACCGGGGGTTTGCTGTGGGGTCCAGGAGATGGGGGATGTCTGTGGGACTCCTGCAAGGGACGCAGATTTGGGGGTGCAGAGGAGGATGGAAAGGGTCATGAGCAGGGATGAAGGACCTGGAGCTCAGGAGGGGATGGAGAATTGTGGGACTGGGATGGGGATGGGTGATCCCAGGGGTCTGTGGGTTTTGTAGGACTGGGGTCACGGTGAGAATGGACGAGTCAAAGGGGTCTCTGTGCTGCCTTGTGTGTGTGTGGTTGGCGGGAGAAAAGAGCACGGGGCTTCACCCTTATGCCAAGGGGCTCCCCAGACTGGAGCAGCTGGGGATGGCATCCTGTGGGAGCAGGGTAAGCCCTGGAAGAGGTGAGCTCAGGCCCATGATTTAATTAGCCAGGCAAGCGACATGCAGAGGGCAGAGAGGAGACCTGGCAATAATTGGGGGTGTGTGTGAAAGGAATCTTAATTTCTAGGCAGGCTGACAATTGCTGCGCAAGGACTTGGAGGCAGTTCCTGAAGTCCCCCATCTGGCCCGCTGTGGAAGGCTTTCACAGGAGTCCTGTGCTTGGAGAGTCTGACTTAAACAAAGATTTGTTTTCTGTAGGCTTTGGCTTGCATAGTCTCTTGTTTAGAGTTAGTGGCTGGAGTCTCAAAACAAATCTGTTGGTGTCCCTGGTGATTTGTTTTTCCCAAGTGGCCTGTATCTGTGCAAGCTGGAAAACTGGCAGTGCAAGACCTTATTTGCGTCAAATGGACAAAATAAAAATATCTCCAGTTAATTTGCACTCTGTGAGCACACAGCTGACCCAAGTCAGGGGATCTGGGGACTGAAGAACACTGTAAACATTTTTCCCTCATGGTTTGCCCTGGTGATCAGCACCCTGCTGTTGTCATTTGTACGTGGCACGTGCTTGCTGCCAGATGCTTTGGTACACATAGAGGGTGAAAATGTCTGGCTTGCTGGTGAGCTGGGATAAGTAGTTAATCTTGGGAGTAGTGAGTGGTGAGGTTTGAGCTCTCCCCTGTCTAGTGCCTGAAGTCTCTGTTAATTGGATTTGTTCAGGCTTCTGTGGCCCACTGGCATAATTATTCATCATGAAGTAGCAACGGAGGAGGCAGGATGCGCTGTTACTATTTTTTAAGCTAAATTTCTTCCTCTAGCCTTCCTTTTGGGTGTCTTACTACATGGGTGAAGGCACTTACTACTCAGCTGTCTGTAGCTGGTTTATATCACTTTTAGTATCTGACATGAATGATCTGTTCTGCCGCTGTGACCCTAGAGACTTGGATAAATTGGAATCTAATGTGGAGGTAAACTGGGGCTTCCTTTAGTTAGTGGGGTTCAGATCACTGGAAATCTGTTGCAGACTAAACTTCCAGGATCTAAATTGTGTTGTTGGCATAAGCAGATTTGATTTTAGGGGTATCTCTACGCATGCTCTCTGCTGTAGGTGAGGTGTAGTTTAAGGAGGCATTTAGACACAGGCCAGTTTACCAATAACTTTGTGTATTCCTCTGGCAGAAGAAAACCCAGAGGGACAGACAGTTTTGTTCCAGGTGTTCACAATCCTGAAAACAAACCTAGCTTTTTGTGTGTTCTATTTTGTAGTATCTGACCGGGGTTTACATACAATCAAGTTCATGATTTAAGGCCTCGTACTGATGTGTGAATTTGCAAAGAGCAGCGAGGGGGTTCAGCTTCTGGAACTTCCCTGAGAAAAGCCATGGTTCAGCAGATGCTGGGATAGCCAGTCATGGGGGATAGGAAAATGAGGTTGCTTGTGAAGTGAAGTGTTAAGTTCAGTGAAGCTGCTAATACAAACTGGATTCTTTCACCTTTTGTCTTTAAACAAACTCTTGTCTCTGCTACTGTCTTGCTGTGGCTGAACAGAAACTCTCAGACTTTTCTGCTCATAAACCCAAATGTTACATGGAATTACTACAGTTACTACAGCCCGTGCTGTTTTCATGCTTCTAAACATCATCCCTATACATCTTTAGGTGACAGATTTGATTAGGAATAAATGTGAGCACACATGTGGCTGCTGAACCAGTCACAGACAGCGATGCAGAGCTGGAGCATGCCCAGGGTCTGGTGGAAGCTCAGTGGGGCTGTATCCCCACGTGGTCTCTCCATCAGCCAGGCTGACACGGTTCAGTGGAGTGTCTGGTGCTGCTGCTTTCCCCCAACCCGGGGTTTGGTGTCTTGCAGAACCAGGGGTTGTGTTTTAATCAAGTTGTGGCTCTTGTAAGTGAAACAGGAACTTGTTGCAGATTATTTGTGGCTGCTGTTCTTTGTGGCGTGGAGGAAGGACAGATACGGTGATTTACAGTGAAAACTGCCTGCTCCTTTCCTGTATGCTCATGCCAGATTTCCACCGTCAGGCTGTGGAATTCTGACCATGTGTCTGCCTTAGGAGGAATTGTTTTGTAGTCTTCAGGACTTTATGTAGAAGAAAACTAGAGGAAACTGGCTCGTCTTGTTGTGTGAGGTGGATTTTTATTTCGAAATGCTGCAGAGTTCTCAGGGTCTGAAAGTAGGACTTGCTATGTGGCAGGCATATGGTGTCTCTGTCAGAAATACATCTTGCCATTCCCGTCGAAAATATTCCCAGCCATCCAGACTACAAGCCTTTGGGAAAAATAATCTGTGGTTTTTCACATACTTGAATGTGTCAGATTCTGCTTGCACCAGGCAGGATTCAGCAGCAGAGGGGATGGAGTAGGAAGGAGTTAGCTGAGGGGACTTGGCTGAGATGACTCCAGCGATGGCAGCCAGAGGCAGAGGTGTCAGGGTGAGAGTAGTGATGAAGTACAGGGAGAGGGGGAGTTGGGGAGGAGAAAGGGAAGTGCTGCTTTTTGGGGAAGAGACATCCAGAGCACCACAACCATTTTAGGGGTGTCTGTGAACTCTCTTGGCACCATCATCTGTAGCTTTTTGGAGCTGGTTCATCTGGAGAATCTTTTTTGGGCCTGTGCGTAGACCTGAAGAAAGTTTTGTTAGTCTTACATAGTGACTGAACAGGTGTGAGAACACACCTGATCCTGTCCCTTTTTCCAGTGACTGCCCTGTGGTGCTGAACATGCAGGTGGTGTGAAGTTAGTGATGAGTTGCTCAGTAGGAGGTCTCTACTTGATTTAGTGACTTTGATTCCAGTTTTCCCGTGAAATCAGGATGTGGTGTTTGCCTCATGTTGAAATGCCTCATTGTTCTGCTTTTCACAGGATCCTGGGATGTGGAGGCTGGTATATCCCTGTTTTGCAGGTACCAATCTAAGGTTTAGAGAATAAGGTAGAAAACACTCATTATTACTAGATAGCTGACTTTAATAATTAAGGATTGGATCTAGTCTATTTCAATACAAGGTGTTATTTGGCACTTTGTGCGTTCCTGGTGTATCTCTTAGACCTTGATTGTGAGTTCCCAGCAGTTCTGAGCTCAGCCTCACAGGTTCTACCCTCTGATCCTGAGGACCAGAATCAATAGCTGCATGTGAAAACTTGGCTTAAGCAGTTTTTCTGGCATTGCATGCTGTTCTTTTGCAGCATTCATGGCAGCAATAAGGTGCTGAAGCAGTGAGGACAACCCTTTCTGTCCTTGTGGGGGATTTTTGGAGACTGCTTGCCTTTCAGCTGTGAAATTGGTCTTGTGGATAGCCCTCCTGTCACATGGCTCTAGGTCTTTTTAGGAGTCTGGTCTGGATGTTAACTGAGACTTTAGTCCCATGGGGGGAAAATACCACCACATTATCATGTAACTAAAGGCTATCATAATGCATATATACAGGGGGCTAAATTAAAATTGCAGGGGAATTTTAAAGTCAGAAGTCCTACAGTGTTTACATTGAGTTTCCAAATTTAGTGTTCTCTGGCCTAGTTTCTTCTGAGCAATCACTGAATGCTGTCTGTTGTTAGTTTTATATTTGCACTCACTCAATTACAGAGTTAAATTAATTGCACTTATGTGACTTGTACTTAGGTGTTCTAGAATTTCATTAAAAGCCATTGTGCAGTTTACTAAAATGAGTTGTCTGGCTGGAAGATGCAACATTGAGGCAAAATCTATTACAGCAGAGGGTTGTTTGTTTGGTTTTTAAATTGAGGTGGTGACTCACAGGGTGGTGGAGGTTGGCAGGGACCTCTGGAGGTCATCTGGTCCCTGCTCAAGCTGGGCCACCCAGAGCTGCTTGTCCAGCACCACATCCAGGAGCTTTTGAACGTTTCAGAGGGTGGAGGCTTCACCACCTCAGTGGGCAGCCTGTGCCAGTGCTCGGTCACCCTCACTGTGGGAGTTTTTCTCGCTGTTCAGGCAGACCCTCCTATGTTTCATCTTGTGCCTGTTTTTTGGATCTTGTCACTGGGCACCAGTGGGAAGGACCTGCTTCCATCCTCTCTGCACACACCTTTGAATATTTATATACACTGATGAGATCCCCCTGAGCCGGCTCTTCTCCAGGCTGAACAGCTCCAGCTTTCTCAGTGTCTTCTCATAGCTGAGGTGTTGCAGTTCCTTTAATCCTCTTTGTAGTCCTTTGCTGAATGCTCTCTTGTAGCTCTGTGACTCTTCTCTTAGGAAGCCCAGTGCTCCAGGTGTGCCTTCACCAGGGCTGAGCAGAGTCCTGGGAAATTACAGGCCAAATGCAATTTTGTATGTTAGAAGTGGAGTCTAAGCATCACCTTATTGCAGCAGATGATGTTAATTGTCTTCATTTTATTCTGTGAAACATCTTTGTTGATGTCACTGTTTTGGGGAGTTGGCCACAGACAGCAGTTCCCATCAAAAGTGCTTTATGGTACTTGCACAGTGTCTGTAGTGGCTGGAAATCCTCTTGTTCCTTTGTTGCCTGATTGTTATGAAAGGGAGCTGGAAGTGTGTATTATTCTTTGTGATTCTTGAAAAGCTTCAGGGCCTTGTTAAAATCCCACTCAGCCTGCCTTGGACAGTATCACAGCCTGGAGCACCACCCTCCAGCCAGTGCTGTGCTCTGAGTGAGAGTTGTTAGCAGCACCAGGATCATTTTCCATGGGAGTTGGGGAACTCACAGGTACTGGAAAAAAAGCAGCGAAGAGCCTCTAAGGTTGCAGGAGGATGAAGGGGATGTCCCCCAAGGGGCAGACGTTTGAGTACCCCAAGCTGTAGAAGCAGATGTGTGTGTGGTACAGAACTTACAGTTCAAGGTCAGGTTCTCTTGTATATGTGTTCTGAAATCTTGATTTCATAGCTTTTAAGTGCTTGGCTCTGAAGATCAGAAGCTTTTTGCAGGCTGTACATTTGCAGTGTTCCACATGCCTGTCTTTGCAGGACTACAAAATCCCACTTTGTGGCACCAGTAGAAAGGGAAGATTTACATAGGTGCACACCTGGATGGAAAGCATCATTCTAATCCTGACAGACACCACACACTGAAACAAAACTGAATTGCTGAAAATGTTCTGGTATATCCAGTGAAGTGCAAGTGCTGTTTTTAGGGTAATAATTCTGTTACCTTGCTCTGTAAGGCCCTTTAGCCCACTGACAGTCTGTGATAGGTGCTCAGTAGCCGGTGGGTTTGGGATGGTGGGCGGGTGTTACCCAGCCTGCTCTGGAGCTGTGGGGCTGGGGACAGGCAGATGTTGGGGGCTGTGCAGCAGCAGCAGGTTCTGACAAGTTCATTCTGGAGCCTCTCATTGTGCCTGGGTGTGTGTCTGTCTGTCTGATTTACCTGTGTTCGTTCTGGAGCCTCCCACTGTGCCTGGGTGCCTGTTGATCTGATTGACCCAGTGCCACAGTTCCATATTGAGGCTTGTGAGAACGAGCTGCAGTTGGGATTCCTCTGTCCCTTTCCATTCTGTTATTGCCTTTTAGCTTGCACTGTT
Source organism: Leptocoma aspasia (assembly GCA_013399835.1). NCBI lineage: Eukaryota > Metazoa > Chordata > Aves > Passeriformes > Nectariniidae > Leptocoma > Leptocoma aspasia. Next base: position 163,739 of record VXAX01000533.1, on the reverse strand, counting down.
CTAAGAACAGTGCACCACCATTTCTTTGGAGATGTGTGAAATGGTATAATCCACTGCAATATTGGTAATGCTTCCAAACAAGCAGAAGAAAAAGCTTCTAGAAGATTGAAATAGCTAGTGGAAGGCCTTCCTCCTAGAGGAGGCAGCCTCTGGCCTGGATTAGGATTGCTTTGAAATCATATTCTGTGGTGCCACCATGGCAGAAGTCTGTGAAATAAACTTCAGTCCTTGTGTGTGTTGATCTGCTCAGCATTGCTGAGGTGGGTTATTGATTTCTGAATCCTGCTTTACCACATCAGCTGATGTGTTGGGATTTACAGTGCTGGGGGCTCTGTCTGAATCCTGCCTGGAGAAGGCTCTTCCCTTCTGCAAATTGGTGTTCAGGCAGGACTGCACGGGCAGAGTGTGGCTGTGCTGCCTCATGCAGCTCTGTCTGTGCTCAGGCCTGGGAGGAAACAGCCATTTCAGCTCCCCAGAGGCCAAGGTCTGTCTAGTGATAAATGTTTGTGGCTCTTGTAACATTTGTCTGTCAGGGACTTGGAAGAAACCTGACCTCTGAAGGCTGTCGTGGTGGTGGTGTGGGGGAAAATTCCCACAGCTGCATTCCTCACTCCTGTGACTTTACACCTGCATTCTGTTTGGCAGCATCCTATTTATCACTGCTGATTGTTTGGCCTCTTTCTCCCTCCAGTGCACAGACAGAATGGAAACCAAAGAGAGGAAATGGAGGCACAGCTCCCTGCATGCATGAGAAAAGCCAGCAAGAAGGCCTCAGGATACTGGGAGGAAGGCAGGGACCGAAACTGCTCCTAAACACCACCTGCACAGAGGGAAATACAGGAGATAGGGATCATGTTCACAGGCATGAAAAATCCCAGGGTGGTGTTTTCCTGAGAGTGGGAACTGTGGAGGCAGCTGTACTGTACACTCTGGGTATTTTGCAGGATGAAGCCTTGTGTTTTTCTCCTCCACTTCTGCTATTCACAGTTGTGTTTGCATACTGGGAAAGCTGAATTAATGAGACAAATTCCAAATGTGTTGATTCGTGGTTGTGCTGAGCTCTAGTGAAATGACTTGATGACTAACTCCTACCTGAAACTATCCAGACTGGAATATCACGGAGGCTCCTACTTTCCTTGTCAGAGGAAACTCCTCTGTTAAGTTAGGGTGTTAGGTCAGAGTTACTCCCTGTACTTTAGTCTGCAGGGTTGGATCATACTCGAGGTCTCAGCCATGAGAGCAGGGAGTACAGGCTGAAGTGCATTTAATGAGTTGTGCCTGGTGAATTGAGTTCTTTTCCCTTTTTCCCCCTGGAATGGCAGCAGCACCAGCAGCTCCCATGTCGGGGTGAATGCTAACACTCTCTGCAAATGCCTTGTGGTGGCACAAAGGGCGCGATGGCAGAGGCTTCAAACGCATTATTCCTCTTCCATAGCTGCCTTTGTCCTTCTTTCAAGTGGATAACTCACATGTTTGCACTGACTGCTCTGGAGAGCTGGGAGCAGAAGCAACAGCATGAAACTAATGCGATGCTTTAGAATTTCCCTGCCACTTACTGGGTGTTGAATAGCTGTAATTAAATTAACCAGTATATTGATTTCAGCACGCTGCTTGGGAAAGAGCAGAGCGGGAACACAGGCATGGGAGCTGCTGCTTGGGAGGCTTGGAAAGCTAGAGCAGGCTGATAAACTAATGATGGTTATCCTCTCCAATCTGTTTGTGCCTTTATGAAATAAGTTGATGGCCTTGCAGAGTAATTCCTAATAAAAGAAAAAATACTAAGCTCTGTAGGTTTAGAGATGGCCACAGGAGTGAACAGACGTGGCTTAGTTTGTTTAGAGCTTGGTTTTGGGTTTAACTATATGTGTCACTCTGATGAAAGTGTTCAGAGCATCTCTAAAGATGTGGACAGTCCATCATCCCTTCAGCAGTCCTGTCGGGCACAGAACCAGGAGTATGGACTTCAAGGCTGAGAGATCTGAAGCACTGAGGGAGGGGGTGTATCTGTTCTTCCTAATTAGTACTAAATTTATTCGTACTCTGTCGGGTGCTCATTAGTGGAATAGCCGTGGCACGGGCCTGGACACTGTTCTGGAGGTGACTTAGGGTCTTGTCTACAGGGATAACTAAATCAACAGGTGGGTGCATTGCTGTAATTCAATGAAATAAAAATAAAATAGCACCATTTCTCTGGGTAGGTGGTACTAAAACACCACAAACATGTGTTATTCATGAGCTGAAATGACACCTGGCATACCTCTGTGAGGTGGTGGTGTTTTAGCTGGGAAGATGACAGCAGCTCCCTTCCAAAGCTTTGGGGCACTACTGAGCATTGATCAGAGGTTGTTTTATTTTGGGGGCTGTGCTCTTGGCAACTGCCGTTCATGAGGACGGAACCTTTTGGTTTTCTATTCTCAGTGTTTTCTTCTAATTCAACAGGACCATCAAACTTCATATTACAGTAATACACAGATTTGCCGTAGCTAAGTTAAATTTTTATTTCATAAGTACACCTAAGAATAAAGTTCTTTTATATTTTCCCTAAAGTTAGATTTATTTTTTTGTATTATAGAGTTTCCTTTCAGTTTCTTCCAACCCTGTACCTGTGCTATTCCTGTTCCCACTTGTCCCATTCCCCCTTGCTGTCTGTGTGGGTCCTTGCCACTAATTTTCCTCTGCCTTCAAGTATCCATTTTGTGCATCTGTACTGCGTTTTTCCTTTGGAATCAGTGCTTCAGGTAACTCATGTGCACCATCCTGCCTGTTAACAGAAACGTGGCTGCTGGCTTTGGTGAGTTTTCTAGGTTTCATTTTTTTCTTGAAATGGCCAAATTTAATTTAGAAAGGTGTTCTCAGGAGTGGAGCTCACTTGCATTTTACTCTGAGGTGAGATATACAGTTTTGGTTTGGGTTTTTTCCTCACCCATTAAGAAGTGTCATTTAACTATTTCTACAGGGATCTTTATATCCTATCTAGCAGAAAAGTGGAGATTTTTTGTTCTGTAGGTGAAGGAGAGAAAAACAAACAGGTTGTTGAAATGTAATTGTTGCTGTTCAGAGACAAATAAAGGGTAAGCAGGTGGGTCCTAGAAACAATAAATATCTTCTCTTTAGTATGGATCAAGTTAAATATTGATTGTACTTCAGCAGGTGGCATCTCCTAGAGGAGCTTCTTCCTGTGGAAGTGAAGTAGTTCTCCCTCAGACTTTCCCAAAGGCCTTTCAGTGGAAAAAATCCCATTTGCCTGGGGTGTTGAATTTGCAAATTGTATTTAACAGTATCAATGAGGTGAATTGGGGGTGAACTGCCTGTGAAGATTCACAAGGACTTAATGAGACTTCTCAGCTAAGAGTTTTTCTCCCATTTGCTGGATGTTGGGAAGCTTCCTGCTAAGATTTCCTGCCGGGGAGTCTTGGTCGGTTTTCAAGGGTGCATTAATTGCCTTGAAGTTATGTTGGGTATTTCCTCAAATTGAAGGCCTTGCACGTTGTATTCCCCCTCCAGCTCATGAGAAGTTAACTCTGCACAGGTAACAAATAACCCCAGCCCATGTTCCCTCTGCTGCTGCTCCTTGGAGTTGGGTGAACTTGCAGAGGTGTGAGTATTGCTGAATTTGTGCTGCTGCTTTGTCTTTCGGCTTGACACTGATCACCATCCTTTGACAGTCCCTGGTGCCTGTGTTAGGAGTCTGAAAAGCTGCTTCTTCATCATCTCCATGTTGCTGAAGGTTTAACTTGGTTTTGCCCTGTTTTATTTTTCATTGGTCATCTTTTCCACAGACTCCTAACATGTAAGGTGTTTAAAAACAAATATTTCAGCCCAAAATCCTGACCAACAACTCTAACTGTCAGACTGAAGCTTTGTGGAAAGCTTAAGTGAAAATGCAGGTGGAAGGCTGTGGTCAGTTAGTGGTTTTATTAAAGCAGAGTTCACTTTGTTGTTGCATACACTGGATATTATGGATGTAGTTTTTTGTGTGACTGTATTTTCAGAGGCTTAGTATTGCATTCCCAATAGTTTGCTGTTTTCTAAACTAAATTGATCCATGTGGATCAGTTTGCATTTTTTTCCTTGTATCTTTGAACTCCCAGCTGTAGTTTCAACCCTGGGCAAGCTGATTGTTGAAGTAAATACATTCAAACTAATAAGGATTGCTCTGGGAATGTGTTCTTTCTACCCTGTAGAAAAAAAAGGAAGTTTCAGTAGTCAAGAGCTGATTTTTAATTCTGCAGTCACATTTCCTTGTGTTTGGGCTGTATTTTCCAGTGGACATTTGCAGAACCTGCTACAAAACCAGCAAAGTTTAGCATTTAAAGTCAGTGTTTCAGGGTGCACTTTAAATGAAAGGAAAATTGAAGTAAAAAGAAGCTGTCTTTCTTCAGCAAGGTAAATTGTGCAGTGGTGGGAGAATCCAGTGTGTTTATGGAGTGGGATGAGCAGGCTTGGGAGGGGGTTGGAGGGGTGTTGAACCTTGAGGTTTGTACTCTCTCACATGAGTGTTCATTCTGGCTTGGAAACTGCTGGTCTGGCCAGAGGACTAACCCAGATGAGCAGCTCAGGAGCAGAGGCCTCATTCTCTGGAGTACATAATAGAACAAATAAAATATTTATATAAAGATCATCACTCACTGAACTGGGTAAATCATCCCTATTAATTGGTTTCAGTAGCTGTGAGTCAGGATCAGGAGTGGCTCTGCTCTGGGTAGGCTGTGGTGGTTTGGTGTCACGCTGCAGAGATTTCTCAGCTGCTGATGAAGAAACTCTTTTAAATTACAGACCAGAGCATTAAGAAAACAACCCCCAATTTCAGTCATTTCTCTGTTGGGGAGCCACTGGACAGATAATTGCCAGCTATTATTACCAGACTGCTTTTAATGAAATGCTGCTTTTTGCAATATTCTAGCCCTAGTCTCATAGGGAACTCTTGCATTGCACACTCATTTTGGATCTCCCTATTTAAGACAAAATCTTTCAGAATTATGTTATGAAGATTTGAAGTGATTTAGAAATGAAGTGTAACCACAGGTAAGAGACTCCTAAATGCTGCTGTCATCTTTAAGAAGAGCATGTTAGTACTGGTGCATGTTTCAGAATGTATTTGCTTCATAAAAATAAAATCTAATTTTCCCATGTTGGCAGAGGCAAGTTTCTTTTGTATATTGTGCTTAAAATGAAAAAAAAGAGTTGAAGCTAGACTGCATTTGCACAAGGACATTTGAAAAGAAGTGTTTTGTTAGGCTGCTAGACTGACATGATTCAATTTTGTCATGAACACAAGGGCTGCCCAGCATCCTTGGCATCTGGGAATGAAAGTTGGCCTCTCCCTTTCTGAGCTTCTTCAGATGCTTTGTTATGTTAAACAGTGCAAAGAATGACAGACTTTCTCTGTGCTGCTGCTTAAATTTACCTTTTTGTTCGCCTTCAACTTTAATGTATTCTTTCAAGTCTGTGCCCAAGGTACAAAGATGGGGAAGTTAATAATAAGATTTAGAGGTTGCCTGAGTAAAAGGTTGGTGGTTTTGCCTCGAAATCCAGCAGAGCATTGCTCTGAACTGATTTCATGTGTGTTGGTGTAGGTTAGTCAAGTCCAAGTAAGGAGAAACCAGATCCTTCTGTGCTGTGCCTTGTCTGCAGGTGGACTTGTTTAGGGAGCTTTGCCAAAGCAAAGGTGCAGCCCAGCTTTTCAAACTGGTCAGCATCGATCACCAATATTCTGCTTAAACCAACAGAAGCTGCTTTTCCTCCTCTGCATTTTGTGATACTTCTTTGTAAGGCTTTCCACCCCTTTCTTTATGTTTTACCACTTTGCCTAGAAAATGATTGAGGAGCTGCCCATTTTCTGTAGCTGTTTGTATTGCATCTGTGTTTTCTTCCCAGGGCCACCTGTTTTCTGCTTTTATTATTCCATTTAGGACACAAAACGTTAAATCCATCTTGGATTTGCCCTACTTAGTGCAAAGGAAGAATTGAGCACCTTCAGAGGAACCCGGCATCTTGCACAATGACATTTTCCCTCCCCTCACCCACCAGTAAGGAGGTTTAAGTTTAGTAGTTTACTGAGCATTTTTGAAATCTGAAACAACTGAGAAACTAGAACTTGTTTCTCTTTTGCTCTGCAGCCTGCTACCTCAGCTGGTGCATCTTATGCTGTTGCTGAGTTTGAAAGAGATGTACACTAAAAAAGTGAAACGTTGAGGTCACTGCTTTAGGCTGTGTATTGGCAGTGTCCTGCTTCATTTGATGCCATTTTTCTAAGCTGTCTATGTCTAAAGCATGCTTTGGAAAAACCTTACAGTATCTGATGAAGTCACAGGTGTGTTTTAGTGTAAGCTCCATCTAAGTACTGCTGCAGTCTCACCCTCCCTGTGGGATGTTCCTGGGTGTCCTCACTAATCCAGGCACTTAAACTCACTGAGGAGTGTTCCCCCACTTGTTTTATCTCCCTGCATTAGTGCCAGCTTGACTCCTTGCACTTGGCTTGCTGAAGGCTTAAATAAGGGATGTTGCTAGGCATGTGTAAGTGTGCAAGTCTGAAGGAAAAGGGGGAAATGCAGAATTCAAGTAATTCTGAGTTGCACTTCAGCTGTCATGGTGGGACTCGGATGCCACAGCCCATCAGTGAGCCATGGCTCTGGCTCTCACTGCTGTTCTCTCCAGTGCCCTGTGTGATTCCTGACCTGGCTGTGCCTTCCCAGTGCCTTCCCCTGTGGCTGGAATGTGGTGCAGCTCCCGGGATGGGCACTGGGCTCCCCTGTGGCTGCAGAACACACTTGCCTGCCTGGCTGCCTGCCTGCACCACAGGCTGAGGCTTTTTCTTACTGGCAGGTTCAGCTGCAAAGTTCTGTGTGTTTTGCTGGCCTGATTGAGATAAATTATGCAGACAGAGTACTCGGGGAATTCAGGATTGAGTTGGGGAGGTAGTGAGGGGATGAAGAATTAGAAATGGAAGGATGGTCTGGAAGCAGATCTGTCCTGTGGTGGATTGGAGGTGGGGAGATGGGAGCTTGCTTGTCTGGGGAGGAACCTGGTTCTTAGCTATGCATGGGAAATGGAATTTTGTCTGTAGTTCACTGATGGGAAAAGATGTGCTAGAGGGGAAATGTTTTAATTGTTGATAAGTTTAAAAGGGGAAATTACTGTACAGTATTGAAACACTGACATTTCCCAAGGGTGTATCCATCGGTTTCCAGGCTTGGAGAAAGCATTGACCCAGATTGCTAGGAGAAAGAATATCTAGTGAGAAGCAATCGGGAGATGCTGCTTGTGAGTTTAATCACAGAATCATGGAAAGGTTTGGGTTGGAAGGGGCCTTAAAGCCCATCCAGTCCCACCCCCTGCCATGGGCAGGAACATCTTCCACTACCCCAGACTGCTCCAAGCCTCATCCAGCCTGGCCTTGGAACACTGTGCCAGGGCCCCATCACCCTCACAGGGAACTCCTTCCCAATATCTCATCTGTCCCTGCCCTCTGACAGTGTGACGCCATTCCCCCTCATCCTGGCACTCCAGCCCCTTTTAAAAAGTCCCACTCCTCCTTCTTGAGGAACTTCCTAAAGTTTGTGATCCACGAACACTTGGAAGCACAGAGGATCTGCTGGTAAAGTGTCACTGTGTCCTCAGGTTTTAATCCTTCCCTAGGGAGTTTCTTTAGCTCCCTGATGGGAACAGGACTCTGAGCCAGACAGTCTTCTGCCTTTTTTAGGAATTCAGACCAATAGTACAAAACCTCTGGAATTATTTTCTTATGCCAGTCTTGAAGCATAATGTTTTGAATACAACACAACATTGATTCTCATGCAGCTCTTATATTTTGCCTGTGAAATTCATATAATTACTGTCTCCTGTTAGTGCAGAGCTTTTTCTGGCAGTACAGGCACAAAACTTTAGTGTCCTATAAAATGAAATTACTCAGTGTTGTACCCCAATTAAAGCTTAGAGGTTTGATTTTCTGCAGGGTAATTTGGTTTTGTACATCTTTAGATGTCATTGAACATCAAGATACTTCTGACAGTTTCAGTTAAGATTGCATTTTATATTACTCTTAGAAGCTGGGTTTTTGCAATAGGCAATTTTATTGCTGTGTACCCATTTGATTACAATGACCAGTTTCTCTACAAATCTTCTGTTAAATCAAGGATTATCATTCTGAAATTCTGAAATGTCTCTGTAAACCTCTGGTTGCTGGGACCATTTATCAACAAGAGAAGGTTTTATTTATTCCAGAGGCAGCTTCCTTGTTCCAATTGCATTGTTTCACATTGCTAATCCTTTTGTTTCCCTAATTTTTAAATTATTTGCACTTGATGGGGTTCATTTGAATGAAGGTTCTGCCTTTAAACCTTCCCATTTTGATTTGATATAATGCCAAGTGTCTGATAGTTGTGAGCTCTCCTCCACACTCCTTCTGTGTTTTCTAACTCTGAGCTGGGTTTCATGTATAAACATGTAGACATGTAAAAGTGATCCAGGCAGGGATTTTTGAAGTTTGCTTTTGCTTTTATGTGTTTTCAAAATTTTATTTTATTTTGTTTCTGGGGCTGTGTGGGCTTCCCCCTCCTCCCTGTTTTGTTGATGGATACTTTTTTGCATTTCCCATTTATTTTTAAATGGAAATAGGGACTATGTGTAAAAGGACTGTCTCAGGCTGTTTACATTGAACACTTAGAGCAGCACCTGCATCTTTTTCTGCTTAACATCTCGTGTGAGATCATTTCTCCATGGGATTACTCCATTATCTTGATTCCTTTTGTGCATCCAGTCTTCGGGGTTCTCCCCCTTGACATCTCCAGTACCTGTGATTAGACTGTGGGGTTTTGGTTAAGTTTTGGGACCCTGATGAGCCACCAGGGAATAAAAGTGGTTAACAGCAAAAAGAATGAAGAGGAACATCTTGTCTGCATTTTTGTACCTTGTGGAAACAAGGTGGGTTAAATCAAGTTCTGAAATAAGAGAAAATCTGACTTTGTACTGATCTGTACCCAGTTTTTGCACTAAACAGGAGGAATTACTTCTCTTGAGCTGATGCTCCCTTTCTTCAAATGCAGCTTATCTACACAGTTCAATGGTTAGCTTGGATTTGTTTTTTCTTGGTTTCTTAAGAAAACTCAGCCTTTCTTGATTCCCTGGATTCTTGAAATGGTTTCAGGACGCCTTAAATGCTGTCACCTTGAAGTCACAACCTCTCCAATATTCTTGACTTTCTGGCCATAAAAAACCAAAAAAAAAAATAATGGAATCACAAAATGGTTTAGGTTGGGAAAAGCTCATCCATTTCCACCCCCTGCCATGGGTAAGGAGACCTTCCACTATCCCAGGTTGCTCCAAGCTGGCCTGGAACATTTCCAGGGTTGGGGCAGCCACAGCTTCTCTGGGCACCCTGTGCAAGGGCCTCACCTTCCTCACAGGGAAGAGTTTCATCCTAATATCCCATCTAAATCTCTCCTCTTTTAGTTTAAAACCATTCCCCCTTGTCCTGTCACTGTCTCACTTTGAAAAATGTCTTTTTGTGTTTTAAAAGCCCCCTTTAGGTACTGGAAAGCCATGAGGAGGCACCCCAGAATCCACTATGTCCATTCCCATTTGTACTGTGACTGTTTGATTTCAACTCTGTTCTCTCAGTGGCGAATATTCAGTGTCTGATTTACCCCATTGTTCTCATGGCATGTCCAAGAGCCTTGATAGCATTTAACTGGGAGCACTGGAGGATGAGACAAGGCCAAATGGTACTGACTGCAAATCCAGTGTGGTTTTGTCCTGAGGATATGGAGCTGGGATTAATTTTACCCCTGCAGGGAAGCACTGCTTACCCTACCAATAATTGCTATTGACACCCAGGGCAAGCTGTAGGGTCCTACCCTTTGTTCAGTGTGACCTGGGATCACGTGCCACAAAAAATAACAGCAGCTGCAGTGTTTGTAGTATCAGAGGCTGTGTCTTATGTAGGGAAATGCACCTTAGTGCCCTGAAATGAAGAGTTTTGTGGGGCTTTCAGGTCTCTAGGTGTACTTAAATGTTAAGAGAGCAAAGGGTTGGCACAAAATGTTGGTATTGCTGGGTGTAAAAATGTCACCTCTCACCTCTGTATGAGGGGGACTGACTTTTTACACAAGCAGGACAATGATAGGACAAAGGGGAATGGCTTTAAACTATAAAAGAGAGATTTAGATTAAAGATTAGGAAGAAAGTGTTCTCTGTGCGGGTGGTTAGGCCTGGCACAAGTTGCTTAGACAAGGTGTGGCTGTCCCTGGATCCCTGGAAGTGTTCCAGGCCAGGTTGGATGGGGCTTGGAGGAACCTGGGGTAGTGGAAGGTGTCCCTGCCCATGGCAAGGGGTGGCACTGGATGGCCTTTAAGGTCCCTACCAACCCAAGCCATTCTGGGATTCTGTGATCTAATTACCTTGAAGCTAAATCCATACTGCCTAGGTGTCTTGGGCTCAAGGAATGAGCTATTCTAGAGGGAATTACCTCTGATTAACTGACTGATAATCCAGAGCATTTGGTTTGAGTGAACACAGTTGTAAATAAAATGGGCTGTGATTCCCAGAAGCAGAACAGGGGCTGTGCAGGAGAGCCTGTAATGACTCTCCTGGATGTTTGTATGAAAAGTTGTGTTTTCTTCTATTCCATTCCATCTTTTACCTGCTCCTTAGGCTGTGGCACCTCTCTGAAGTGGTTGCTCTGGAAGGGTTTAAAGCACTCTATGAGAGCTGCCTGCTGTGAGCCTTGGTCTCCAAACCTGCCTTAGAATTTACAGACTGGAGGAAGTGTTTGCTTAAACATACAGATATAAGTGGTGATCCTGGAAGTTGTTTGCTCCAGTGTGTTTGGTCCTGTTCTTCCCTATCTTACTCTTCTCTTTCTTCTTACAGGTCTGGATGCAGAGTTGTCCTATGTGAGGAATGATGTGGTTAATCACTATGCCTTGTCCTTCAATCTCCTAATACCCAGCGAGACCAACAGTCTCCACTTCACCTGGCATGCCAAATCCAAGGTGAGCAGGCATGACTTCTGCTCTGGGTACTCGAGACACGAGCTGTTCTGCTTGGTGAATACCCACTGCTATCATTTAATGGCTTTTTTCTTTGCAAGAATTAGCATATGCAAGGTGCAAAATACTCATTTATATGACTGTGGGCAATAAGATGGCATACATCCAAGCTGTGCCTTATTTTACAAAGTTGAAGTACTTATTCCAAAGTATTTTATACTTCTTGCTCCTGGCAAGATCTGTGTATGCATACAAGCCACTGCCTGTGGAATCTCTTCCCTTGGTGCACTGGACACACAGAAGGGCAGCCATGAACTGAAAGCCTCTGGAAATCATATGTAGAGCAATTGTTGTAGAGATTTCTAGAAACATATGCTTGGAGACAAGGAGAGCCTGTAAAAGCAGCATCCAGTATGTTATTACTGAGCCCTGATTAAATGGAAAGGGTTTTTCTGTCACTTAATCACCCTGCCTGGAGCATGCAGCAGCAGCTGTCAGAGAGATTGCCTATGCTCTTACATTCTGAAGCATTTCCAGTTACTTAACAATTTATTTTCTTATATGAAATGTCTGTTTAGTCTCTGCCAGATGTTCATTCTGCTTTTTTAAACTTGAGTGATGGTTGTTCTTCTGCTCTTAAGTAGGAAAGGCTGCAGGAAGAGCAGTAGCATTAAACAACTCCACCAGTGCAAGTCCTGAAGATTCCTCCTGCCACTGTTCTTCCCTTTGAGGTGTAACTTGTTAGGAGGAGTGACTTTGGGCCTGCAGTGGAGTTGGGTCAAGTGCCAGCCAGCCCCGATCCCATATTCCACATGCACAGTGACAATTCAGTCACTTGTCATTTGAGTAGGAGTTCCCTTGTCACAGCTTCAGCCGAGGCTCCCTGCATCGCTGGCCCTGCCCTGTGTTTCCTTGGGCCTGGCTGTGAATTCTGAGGAGGAATTTTGGAATTTTGGAGCTTGTGTAGCCCTGCTTCCCATTCCTGTCATCCCACCCCTCGGCATCTTCCGTTCCAACTTGGTGCGGTGCGACTTGGGGGAGCTCAGAAATGGGGTTGTCTCTCTTCCCTTGGCATCTTGACTGAAAAATAAATTGATAGCAGAAATGAACCATATTATGTTTTAGAAAGGGGGAAAATAACTATTGGGACAAAGTCAAATTAATTCAGCTGAGAGTGGAGGGGTGGGATGAATTTCCAAGAGGAGCTTATGACTTTGAGTAGGTCCTGTACTTTTTTTTTAATGAATGTTTGCAGAGTCAGCTTCTTAAGTAGAAACAAAATCTTGACTATAGTTGAATAAACTATTTCTAAGCAATTTTGTTTGTAAAACTGACTGTGGGAGGGGAGACTTTTTGAATTCTAGCAGCTTTAACAAGCTGACTTCTGAACAAGTAAGTTTAAAAGTATCATCGAGTGAGGTTTGTGGGGGAAATTTTTTTAATATGAGCACTTTGAATTCTGCCCCAGATTTTAAAGAATGATTTCAAGAGCAGCTTCTGTTTTGGCTTTCTTAATTTGAACTGTCACAAAAGTCTTGATACTAAAATATCACATAAGGAACTTGGAGTATAGACACCTAAAATTACCAGCACTCCTTGAAAATAATGTATGTTTTTTTATTTTCAAGAAGAATTATGAAAAGGGATGTTGCATTTCTCTATACTCCTAGACAGATTTCTGATGTGTTTCTCTCTCCCAACTGTTGTTACAGGTTGAGTATAAACTGGGATTTCAGGTCCATGATCCCATGGCTATGGCTCTGCCCCAGGCCAACATTTCTCTACAAGGAGAAGTTCCTCGCACCCTCTCAGGTAAACTCCCCACCCCCATCCAGCTCATGGATGAATAATGGTCGTTTAGCCACAAATGCAGTTTCAGTGATCTGTGAACACTTAATAAAATTGACAAAAATTGACTTAAAATCCATGTTCTTTAATGCTCTAATAGCTGAAGCGATGAGGCGTGAAAACTAAAATAGCATTTCTTACTACTGAGTTCTTTATAATGTGATGATTTATGATGTTTGTAATGTACTTCAGAAACATAATCTCAGAAGGCCCTTATTTAAATGTTCTCTCATCTCAGAGTCTGAGAATGTCCCACTCCCCTGTAACCCCTGTGTTGTGTTCACAGTGTTCCGTGTTGAACTCTCCTGCACCGGCAGACTCGACTCCGACGTCACAATACTGATGCAGCTCAACTTAACAATAAATTCCTCAAAAAACATCACAGTTTTAAATTTCAAACGAAGGAAAATGTGCTACAAAAGTAAGAGATTAAGTTTCAGATACTTAAAAGTTTTTACTCTAAGTATGATAGGAAAAGGGAGTGGGATGGTGTATGATCCAGGATAGGAGTAGTGGAGTGAATTTTGGGGAGGATCAGAAGAAACCAGCTAAAATTCTGCCTTTCAGAGAGGAATGAGGGGTTTTGGTTAAAGCAGAAGCTGGTGAATGAGCTTTCCCCAAGAGTTTGACTGCACTGACTGACTTTTTAATGGATATGTAACAGAAAGCATTTTCTCTCTGTTTGGAAAGAAAAAATCAGTTCCCTCGAAACTGCAACATTCTGAGAATTCAGATTGTTCTAAGAATTACCAAGAAAATCTACTTAGTTTATAAATTATGATAAAATTGGCTATTTAGTGAGTGTAGGAGGTGTTAGTCTGTTAGATGTGAAGTACAAAATGATCTTGGGAGATAATCCAGATTTTGGAAATCCTAAAATAACTCTTCTGTGTTACCACTTGGGAATCTGCAGGCATAATTTATTCTTGGATTACTGTTGCTGCTTCCTAGAATTTTCATTGGATTTTCTAGTATTTTCATAGGCATCAGAAGAAAATTATTTTGTAGAATCCCAAGAGCTGTGCCCTCCTTAAAAATGCCTGTGGTGTCCCACTCCTAGGCAGTATTTGAGGATGGCCACCTCCCTCTTTGCATGCTCCTCCTGCCTCTGTTCAGCTTACCTGGAGCCTTTGAGGACAGTACTGTCCTTCCACAGGGGGATTTATCACTTTTCTTGAGTAAAAATATCAAAGGATGAGCTTGACTAAGGTGTGGATGGAAGAGCCAACCATGCCTTGTAGCACATAACATTGGGATACTCATGTTCCTTGCATTATGCTTGAGGAAGACCATTCTTAATTCAAAGTGTGTATCTCCTTCTAGTAAAATGGAGGTCTGGCTGATAATGTTGATGTTTTTACCTTTATTTCATATCTTCCTGGGAATATTTTTCAAGTATTCCAAGTGGGGGAAGTCAGCCCTGCTGAGCCATTCACAGCTTACTGAGCTGTGGATGTGTGATGGAGCTTTCCATAAGCATCACACAGTTCACTGGGGAGTGAGACAGAGCCACTGCCTGAACCATCAGAAGTGCTCCTTACAAAGATCTCATTTCTCCAGGTTCATAAAAACAAAAAAATTGCTTTCTTTGGTGTGTGTTGATTGGTGTAGAGCACACAGGGGTTTATGATTTAATTTAATGCATAAGTTAGGAATATGCAGGAACTTGCTAGTGGTTTTGCTCAGGGCATTCCTGATAGTTCCTCAAGTTCAAAAAAGGGATCAAAAAAGAAAACCTCTTTGATTTTTCCCTCCCTTGGATTACTTTTTCCTAAACTGCACTGGCTTATCAAGGAGTGGGAAGGGGCTGTGCTGTGTTGGACACAACTGGGAGCAGGAAGGGGGGTGTGCAAGTGGGACTGTGCCTGTGCAGCTGCAGAAATCCATGGGATTCCCTCACTGCCTGCAGATCCTTGGGGGGTCCTTGGGGAGGCATCCCCTGCATTCCCCAGGTTTGCACTGCTCCTCTTGGTAACCAGACTCAGAGTAAGCTTAATAAAGATTTACCCACTTTCTAAAGGACTGCTACCACACCTGAGCTGAGGATTGTCCTCCTGCCTTCACTTGAATATTTATGAACATTTAAATGGACATCACCACTTCCATCCTTCTGTTTTAACTCTTTGACTCCTGACTGGTATCAGCTGAGAAGGCACAGTGCCTGTGGTTGCATCTCTGACCCCTTCCTAGGATAAGCAATATTGGACTGGAGCCAGGATTTCCTCCAAAAGATCAGGGTGGTCTTGACTGAACATCCCAGCAATGATTTTCTGTCCTGTAGGAACTGATTCTATGAGGTCTTTGTTCAGTGCCTTAGCAAACACATTCTCTGCACCTCTTCTTTCTGCTGCTTTGGACCTTGGACAAGCTGCAGGGTTTTACATGGACTCAGTGGCTTCAAGCTTTGCCTCCCTGGACATGTGTGTCAGTGCTGAAATACCTGTCCTGTGTGTTTCAGTGTGATTTTAATTCTACCATGGTTAGGTATTTAAACAGAAATGTAGGGATTAGTGTAGTCCTTGAGTCAGCTCTTCTCTTTGGAAAAGCAGATCCATACCTGTTTTTCCATACCTGAGGCAATGTGAAGGGCTGCAATTATAAATGTACTCCAAACTTAATGGCTTTCTCTCACCTCTTTAGAGCTGGAACCAGAAGTCAAATCTCCAACAGCTGATAAAAACAGCAGCAAGGCTATCTGTAAGTAATCCTGAATGTACAACTTGGGGTTTAAAAACTGAAAAACTTTTTATGTGCTTTGATTCCACAGCTTTCCCTATGAAAACACTCCCCAGGTAGTCTGTACTATACTCAGTATTGCAGTGGTTTTTGGTAATTAATTGTTTTAACTGGTGAGGAGGAAAAAATCTTATTCCAAGTCTTGTAACAACTTTTGTATCACATCCTAGGGGCTCTGGTTTCTGTACATGACTCTGACCTATTTTCTTGACCTTGGGACCTGTCTGGTTTGCTGTTACAATTTATCACTATTGAAGGAATAGAATGAGGTAGTTTCCTTTCCTCCTCTTCTAGCTGGATATGTCATTGGCTGACTGTGGCTCCATAATACCCAAAATGGGAGTGTTTTTGCCAAAATGCTGTTGGAAGCAGTGGGAAAGAGTGCTCAGTGCTCTCTTTACCTCCCACTTTCTCTTCCAGCGTAGTTGTTCTCCAGGATACCTTATTGAACATTTGAGATGGCTGAGGCTGCTGCCTCTCCCTGCCTCCAGCCCCTCTGCTTGTGTTGCCATAACAAACTAACAAAATGTTGTTTCTTGGGTGTTTTGTTTGGGGTTTTTTGTTGGTTTTTCTCCTTTTTGAGAAGGGTTCAGTAACTTTGCACATCTGTTGCAGTCGATCCTGTAAACGCAGCTCCCACCACTTCGACCCGGGTGTTCTATATCAGTGTGGGTGTGTGCTGTGCTGTGATATTCCTGGTGGCAATAATCCTGGCTGTCTTGCACCTCCACAGCATGAAAAGGATAGAGTTGGATGACAGGTATGTGTTCAAGCTTTCCCAGTGTGGTTTTGGGACATACTTACTCAGATTAGTGGGAGTTTGGTCTCAAAATGAGCACTCTGTGGTAGTTTGCAACTTCTGCTCTCGATGGCAAGCTGTAGCAGATACTGCCTGTGTGGGGTTGTGGTGAGAGCTGTGCTGCAGAAAGGCAGCAGTTGCAGGTGCTCTGCTGTTTATGAGGTGGAAGGGTGGTTCAGGTTTTGCCAGAATATTTGTGTGGAGTGGGAAGATTCAGACAGAATCAGATCTGCAGGGATTGTCAGGACTGAATGAAAAATTGACTTGGGCACACTGGAAAGGCAGGCTGGGAGAGCTGAGGGTGTTCAGTGCCTAAAGGGGCTCCTGGACAAGGGCCTGGAATGCCAAGACAAGGGGGAATGGTTTTCCACTGCCAGAGAGTTTTTACATTTATTTTACCTTAGATGGGATATTGGGAAGAAATTCTTCCCTTTGAGGGTGGTGAGGCCCTGGCACAGGTTGCCCAGAGAAGCTGTGGCTGCTGTGGATCCCTGGAAGTGTTCCCTGTGGATCCCTGTCCAACCAGGCCAGGTTGGACAGGGCTTGGAGCAACATGGGATAGTGGAAGGTGTCCCTGCCCATGGCACGGGGTGGGACTGGATGAGCTTTAAGGTTCCTTCCCACCCTAATCATTCCATGATACAAAATTGGATGAAAATATTTGGGTTTTACTGACACCTGCAGGAGACTGAATTTCAGTTTTCCCTACTTTGATCGATTTTCCAGTATTCAGTTCAGCCTTAGGGTACAGTCTGAGCATTACAACTACTTGGTTATAAAACTGGCAATGTTGGGCTCTCTCAAATATATTTCCAATCCAGAAAAAATGTAGCACATGCACGGAAAATGGACTTGTAACATGAATCCAGGGGCATTGGAGTGGGGATTAAGCACCGAGGAGAAGGGAGGCTGGAAAAGCAGGTGGACTGAGGCTGTGTGAGCAGCCTGCATCAGATGCAACTGTTCAGGAGTAGGCAGTGTGAAAGTGGATCTTTTGGAAAACAGCCTGTGGGTGGTCACCCTGTGAAAGGATATCTTGAACTAAAGGATGTCTTGAACTGCTTCTATGCTGCCTGCAGCCTCATGCAGTAGCTTTGTCTTTACATCCTCCTCTTTATCCATTCATCTGTCCCTTTCAGTTTTCTCCCTGCCATTCCCTCCCTTGGTGTCCCCAGCCCATGTGGCTTTGGCAGTGCCATTGCATTAAGCAGTTGTGGTTTCTCAATTGTAACCAAATGAACTTGTCACCTTCCTCAATTCCTTTGTGCCTGGTTGTCTGATGGAGGGGTTTTAATCAGCTGAAGGTGTAAAAGGATGTGCAGCTTGCTTTAATTCAGAAAGAAAGAACATTCCATTTATAGTGTGGGATAGTGTCATCTGTGAGGTTTTGAGGTGTCCAGCCCAGCAGTGTGATCAGATGTCCTCCCTGTACTCCATTGGACTGGATTTATGTGGAGATACAAGGTAAAAATCCTAAAAAACCAACTGACTTTCTGTGGAGATAAAGCTAAAAATCCATCTAATGTTAGTCCTCTGTGGTTTGCAGGTGTTAATACTTTGCTCTGAATCACTGTATATCCTGCTGATAAATTCAAGGGGCTTTCCATGTCCATGGAAGGAGTTTGGAACGAGATGATCTTCAAGGTCTCTTCCAACCCAGACTGTTGTGTGATTTTATGAAGTTTGTGCAGCTCCTGGGATTTAGCTCTTCAAGCACCATGTGATGACTTGTTTTTTGAGCCTGAAGGTGCCTGGCCTGGCAGAACTGTGGGTGTGCTGCTGTGTAAAAGCTGTTGCTCAGGCAGTGCCAGAGCAAAGGTGTAACAGAAGCAAAATGTGCCTGAAAATCAGGAGCTGTGGGGTTTGTTTCGAACAAACTCACTGAGGGAAGCAAGAATTTCAGATTTGGTTGTGAATAATAATCTCAAACTCTTTCTGTAAAAGGTTCCTGAATGGAATATGACAATGTCATTAGGGTTAACGACCTCCCAGGAGCAGCAGAGCCTGGAAAACCCACTGGTGCTCTTAACTTCAACCCCCAGAACTAAATAAAACCAAGGAGGGTTGTTAACTGGAAGCTCAAGCCAGGCAGCAGAATTTACAGGCTCCACATGGATTGTTTAGGAACATTGTATTGGAAGTCCACAGCAAATGCTGCAAACCTCAGAGCAAAGTCACTGGACAAGTGCCAAGGAGAGCTGGCATGGCTTAACAGCAGGATAATGGGAGTCATTAAAGCAAGGAAGCATTGTTCAAATAGCTGACAGAATATGCAAGTGAGGAAGCTCAGGAAGCCAGTTAAACCTAAAAACCAGAATGAAGCCAACCCAAAAGAGAGCTTTTCAATCTTGCAACAGGCATTAAAAGAATAACTCCTTCCTCACACTTGCCTCCAGCCAAAGGAATCTGCAGGGCTAGTGGGTGATCAGGTTACAAAAGGAGTTTCCAGCCAGAGCAAGAAAAGGAAATGCAAGTTGTGCCGTGGTGTTTGATGTGGTGACCATGCCAAGACTCTCCTTCCTGGGGAGCTCACTGCAGAGTGGTTCATTCTGAGGCAGGTCGTGGATGCAATAGTGGGAACAGTTCAAATATGCAGTAATAAGTTGCCAGCACCAAAGAACATTAATTCAAAAACTCTGAAGGAAGTTAAAGGGGAGGAGCTAGACCAGCATCTGTGGCTTTTAGGCTCGCTGGAGCCTTGCACCTGGAAGACAGTGAATGTGGGAATAATTGTTAAAAAAAGATTCCAGGGAGAGATTGAGGCCAGCTATAAATAAGTCTGTACTGTGAGATTCAGTAGATTCTGTTCCAAAGAAAAAATTCAGTAGGTTCATCCATGGTTGTGCTGTAATGGGGAAGAGAGGACTTGGATTTCTGGTTTTTAAAGGAAGCCTGGCTTCAAAGTTAGCAGTGGGCCTGGAGGGTGTCACCAGCCATGTCTGAAAATCCTACAGGGGTGGCTGGCACTGCTTGGTCAGTGCTCAGCAGCAGTCCAAGAAACCCTAAATGTTGATTATTTGGCAAAGCAGAGGTTGTATCCCAAACCAGTTTCCTCTTTGTCCTCCCGATACAGTCAGCAATGGAGAAGCTTTGAAGTTGGATCAGAGGGGGGGATGTTTGTGTGTGTTTGGAGGGGAAGAACATCAAAAAAGCTTCTGGCCCTGCCACCTGACCTGCTAACAGGGTTTTGGTCCGTTACAGCTGCAGCAGCCCTTTTTGTAGGGTTGGGACTATGAAAATAAGACAGAAGTCAGCCTGTTGTGGTTTAGGCTGTGGTTTACCTGTTTCATGGATACTCTGTGGACCCCTGGTCCTTCTGCCCAAATAAAGCATCTCAAAAAGGACATTTTAGGTGGTGCTGGAAGGGGCAACAGGTGCCTTAAGGAGGGAAGTGACAAAGCAGGGTAGAGCAGTTTGGGCTGTAAAATAGAGCCCTTGTCTTGAGTGGACATCAATGCCATGAGAGAAATATGTGCAAATCTTCCCTGGAATTCAGTAGTTGTTCTTGGTATGACAGGGTGGTTCTGGCAAGGAATGTTTTGTCACTTTGATTATTGAAAGGTGGGGAGAAGTACCGGAAGATAGAGCAAATTCTGGAAAGCAAATAGGAGGAAGCTGTTCATGCTTAGTGCCAAGATTTTTGAGTCACCTGAAATACATTTTCACGTGTGAGACACTTCGAAAACTCTGCCTGGAAAATCTCCTGGTTTTGACCTCAACAAGTTAATTTGGAATGTGTTGGAGTGGCAAGCAGTGATGTTGATCTGCATTTTTGTTTCCTGCAGCATCAGTGACAGCAGCAGCTCGCAGGGGCTGTCGCAGCCCTCCACGCAGACGACGCAGTACCTGCGGGCTGACACGCCCAACAACGCCACACCAGTAACCAGTAAGTGTTAATCTAAGCACAGACCCTCCTGCCACGCTGCTTTGGTGTCAAGTGCAAGAGAAGAATAGGAATAAGTTCTCTGGCTCTGTCACTTTGCCTCTTGAATTCACACAATGTGTGTTTTATCCAGCCACGCCCTAGTCAGGAGTGAGTTCGGGGGCATGCGAGTGGTCATGTGAGCATGAGGCTGTGTTTGTCCCTTGGGTTGTTGTCCCTGCACCCAGAGCAGTCAGCCAGCCAGACTTCACCAGTAGCTGTGAAGCATCTGTTTTAACAGTGGGAAGAGCCTGCCTCGTGCAGTCCAAGCATAGGAGAGAGAACAGGATGTATCCACCCAGCCCTGGGATCAGTTACTAAAGCAGGTGATGCCATGTGCATGAATCCTGATAGTTGTGTTATTCTTGTCATCTCCTGTTGCTTACACTGTTATTCTTGTCATCTCCTGTTGCTTGCAGCTTTGCTTGAAGTGATATAAAATAGCTGAAGAGTGTAGTGAGTGGAAAGGAGGGGTGGCAGCAGTTTAGATACTGATCTGGTAACTGATACCACAGAATCACAGAATATCCCAGCTGGAAGGGACCCACAGGGATCATCCAGTCCAACCCCTGGCCCTGCAGAGACACCCCAACAATCCTACCCTGTGCATCCCTAAGAGTGTTGTTCAAACTCTCCTGGAGCTCTGTCAGCCTTGGTGCTGTGCCCATTCCCTGGGGAGCCTGTTCAGTGCCCAGCACCCTCTGGGGGAAGGACCTTTTTCTGATATCCAACCTAAACTCCCCTGCCACAGCTCCAGCCATTCCTTGGGGTCATCCTGTCCCTGGTCATAGAGAGAAGAGCTCAGAGCTGCCCTTTCGGAGGAGCTCCAGCCATTCCTTGGGGTCATCCTGTCTGGTCATAGAGAGAAGAGCTCAGAGCTGCCCCTTGGGAGGAGCTGCAGACTGGGATCAGGTCTTTCAGTCTCCTCCAGGAGCAGACCAAATGCTCTCAGCTGTGTTCCGAGTTAATTCTGGAGCTAATGAACATATTTATTACCTGTGGAATTTTTACTCCTCAGATTATTTTCTGGTGGAGGGCTATCCCATCCAGCCCTGCTCCAGGGAAGGGACTGTTCCAGCTGGAGGGAAGGTGGCCAGCATAGGGACACACATGGGGTTTTCTTAAAGCAACTAATAAGACCCCAAAGTCTCCCCAAAGTCTCTCCCATTGTCCTCTGATGGCACTTGGTGATAGTGATTGTCCCATCATGAGGGAGCACAGCAGAAGGGTCATCATTACTCTCAGCCCTCCTGTGTTCTCCTTTTTTCATGCCCATGTTTGGAAGCAGGTGTTTACCTTGAGGCTGAACTGCACCTCTGAGAGAGATTTGGCTTACTTCTAAATTGTACTGTATCTCCCTAAAAAGAAAAAATCTTATTTGTCATCTGAGTTCATCTTTCCCTTGCAAAGAGCTGCCTTTAAAATGTATTTGTTATAAGCATTAATTTAAAAACAGGCTTGTAAAAATTAATATATGCAATGTTAAATTCCTTTTCACAGAGTTTGGAAGAGACCTTATCATGCAAATTACTCTAGACCTGGTTTCCCTCTTGTCACCTGAGTCCCTCCCTAGCCCTTTTATTTTCCATCTCTTAGAATCACAGAATCATTTAAGTTGGAAAAGCCCTCCCAGATCATCAAGTTGAACTGTTCCCCCAGCACTGCCAAGGCCACCTGTGTCCCAAAGTGCCACACAGCTTTTAACTCCCTCCAGGGGTGGGGTTTGCACCAGCTGGGCAGCTGTGCCAGGGGTGGGCAACACTTTGGGCATGAGGGAAAATTCCATTTCCCAATCTAAACTTCCCCTGGTGCAGCTTGAGGCCGTTTCCCCTTGTCCTGTCCCTGTTCCCTGGGAGCAGAGCCCAACCCCCATCTCAGCTCCCCCTCCTGTCAGGGAGTTGTGCAGAGCCAGGAGGTACCCCCTGAGCCTCCTTTTCTCCAGGCTGAGCCCCTTTCCCAGCTCCCTCAGCCCCTCCTGGTGCTCCAGCCCCTTCCCCAGCTCCGTTCCCTTCCCTGGACACGCTCCAGCCCCTCTCCTTAGCTCAGGCTGAGCTGCTGATGTCCTGTTAACCTCAGGTTTTTTGTTTGGCTTTCCAAGTGACTCAGGTTAATTTAGTTGAGTTCCAGTTGCTGGAATGTTGTCCCCCAGAATCCTCTGGCTAAGGGCAGGGGACCAAGCCTAGGGTGATGGTTCAACCCTCCTCACCCTGCCCAGTGTGGTGGCCACTGTGCCCCAGTGGCACCTGTTTGCTGGGGGCAGGCCTTGCTTCACAGTGTCTCTTACCTGCTTTGGGACACCCCCAGTAGCACTGGAAATGGTGAAAATTAGGAGAAGAGAAGAGGTTGGATGTGTGAAAAAAGCGGGATTCTTGGTCATTCCACAGTTGCATAATTTTGCTTTCAGTAACATTTAAATTTTGAAGAAAGTATTATCAGAGTAATTCTCAAGATTTCTCTAATAATTCATACACATGTACAAAAATATCCCAGCCTTTCTGACTCTACTGCTGTATCCAGATGTCTGGAAGTGCCAGAAGAGGGCACTGGTAGTTTGTTAATGTGCTGCTGAGGTAAGGCATCTTCCCAGCTCCAAGTTTTCCAGTAGTCTATTTCTTCCTCCTGAGGGCAGTGCAGTGTTGATCACCTTCACTACAGGAGTTTCCTTCACCTGGAGTTAATAATAAAAGTTGTTTGCATGACACTACAGAGAGTTCCTGTGTGATTTCTTTCCCTGCAGATGATTATTCTTGTGTTTTTCGTTGCTAAATACCATCATCTTTTTAAAATTAATATATAATGTATTTAAGATCATGCTGCTCCCTTGTGTGTGGAGCTGTAGGTGGTCAGAGGTGAAGCCCTATGCCTGTTCTCATTCCAAGGGTATTTATGTTGGATTGTTTGGCTCTGCTGGCTCCTCAGGTTATCCCACATTACGGATAGAGAAGAATGATCTGAAAAGTGTCACTCTCATGGAGGCCAAAGCTAAAGTGAAGGACATAGCCATCTCCAGGGAGAGGATCACCCTCAAAGATGTGCTCCAAGAAGGTATTTACAGCACTTAGACACTTTGTTCCTACAACATGGTGTAGATATATAAATACAAATATTTATTTATTAAATAAAATAAATAAATAAATAAATTTAACTAATTAAATTAAATCAAAATTCAAATACTTATTTACAGATTTTTCTGAAATCATTCATGGATGACGTTTCTGATCTTTGTAACTTTGGTGGAGGGGAGGAATGATGAGTTATGTTTGCATTTGGGGTGTGGGGGGTGGGGGAAGCAGTTTCCAGAATTCATTAGGCTGGGGGAGCGACCAGGCGTGCTCAGTAAATCATTCAGCTTGTCTGTCTTAATAACCTGCTCCCTGAAATGAAGGGTGGCTGAGGAGGGAGGTAATCAGGCAGGGCTCTCAGTGCCAAGGTAGCTCACTTTTGGGAGTTCCTACAGGAGAGCTGCTCTTAACAGCATAAAAATCAAAGCAAAACCAACCCAAGGCCCAGGAAAACTTCAGTTGTCCAAATTTGGTGTCTCAGTTTGATAACTTTGCTTTGGAAATCTAATTGGCAGATTGTAGTGGTTCTGACACTCCCCTTTCAAACTGGGACACTGATGCAACATTTACAGCCCTGATATAAAAGATTCATACTTGATTGTTTTCATAGAATATCCTGAGTTGGAAGGGCCCACAAGGATCATCCCGTTCCTGAATTGTTCACTCTTTGTTTACTGTGCACTTTGAAAGTGTTGATGCACAACATGAATTGATTCTTGTTGATACTGAATTTGAAAAATAGGCTTAAATGTTTAGTTTTCTTTGTCATTCACCTTTACTGCTGCAATTTCAAGTCTCTGTTCCCTGAGAAATCAAACTTCCCAAAGCTGGAGATGGGAGATAATCATCCTTTGGAGGCAGAATGCTTTGTGTTAGTCTGAGCAGCAGTGGAGGATGTTCCCATTCTTGTTCAGTGTGTGCCTCTGAACCTCTGGGGTGGCAGCTCCGTGCTCACTTCCAGTGTGGGCTCTGCAGAAACCTTCCTTGGCATGTGGGATGTGCTTTGTGTTCCTCTGGGCTGCCTGGAGCTGGGATGTTGGGAGTCATCCATGAGCAGAAGTGACTCAGTGCCCCAGGAACGCTTCAGATGTTTGGTGGCAGAGCTGCCCTGTTCTGCCAGATGAGGCATAAGGAGCTGTTGAATGCAGTTTGGACCCAGTTAATCCTGGGATCTCGTTTCTTAGCCTCCAGCTGTTAATTTGAGTCAGAACTTTCAAAAGTTAATACTGAGTCACTAAGGTTAGAAAAGCCCTTTAAGGTCATCGAGTCCAAACACTCCCCCAGCACTGCCAGTTTCACCCACGTCCTCAGGTGCCACATCCACATGTCACAGGAGTTAGGTGACCTGACCAATTTTAGTTCAGAATCGTAGTGGTGTTGAGTCTCTGCTGTTGAAGAACAAAAGAGCTTTGGGGGAAAGAAGGGGATAAAGTAAATGCATGCATGGAACTTTTTTACAGATCTTGGCCACAGATTCATTATAAACTTCACATAGCTTCCATAGCTTCACCTGCTCTAACATTTTGGAAATATATATTTAGGCACTTCCTTGAAGTGTTCAAGAACCAAGACAGGAGGATTTTAGTTTCTGTTAAGTAATTAATGGTGTTGTGGTTGCCTGAGAGTCTCCTGAGTTCAGCTGCTGCTTAGTGAGATTGCAGTTTGAAGACCCCTGTCATGCAGGGTTTCCTTGCAGCCCCAGGGTAGGTGACAGAAATGTTGCACTGCCCCTGTTTAAGGTATTTAGAAACAAATAAGACCTGGATTTCATACTGTCAGAGATCTTTCAGCCTAGTCAGGCAGGAGGAATCCCTGGGAAGGGGCTGTAATGCTGGAATAGACTCTGTGGAGATGATGCACAGCTTGGTGCAGAAAAGTGTTGCCAAGCTGAGCAGTAAAAACCAATTAATTCTCTGTGTGTTACCAGTTGTTCTCAGCCCAGCTTCTCAGAGTATCTCCTCTTCCTGCAGTAGCATCAGTAACATCTTGGGGATGGAAAAATGCTGGAGTCTGAAAGACCCCCAAACAAACCCAGCACCTTCCAGCTGAGGGGGAAACTTGTGAATAATGTGATGCTGGCTATTTCAAAGTGTTCCACGTGTGCTGGCTGGCCAGAATTGCTGTTTCCTTGTGAATGTTTCTGAAACCACTTGGTCCTTGTGAGAAGTGCCTTGGGTTAGAATTCCAGACTGGGTGGGTGAGAAAAGGGAGCTGGAGTTCTTAGTGCAGGGAATTGCCTGAAGTGCCACAAATAAACCACAATCATATTGGTATTTAATTTCACTGGGCTCTGCTGCTGTCACTAGTTCACTCTCATGCTTGTTCCCTTGAGTTTTATTTATGTAAAACTTCAGCATTTACTGTCTGTAGTTGTGAATCCCCCTCTCTTGGTGACTTCATAGGGTTCAGACACACTTTAACTGCAGGTGTTCCTCACTTTCTGCTATGAAAGGTACTGTTTGCTTAAGATACTCCTCATGTTATCAGTGCTTCTTAACCACACATTACTGATTGGATGTTCTTTCCTAGGCACGTTCGGGCGCATTTTCCATGGAATTCTAATAGAAGAAAAAGACCCCAGTAAAGAGAAACAGGTTTTTGTCAAAACTGTTAAAGGTACGTTTGCATAAAGGAGCGGGTTTGTGTGCAGGTGTTTGAATTGTGCTGCAGGCTGAGGGTGCCAAACCTGGTTTTACAGCAACCCCCTTCTCCCCAAAATCTGCAAATGATGAAAGGCAAAAGCAGTTTGGATGCTTCCTTCAGCCACAGAGAACAGCAATCTTACATGGAAGAAAAATGCGTGTGTTCTCCACCAGTGCCTTCAGTCATCACACTTGAATACTTTTGTTTATTATTCTTCTAAGTAAAAATTATATTGGTTTTTTTTTCCCCAGTATGCCATTGTCTTCCCAGTCACAGCCTTGTCCCCTGCAAATTGCTGAAAAACACCTGATATGCATCTTTAAAATGTTTTACAAATGCATGGCTGTACAAAAGACAGGGCATAGTTTCTGCCTTCCTTAAGCTTTGCAACTGAAGTGTGAGAATTAGCATTTAGAACCGAATTTATCCAAATACAGCACTGTGTTCAGGAAATACCTTGTTGGAGTGATTGAAATGGGGATAGGTAGACTTAAGGAACAAGGTAGGTGTAGATGAAAATATTGCATATATCTTACATGTCTGTCACATGTATCCCATGTGTGTATTGCAAGTATCCTACATGTATCCCTATGTTACACATATCCTACATCTATCCCTTCCTCTGCAGTCATCACAAGTTCTCTGGTAGCTCACTAGAGTTTTGCCAAATTCCAGGTACAGTGGTTGTTTTACCACTTATTTTTGCCATTTCAGCTGGGTGTCTTACTGCCTTTGGTTTTTCATTTGACAGCTTCTTTAATTCTTTCTTGAAAAAAAAAAGCATCTATAAGAATTTCAACTCATTCTGCTTTT